>LKNJ01000017.1:0-390584 GCA_002120245.1 Maccullochella peelii
TTTTCACATATCTGCATTTTCAGCAGTGTTTTGCAAATAAATTTCGCATTTTCTGCAGGAAATGCAATTTTTCTAGTTGATTCTGAAATACTATGTGGGAAATGATGAAATGCTGAAGCTAATCTGATTCCTCTGCATCTCCACAGCTGTTGCTGGCCTCGCTTTGTTGCTGGTAAATGTGCGTTTGACCTGTTGTTGTTATGGAGAGGGACAAATTTTATTCTGCCTGAAGATACCACAAGGTGAGGACTTTTAAGTTTTGATTGGAAATGTTTTAATGATCCACTATAAGAAGAAGACCAATATATTGAGTTGATATTAGCCTTTAATTAAATGTTGGATCATGATCATTAAGGGCTGTCTTCTGATATAAATTTCTTCCTTAACAACAGCTTTATAAACACTTCATAAAAATGTAAATGGAATCTCTTTTCCTGAAAATATTCTAAATGTTTTTGTGTTACCCAAAATTTACTCTGTCATGAATGCTGTGCTGTGCTTTGTCATGTTGACCTGCATGGGTTGAAAGTTGGTGCATTTCTGAACACATTCATCCCTCTTGAATGTGGACAGAAACAGTTCAGTCGACTGATGTTACAATGCACAACACCACCACTAGATGGCATCACACGCAGGAGTTTGAAATTGCTTAAGAAGAAAAAAAAAATGAAGGCGTACATAAGTACTGGCTTTAAAAACCTGCTCCTATAGGACCCTCAAATTACAGTGAGAGATTGAGGTTCCCTTTAATGCACTGCATTTCTTTTCTCAAATATAATCAATAAAGTGTAATAAAAAAGGTCTTTGCAAACACCAGTCCAGTCAAAAACAGCAGCATATTGTCAGAAAGCAGCTGTTTTCTTGTGTTGCAGCTGACTTCAATTTCAAATTCCATACGCAATAACACCTAAATGTAATCCTGATACTGTGCTCTTAGCTTTCAGGCCTGGTTATTCATCTCTGGTGATGGTTCTGAAGGACGTTGGGGAGATAAACTCCACTGTGTTACGCAGTGACAACCTCTCCTCTGTAACCAGGCTCCGGATGGAGAATGCTGGTCTCACAGGAATTGCCGAAGGGGCCTTCAGTTCTTTCCAGAACCTCACAAATCTTAGTTTGAACCAGAACTTGCTGACAGAGATTAACCCAAAGTGGTTCGGTCGACCCGACATCCTCAGTGAGCTCACTCTGACGGAAAACCTGATTGAAGTTCTGAATGGGTCCATGCTTAACGGGCTCGTTAACCTCACAACGCTCAGTCTGCAAAAGAACAGGATCAGAGCAATTGATCCAAATAGTTTTAGCTCCCACACCATCTTGGCTAGGTTGGACTTGTCTGAGAACAGGATGACTTGGGTCTCACCTCAGGTCTTCAGGTCTCTCGGGCCCACCAGGATCAGACTAGATGGGAACCCCTGGGACTGTTCCTGTGGAGCCGAAGACTTTGTTGACTTCTTGAAAGGTTCGTGAAATATGAGACAAGTTATGTGTGTTTGAAGAACTTCTAGAAACTTAAAGCTGCTTCTCTTCTCAGATCTACGGAGCAGATCTCTGCTAGACAGACAGATGGAGGTGACCTGTGAGAGTCCTCAATCTCTGAGGGGTCGACCTGTGTGGAACGTGTCTGTGTGTATGACGTCACCTCCACCAAGACCACCGTCGGTGACACCAACTGTCCACCCCAAGCCCACTGGTATCCTCACAACAGTCCCTGCATCCTCTGGTACACCTGGTTCTTCTTTTCTCAGCTTCTGTTTGATATTTGAGATTCTTCACCATTATATCAGGATATTTTCCACTCCTTGCATATCATTTGTTTCCTCTAGCAAAAGATGTGACACCTTCATCACAACCAACATCAAAGACAGAAACCTCAGTCCAACCCAAACCCACTGATGCACCCTTAATATTCTCTTCACAGACTGGTACATGTGGTTCTTCTTGTCCCAGTTTCGGTGTTTGAAATCCTTTTCCGTTAGTTATATTAAATTGGTGCTCAGTATCTCTGTTGTTCTTCTCTAGCAACGCCTCCTGCACAGCCAGCATCACAGACAAAAACCTCAGCCCAGCCCAAACCCACTGATATCCTCACAACGGTCACTACATCTACTTTAAAGACTGGTACATTTGGTTCTTCTTGTCTCAATTTTGTTCATGTTTGAATTTCTTTACCACTAGAATCAGACTATTACAAGAGATCATTAGGGACAATCTGAGAAAAAAGTAAAAAGTAATAAAAGAAAAAGAAAATCATATGGATGTCTGCACTCTTTGGCTCAGCTTTCTAAAGGAAACAAAGTCCCCGCTGGTTCATAACATGTCCAGTTATGTGCTCACATCATGTAATGGGTTTAATTTTAATATCATTAAACCTCTGATAATAAGGTGCTTGTTTTTAAAACCTACAACTTCATCCAAACTGACAGACTAGGTTTTGGGGGCACTGAGGTTTTCATAATAAAGTATTATATTCATATATATTTAACAATAAATAATATTTTTTTGTCATATTACTTTTACCCTAAAATTATCACTTTCTTCTCTTAATATCACTTTTTTTTTCTCGTTAAATGACGACATTCTTGTATATCTTTACCTTGGAAAAAGTAGTCTGACAAAGAATTTGTATCACAATACTTACTGGAGCTTTAAGCCTTATCTCATGGCTTTCCGTATCAGGTGGAGTTTGCTCCAACCATATTGCAAAACTATAACTACATTTAGATGACGCCTACGCTGAGACATCCTGAAATTTCAATAGTATTTCACCTACAGATGGCGCCACAGCAGCAGGATTCATTTAACCTTAACTCAGTGGCCTTGAGTCTGACTCTTTAAATTTTGCACATTTCATTTGTGTACAAAGCTGTAATTTTCACAGACAGCATTTAGGCAGGCATCAGCCAATCAGCATGACTGTCTCTATGTATTTTGTGCATATATATTTAAAATGTGTAAACATTCTGTTATTAAAATAGCACATTTAGAAGACTGCAGGTTGAGCTTGAGCGGCTTTCTGTCTCTTTGGTTCGTCTGTTGTTTCCTTTAGCAACTTATGTGACATCAGTGACGGAGATCTCTGTCCATCCTAAACCCTCTGACCTGCCCATAACTATATCTACACCCACCGGAACGACTGGTATGCCTTCTTCTCGTCTATTGATATTTGAAACTTATATAATTCGTGCTTCACATTTCTGTTGTTCCTTCTAGAAACTTGTGCGACATCACGACCATCGTCGGATACAAATACTGTCTGCACACTCGTTGTTGTGATAGGTATGTTCAATTTTTCTTTTGCAGGTTTCTGTTTCATTGTACTGAAAAATATTATCAGATGCTTAAAAATAATTTTCTCTTAACTTGCTCCTCTGCAGTGGTCCTGTCTTTGCTCCTGTTGGTGGCCTGTTTCCTGGTGGTGCTGCACAGGAGGAAACGCAACAACAAAACTGTGATGCCTGGATGTCCAAACGAAAACGGAGATGAGCTGAAAGGAGACGGCGGCAGATCGAGTCACGCTCAGTCTCCAGAGCACTCTCAGAAATGCGACTTCACTGGAAACAATCACTGGGATGCAGAGACGGGATGGAGGAGATCCTTCACTGGAATCAGAGCTAAGTCTGCTAATGCTATTCTCTTTATGTCTCCTTTTTGCGCACCTGTGAAAGATCAAGTAACTTTACAAACTGAGACAGAGGCTCAATCGAAAGATGCAGAAAACCAAGCTGAAGGAAAGCAGAAACTGGGGAATGAAACAGAAGTAGATGGAGAAATTGAGACAGAAAATCTAACAAACACCACTGAGGTAAATGCTAAACAAGCTGCTGCTGCTGCTGGTGGAAATCTAGATGAAACCCCCCACTGTGTTTCTGTCAACACTGACACTGTACCTTATCTGAGCATCGGTACAAACCAGAACAAACCCAATCCTGATGATTTCAACAAACAGTCCACTGATGGTCCAGGTCAAAGATCACTGAAGGGAAAAGTTATGGGGAGGATCTCCACCTGGCCTCCAACTGCAATCCAGTGGCAGGCAAGATGTAAAATGAAGGAGGAGGAAGAGGAGGAGGAGGGGTTTAATGTCTTCACTGTTTGGACAGCAAAGTTTCCAGGTGAGGTGAAGAAAGTGTTAAACAAAGTGGAGCATCCCTCTGGTTCTGACCAAGACAAAAAGGAAGAGGAAACTGAGGAAAATCAAACAGAAGATCCCCTAAAAATGAATGAAGCTCACATGAAATTGGGACACTTTCAATCCTCAAAACCAAATGACAAGAGCACTTCCTTCAGTGAGGCTCATGCCCACTCTGAGGAACAGCTAAAGAAGGAGGAGATGATCCAGAACCCTGCCACTGTGAGACAGACTGACCTGACAGACCTGAAACCTGCAGAAAATCCTGCACACAAGAGTGCCAACAAGAGCAGAAACAAGGCAGAACAGAGAAATGAACCAAAGCGAGCTGCGACGAGCAGGAAGAGGGCCGAAAACAGAAGCACTGGCTCAAAGGCTCCCTCCGGTGGTGCCTCGCCAGATGATGAAACGCTGCTGTCCGGCAACGAGTACGCCTTCATGGACCTGCTGCATGAAGTCGTGCAGAACAACGGCCGCTGGACCAGAGAGAGGTGGAAGCAGATACATGTCAACAAGCAGCGGCGTTAGGACAGAGGTACCGAAGGAGTTTAGAGAGGGATTCACTCAAAGTTTAAAGTTATGTGCACATAACATGCAATATTGTCGTTTTATTCTGTCACTATTTCGAGTAAAATGATTCATTTTAGCTGCTGCTGCAGTTAAAAATGATCTTTGTGTAAGTCAACACTTAAAGGAATTGTTTGACATTTTGGGAAATACACTTATTCGCTTTCTTGGCAAGAGTTATGAGATCAATATCTCTCTCATGTCTGTCCATTAAAGGGGCACTCACAAGAGACAGATTAAAAAAAAAAAAGAACGGTCTAAACAGACGCAGAGGCTGAGATATCCTGACTTTTAGTCTCTGGTTTGGGTCAAGCTCCAAAAATACTGGATCCTACATTTCCCATAATGCTAGAACTAAGAAAATGATTAGTTTTCCCTGCTGCTGCAGTTTAAATTAAATCTTTGTGATACTGTAATTGTGAGATCAAGTCAATACTTAACTGTGGGTGAAGAATAGCACTCTAATGAAATGAAAACAGTGATTAAATAGTTAAATTACACATTTAGCTACATGCGATTGTCATATTCATCAAGTTGTCATTTGAAGAACCGAGATGAAATAAAAAGTCTCTTCATTCATTTTATCTGGCTGCATGCAGCATTTATTTGTTCATATTTTATATGTTGAAGTACACTCACTTCTCATAAGAAATAGTACAAAATGGATCAACCCCTTTGACAATGACTTAAAAACATAAAGTGGAGGTAAACATATGTAGGCTTTTGATCAACACCTAGACAACATGCATATTTCATTCATATAAATACATAGTATCAAATAATGGCTCCAACTTGCAAGCAGTTGACTTGATTATGGGTTTCTGTAGCCATGGGACTTCACACTAAATGTCCTGCTAAATGTACAAAATGATCATTCTTGGCAAGCTTGTATATAAAAACATGCTTTTTAGTGTTAACATGCCCCTTGTGGTATTTGTAAGTGCAGACAGTAGGAGATCTGCACTCTTTGTAGAGTGTGATTTGTCCGAAGTGAGGACGATATTAAATGAATGGATCTGAACACCGATCATATCCTCCATCGTGGTTGCTCACGCTTTCACTCCTCAGCTCTCCTGCCCTGTAAACTTCTGAGGGTCCACTGAGCAAAGATCAACAGTACATTTCAATGGGACTCTTCACAAAATGCATATACCGGTAAACATAAAAAAGCTTATGCTGATTCCTCAGGGGAAAAGAAAAAAAAAAAAAAAAAATCAAATACAACATTGGTAGATCTCAAAGAGGAAACAATCCATCTGAAACTACTTCATCATTACTATCACTCCATATTTCTGACATAAGGTAAATCAAAAACAACAAAATGCCCATTTCAGTCAATGGTTAAATGAATACTGTCCACCGTGTTGTACAGATTCAGATTAAAGGGTCATGCTGTTATGCTCTAGACATCCCCGCAGAGCTTAGTGCAAAAATAGTTCAAGTCCTCTTTCACTTTTATCACACACGAGAGACCGAACCAAAAGAACGAAATGGCAAACAATGAACACATAAAGTTAATATTTACAGTGATTCAACAAAACATACTGCCGAGGATTGATAAATCAAGATTAAATACTGCACACTGACACTGCCTTATACACAAGGTTTGGCCTGTACAATTTGGAGTAGAGAGCACTTCATTTTCAGCTCAAATACGTTCCAAATAGATTAAGAAATAGATTACAGGATAGAAATAGACTCGACTGTGCCTGTCGCAGTCTGTGCAAAACAATTCTGCTACCAGTCGTACTGCAACTCGTTAAAGAGTTATGAAACTGGAGGATCACAATAAATTTACCATAAACTTCAAATGAATTAAAGTTAACGAGAGTAAAGTAATAAACACTAGAGCCTGACCGATACTGGATTTATGAAGCCGATACTGATATTTGAGTTAAAGCAGTTTGGTAATGATATATCGGCCAATATTAACTAAATATTTCTGATAAGGATAACTTAAAGTAATAGTTTGGCAATTTAAAATATACGCTTATTCGCTTTCTTGCTGAGAGTTAGATGAGAAGATTGATACAACTCATGTCTGTCCGTCAATTATGACGCCACAACCAGGAGACTGTTAGCTTAGCTTAGCATAAACACTGGAAGCGGGGAAAACAGCTAGCCTGGACCTGAAAATGTACCTGTTTTTGTATGGAGAACAAACAAATGAGATATAACATGTTAATTACAGTAGCACGCTTTAGAGGTTCTGCTAGCCATTTCTCCCTGCTTCCATTAGCTTAGCCTTTATGCTAAGCTAATCGCCTGCTGGCTCTAGCTACAGATATGAGAATGGTGTCAAGCTTCTTGCCTAACTCTCTGCAAAATAGCAAGTAAGCATTTCTGCCTAAATTTCAAACTATTCCTTTAATTTGTGACCAAGATATGTGCTTAGTGAGACATTTTACATTTGAAAAATAAACTTGTCATAAACACAACACTACAACTATAAATATAAACTAGAAACAACACAAATAAAACAAGAATATGCTTAAGTTTAGCTAAAAAGATAAATGTAGTCTAACACAAATCAGAACTACAATAAACTATACTGAATTATAAAATACATTAAATGAAGTAGAGCATGTTGTGGGCAAACTAAGTATGCACAATGACACTAGCTTTTTTTGAACAGAAATGTCTTGTTACGTTATTGGCTGACACATCTTTGAGCGAAAATCAGCTGATAACATCGGCCAGGCCAATGTATCAGTCAGGCTCTCTAAACTTTAACCCTAATATCACAAAACGGATGCAAAATGGCACACAATGTACAAATCATTTTTACTGTTAAGATATTTACAAAGCAATAGAGTAAACAAAAGAATGGCACATACAGTATAGCAGGCATGATTTGGGACATTTAAAATAGTGAAAGAATTAACAATATTCACTCTTTAACAATAACCACAACAAAAATCAGTGTTCAAAACAACGCAACAAAGACAAATAATGACAATTCTAATATGGCCGCTAAAAGTGCCACTACAGTGTGTATATTCACAGATGACAGTTTGTCGTAAAAAAGTTTGTGCTCATAAAGAAAATGAAAATCCTATCTGATTAGAAACAGACAAAAACCAAACAGACATTTTGTAATAAATTAAGAAAAGTGCACATGTTCTGTAATTTCATGGTAAATGCTGGAATTGCCAGAAATTCAGAGCATTTACTCGTGTTTTTAGAAAACATGATTGTTAAGATATGCAGGAGGGTGTAGTTGCCCCAAGATTCAGTGAGTTTAGGTAGAAGCAGGCATAGAGGAAGTCGGCCTGAGTCGTGGCACGAGGGCAACTTCACCCTGAGTGAAATGACGGTTTGATATCCTGTATATGTGCACAAAAACCTCCTTTGACTCTCCAAAGACCTTTCACAACATCGATCAAATCTCAGACCTTTATTTGGAAGGAGGGAGCCGTTACCAGTGCCTGGTTCTCAGATTGTTTTGCGAGGGTGACGTGTGTTAGTACAGAAGGTGCGTGAGGGGAGTCGGGGTCGATGACGAGGCACTCTTCATGCATCCTCCTGTAGCAGCTCAGTGGGAAAACAGCAGCTCTCTCTCTCTGAGACACAATGCACATTCACTATGGACTGCTGTTTTTGGCCCGAGACAAGCCTTCATCTGTGTGAGACAAACAAGCTCTGTCGGCTTAGGCGGGGCTTAGAGGTTAAGGGTCAGGGTGTCGAGGACTGAGGGGGTTTCAGAGGTGAGTCTCATCTCTGGTCTCTGTGCCAAAGTCCTGCTGGTTCCTGGCGCTGTGGGCCTGCCCCACCTGTGAGTCCTCTGGCATGTGTGCCAGCGGGTCGGACCGAATAATGTACCTGAAAAGACCACCAACCAACATTAACTGCCAGCATGGAGCACTGATGAGATAGAGGGTGAAAGTTTACTTAAAATTTTAAAATCTGGATTAAAGTCTGGGTAGCACAATTTAAAATGCCATTAAGTTATTGTTACTAAAGTAAAGCCTACTGGACATAAGGAAAAGAAAGAGCGGGGTGTATCCTTTGGTCTGGTTCTTACACAATGTCGTTGAGCTTCAGCATGGTGTCAGGAGGAGGATTGATGAGGACGTAGGACAGCGTGTTCTGGTGGTCGTTCATCTCGTCTGGAAAAAGAGACAGAAGAGACCTTCAGAGCCGCCCTGGAGCCCTCCCTCGTCCTCCTCCATTATACAGTACATCAGCCATGAAATGAGCCCTCTAACCAATGAAAATATGAGACTCCCTCGTTTTCAACCTTTCAGTGAGGACAAAGGCAAAGTAACCCACCTACAGTATCAGAGCAAGTGGTAGGAAAATTTTAGAGAAATAGCTATGGGGATGCTCTTTTCTGTTCTAAACAGTGAAGAGATGCTTATTAAACAATTTAATTTAAACAATTGCAGTAACCTGTACCAATAGAAGAATTTATAAATGAAACCGACAATACAGTTTAAATTGGAAATAAATAGCTGAATTTACAAATAATTGTTGCATTTCATTATTTTGACAGATGCTGGATTTTTGAGGCCAATAAAAGATATTTGGAAGTAAAAAAAAAAAAATATAGATAATGATATATTGGCAGAACATAACATAAGCAAGATGTTTTAATATGGATAACTTAGTTTTTTTTTTTTTTGGTACCAAGATACTAACTGAGCAGAACATTTTGTCCAGCAGAGATCACTCTCTGCTGGACAAACTATGTAATGTGACTGAATTTTTGAATTAAATGTATTTTGGTATTTTTATTCATATAATTATAAATTAGTTTTAGTTACTGATAAATACCTCTTCATTTATGTACTAACTAAATATTAAATTCATTGTTTCATTTGATTTAAAAATTGTTTTTTTATCTGTAAAATGTTTTAATGATCCCTCTTTTTTTATCTAATACAAAATAAATTGATAAATTGCTTAATTTACTCTTTGCAAAACTCTTTTGGCCTTCCATATATACAGTTAGCTGTAAATTGTTTTTACATTAAATATTTAACATGTAAACAGTAACTATTCTTTTATTGCTTCCACATTATAGTTAAGCTAACCATGGAAACTATGGTGGTCTTATATTGTATTAAGAAGCAGTAAGAGGAAACTGACTTTAATATTAGTTCCCCAGATGAGTCATATTACTGTGTGAGTGTGTATGTCAGTGTGTGTGTGTTGAGTGCTCTCTGGTGGTGGCTGCTACTTGCGTGATGGACAGAAGGGAAAGGAGGGCACATGTGTCTCCATGACAACGCACCTGCTTGTGGCCCTTTATAAAGCCAGGAGGGGTGGAAGAGAGAGAAGGGCTAACCGTTACTGACAGGGCACTTTGTGGAAAAAGGGGAGGCCCATGCTGCCTGCTGACTGAAACAGCACCCCCATGCGCAGCTTCAGAACAGAGCCAACATGCAGACACTGTCCGTGGCTACGTAACAAATCTGATCCCCACTGCATTCCCTTTTTTTTTTTTGTCCTGCGCATTCCACACGGGACCAGCAGGCTGGCGAGGCGGCAGGTTGCCATGCCAACGGACGACACTCGGCACCCCCACAACCCACCCAGAGTGACATGTGACACACCCCACAGACACAGAGGACATGCTCCAGCATCCGTCAGACTGGACCAAACGCAGAGCGACTCAAACCAAACAGAGTGAAGCAGAACACATTGGGAGTGTGAGAGTGGAAGAAGTCGACCTGCAGCTGGATCAACACCTGGAAGTTACATTTATTCTATATAATACTAAAAATGATCAAGTCCGCTGTCGGTGGAGATATAGGATGCGTGCAGGATTTACATGAGTGATGTTATGGACTGTACCAATTTGTTTTCCCCTCTAATGCACACTTTGTTATTGTAGATTACTTAATGTATTAAATGTGGATTATACCATGGCCACAGAAAATACTCACGTCTTATTTGTCGGCAGTTTGAACATATACAGTGCAATGAGAAAGTATAAGGTCAGTGGTGGTTTTTACTGTTGTGGCTCTGTAGTCCAGGACAATCCAACAGTGACTTTGAGTCAACTTTAAGTGCCCACTTTTGCTGGTGTTTGAGGGTGGTTTGGTTCAATTTTAGGACATTGCAACAGGCTATTGATCCTAAACACACAGAAAAAGACTGGAACATCTGACCTCCATCCAACTGTCACTTACTTAAAACCAGACTCAAGGCAAAAATCACCGCCAAACAAGCACCTACACTGTCTACCTAATACGGACATGACTCATTGTACTCTGTGCTCTCTTCACCTACTTCTGGGGTGGCAGAAGCTGGAGATTTCAACCATTTATGTCGCCTGCTAACTAGTTTTCACACACTCTCAATCTGAATTTTTTGCCTCTGAATTCAACTCTTCACTTTTTCCACATTTTTACTTTTATTATTCAATGTTCACAAATTATATTATCATTAATATATATTCAGGTTGCTCAAATTCAGATCCAAAAATTCAAGTTACAAAATTCATCCGGGATACCAAGGACAAGCAATGAACTCAATGAAGTCTCAAATCGTGGTGGTGGGGAATTACTGCCCCAGAGTGCCCTTTTAAGTCGGTGCAGGACTGCAGTGAGAAGTTAGACCACTGGAGGTCAGCAAAAACAAGATTTTGTTCTTTAAATTCAAGCTGAAAGTCATGTTTCATCTCAAGTCCAATGTGCTGGAGTACAGAGCCATGGCAACAAAAATGTTTTCCTGTCCTTACATATATTTGCTGATAGGTTAATGACCACTCGAAATCAGCGCACAAGCTATATTAAACTGCAGGCAACCATGGCAACAGTACTTAAGTCTAACTAACAAAACAGACCAAACCGTGTATTAAACTACAAACAAACTGAATGAATGACAGTTTAAACACTGCTTCTCTTTTTGCCTGTGGTTAAGTGGCCATGGTATAAGTGTACACTTTGTTATTTCCATATATCAGGACACCTCAGACAAGGCGGAGGTGGCGTTTCCTCCACTGAGTTCTTTATTTTCTACATCAGGACACCTCTGATACACCATTCTTTATATATCTACACGGTATACATTTTAATTCCACATGTAACCTTCCATCCACAGACATAATGCGTTCCGCTCCATTCATAAAGCCATACTCTGAGGCCCTGCAGTAACTCTAGCCATTTGGGACGTCACCTCACGGGAACACAATGCAGAAAAGACCAGATAGATAGATAGAGTAGAGCGAGATAGTGAGATTGGCTGCTGATCTACCACTCACTCTGGCAGGACACACACGCACTCATGCAGTAAAGTTGCAGTACTGTGATCAACCAGCTAACCTGACGGCCTGGTCCCCTCTGTATACGGGTGCTCTGAAATGTCCTGCAACTCTAAGCAACGGCATTCACTGTTAAACTTCAATGGCCTAATTTTGTTCATTTATAATTAACTACACATTTTATATGAACCAAAAAAAAAGATCAAACAAAGAGTGAAACAGCTGATATGGATACATCTAGTTCTGTAGATAAATTTAGTGCACTAATCTTCAATGGATGCTGGTGAAAGGACAATTTCCTTTCTCCACAAGATGGATGTTACCACTCACATGTTGTAAACAGCACACAAATTACCTTGCAAATATCCTAGATTTACTCGATTCATGACATCGCTTGCAGTGAGATTAGAAACATCCTCTAAAAGCCAAAGGAGGGAACACAGAAGAGTCAGAGAGAAAGAAGGAGAGGGACAGAGGAGGAGGATGGGGGGGAGGGAAACAAGAAAGAAAAAAATCAGACAGGCGGCGAACGCATTTGCAGTTTCAAAAATAACTTTTAAAAAAGGTCACAAAGAAGCCATGCATTCGTGTGTGCACAGAATCACTTCCAAATTATTCATCTGTCACACGCTAATGATCCTGCTGCAGTAATCCTCACTGACATTCATGGTTCATAAGAAGTCCTTGAGCTTTTGGGGTTCTTCCTGAAAAGTATTTAATTGACATGTTACATAATATTTGGCAGGTGCAACACATCTGGAGCATGATTCTGCTTTTGTTTGAAGCGTGAAGCTGGGAGGAGAGAAGAACTCAAGGAAAAAAAAAAGTAAGAAGTGAGCAGATAAGAGTGCAGGCAATTGCAGTTTGTGATCAAATGCAACTGAGACGAGGTTTAGTGCTCCTGCATCTTCATGCATGACGTGTTCACGTATGTCGGTATGATCGTGACTATGTAGTGCTGCGTGTTATGGCGCATGGAGGAAGAGAGTTTGATGAGCGTGAAAATGATGTGAGAAAATTAGGTTTTCTGGAGATTAATGATGATGTAGTGTGATGTTAATGGTCTGCACTCTCAAGACCCACAGTGCCATGTCTTAATAGGTATAATGAGACGAGACAAATGGCTAGAACACAGATCTGAGTTTTTCCAACCACAGCTTTTCTCACGACTGAAAATCATTTCATTTGTTGAGAGTGGGTGGAGCAAAAGAATCACCTGAACTCATGAATTACCTTTTTAGCGTCAATTAAGGCAACCTAAGTGGAGCTAACATGGCTACTTATCTAAACAATGTTACATGGTGGAAGATAAAACCAAACTAAATGACGTTATTTGCCAATTTAACACTCTGTAGCTGTTCAAAATCAGTGCATATGTGCAAATGGAGCCTACTGCACCACTCAGTTAATTTACAATTGAGTGGACACATTATCCAAGTGAAGCTCAGCGAGAGCAGCTAATGATGCCTCATGAAGGAGCTTTTGGGAGAAGTCTTAATTAAAAATTTCTTCAAAGAAAGTAGTAAAAACAGAAATATCCCCACCCAAATAAACTAAAAAACCTAACTTGCAGTCAGTGTCATTAGGACTGCAACTATTTCCTTTATTTATTTATTTATTTATTTATTATTATTATGGATTCATCGTTTAATTTGTAAAAAAAAAAAAAATCACTATTTCCTAAGAGCCTAAGTTGACATATTTAAATATCTCAACTTCTTAAATATCTCAAATCCAAAACCCAAAGAGATTCACTTTACAATGATAAAACCAGCAAGTATTCCCATTAGTGAACCTTAAACCAGCTACATTTTTGCCATGTTTGCTTAAATTACTTAAATGAGTAATTGATTATTAAAATAGCCATTTTAACATATACATTTTTGTATCAACTAATCAGTTAATCAACAAATTGCTTCAACTCTTCAGGCCTTATGCGATTTCATTTAGCATTTACTGCTGGCTTCATTCTATGAGGACTAAAAGAGAAAATACAATCTAGACAGAATCTTTTATGTAGTTTAGCTAACTGACCTAGATTGAAGTTCAAACTGGCTGTACAAGCCCACAGCTACACAGGTAACGTTGGTAGCTAGCCTGCTGACCTTGACGAGTATGATCATGGATATAAAAAAAGGGCCACCACCATTTTTTTTTTCTTCCAGTTTTTCCTTATGTTTTCTCAGCTTAAACGTGATTCTTAAAGATTCTTTGGCTCTACCCACTGAGGTTTAACTCAACCAATTACATTATTTCTGCCTCCAGAGCTGCTGTGGCCTTAAAGAAATGTTTATAGAACTGAGACACCAATCTGCAACAAACATGATCATTTACATTAATATAAGTTTTCAGGTACATTATGACTAATTATGATAAAATACTTATAAATTAAATGAAAATAAATAAAAATCCTAAATTAAATAAGTGTTAATAACCACCATATCGTAAACTACTGCATTGAATTACAAATGAACTTCCATCACGTCAACCTCTACATAACAAAGCAAAATCACTTCTCTAAAAATGCTCATGCCATCAGCTGCTCCACTCACCGTATCCCACGGTGGGCAGGCCCAGGTGCTTCATGCGATTCTTGACCAGCTCAGACAGCTCCTGCCGCTCGGAGCGTCGGTACAGGTTAAGCCTCTGCTGCGAGATGCGCTCCGCCCTGCTCGACGGTTTGGTGCTCTTCCTGCTCAGCCGCCGCGCCCACTGCATGCTCTTCTTCCTCAGCAGCGGGTGCTCCGATTGGTCACTCGTGGTGGAGTTCCTGTGGGCCGTCTTCTCCTTCCAGGACTCTCCACGCTCACGATGCTCCACGCCCTGCTCCACATTGATGGACATCTGAGACTGGGAGAGCAGGGCAGCAGTGTTAATGCTGGATACTATATGTGCATGTGTTGGTGTAGGCTCGACTGTGTCATCCTGTTTTGTTATTTTTGTTGCTTTTAAAAAGATATACCTCTCTGTATGACAATAAAACCAAACTTCCATATTTAATGCCTTTCTAAGTGCTATTACAGAAGCCTGCATTATCAAGCTGCGATGGTTATGAACTTTATATACTGATAAATGCCAGAAAAATGCCAATAAGGTATTTTTCATCTTTAAGCAAAAAGGTGACAGCTGATCGAGATATCCAAATAAAAACGAGCACATTTGGATCTTACCTGTGCGTAACTGTCCTTGCACTGAAACAAGAGAAGGACAAACAGACATCCAAACAAAAAGAGATGAAATGAAAGATGGGGGCATCCAAAGCAAACAAAATCATCGAAAGCCTCAAAAGTCAGCACATGTATACAGTATTCAGGGGAAAAAAGTAAATTTCCTTCTCCTACTTGACATGAAACAAATAGAGAGAAATGCATACAGAAGGAAACAATAATGGGTGAAAAGAACAAGAAAAAGAAGGTGTTGAACATTAAAAGCAGATAGGAAGATTAAAAAAAACGAAGAGGAAGGGGGAAAGATCTTGAATTTATTTTTTTTTAAAATTGGAGGAGAATGAAGTGTGGGCATGAACAAAGGAGAGACATTTCAGGAGGAGAGAAATGAAAGCAGAAAAGATGCAAAGCGAGGAAGGACGTGATGAAAATTTGAAGACAAAGGCAGGTGAGAGAAGGGAAGGAATGAAGATGAATAATGGAAGGAAGCTGAAGTCGCAGAAGTGCCTCAGCTGGAACCAAACCCAAAGCGAGGTTTCAGATATTATGCATCTGATCAAACTGAACTTGCCTCTGAGGTTGAGAACATATGCGACTCGGTGCGGTAGATCCCTATGGGGATCTCAGCGCTGGAGGAACAAAGCTTCTGGAAGAGTCTGCCGTAAGTCCTGATCCACAGGTCCTCCTCCGTGATCTTCATCTGAGGAGAATCGTGTGTAGATGCCGTCACACACTCATTTACTCAAAAAAACCGTACAAATCACTTGCTCAGCAGTGTGATTATTCCTACTTACAGCACACAGATACCCAGAGCCAGGCGTGGTGTCCAGGCCAAGAAGAAGCCTTGTAATGGCGATCATATAGTCCTTAACAAACGACTGTCAGAACAGAGAGAATGGCTGCGGTGAAAAAAATGTTCAACTATAGTAAACAAGCCCAGCTGCAAACAACTTGGACAGCAATTAGGGTTAGACATTTATGTACGTGCTTCCCAACATACTGGGCAAACCAATCCTATTTAATTATTAAAACAAAATCAGGTGCTCCCACACCGTTTCATTACATAAATCTGCGTTGTTCATTGCAGACTAGGCTTTTCCTTTAAACATGGCTCTGTGGAAACTTTAAATGTCAGAGTGTGAACGTTCTTTTAGAGGCTTTTCATCTAGGACCCACTTCTAGGGGAAACTCTTAACTGCTCTGACATTTGAAATGAAACTTCTTCAATTTAAAGATAGTGAACATTACTAGAAAAATAGTGACTTAGCTGCCGTCAAATACCCATATTAGACGAACCTTTCAGCTTCTTCCTTAACTTGCTTTGAGCTGCACAAGAAGCTAAGATTGATGAAATGTTCAACCCCGAAAGTCAGTCTTTGTTATCCCACCTGGTAAAGCAGCGTATCCAACATGCTGATACTGAACACCCTCCCTGCAGCAAACGGCAGCCGGAACATGAAGGCCAAGTTGGAGCCTTTATCACGCTCTATCTGAAGAGAGAAACAGAAAAATAAAAGATTTGAGGAACAGAACAACCACATATTAAAACCTCACTATTTTCCTGTATCTTTGCTGAACTATTTGCTCTTTTGCTCATCTCCTAGAAGACTTATGTGGAAATGAAAAAGCCTGTTGGTTTTCACCTCTGAAAACGTACAAGTTGGTTTTTAAAGCACCGTGAAGGTGAAAGCTATCACTGTAGGAAGGAGAAAAAAGAAATTCAGAAAAGAGAAAGCAACTATGAATCAAATACTAAAATTAATGAACGCTTGGGAAAAACAGACCTAAAAACAACAAAGGCACATGAAAAACCACTCAGATTGTCCTGTTACTTGTTTTAGTGAAGGTGAAATAGCTACATTTATATTATATTAACAGATCCATTTCACTCCCGTCCTGCTGAAATATGCAAGGTGAAAGAAAATGGTATGTTTACCACTAACTACGGAAAACAATAATGAACATTTAACAAGACTTTACTTTTGTTAATTTATATATTCAAGTGTGATTCTCGAGTTAATTTAAGAGTTAATTCAGGCCACAGGAATAATTCGTGAAGACAAATCAAAAGTTTTTGGATGGTTGTAACCTGAGGTGGTTACAAAGGTTAGCCTAATTTAAACATTACTCTGCTACAGACTATCTTCTACAGTATAATCCAGCTCTGATCTGTCTTTGGAGTTTCACACTTGTCACTTTCAGACAGAAAAGTAAACAATGTCAAAGCCAAAGCCAGGGAGTCAATGTGGTTCACCCTTCTCAACAGCTCACCTTCTCCAGTTTGGAGAGGGCGAGTGAGTAGCAGTCCTTGGCTCTGAACTGCATGAACCTCATGTTGGACGGGTGTGTGAGCTCAGTGATGATGCTGAGACTGGGGAACAACCTGAGCGACGGGAGGGAGATAAAGAGAGGTGGATGTTAGTGGAGAGATGAAATGCTTCGTGCTAAGGGGTAGACCCAGTGAGGTGGTGACAAATGCTTTTTAATTTTGGTTGTTAAATAAAAGAATAGTTTCAGAGCTTTGGCAACTGTTTGTCTTTGAGATGAACTCATTCTCCAAGCTCTAAACATTATTTACTCTCCAGCATCCTACAGAGATCCAAAAAGAGAGGTCCAGCTCATACACAAACACGGTACACAGAACTGTTTGCTGTATGTTTCTAAATGCTCTTTCTGTGTTACCTGAACATGGTCTGGACGTTGACGATGGTCTTGGCGTCTGCCATGTAGTCCTCCTCAGCGCTCATGGTGCTCTCCTTGTCCACAACCACCAAGTTGTCGGCGTAGATTATACCACACTGTAGCAGGTTGTCCAAGCTAGTCCATCCACAAAACAAATTTAATACTTCATGACATGTCAGGAAATAGATATAATCTCCCCTTAGATATAATATTAATCGTATAACATCAATCTGTAATGTTCATTGCATTCCATTAATTATTAAAGTATACACACTTTCCACAAACCTGGATCATTCACTTACACTTTAGTTTGAAATTTCCTACATTTCGTAGAACTACACTGAACAAGAAGAATAGGAGCACCAGCTCTTCATAAGTTCAAACTATGTTTATAACTATATCACTAAGTGGAGATTTATGCGTCATTGAATTAAAAAAGGGTTGCACCACAAAAACTAGTGCATTATATAAATATTATATTAGTGGTCGCTTCATATTTTCACCTCCTAACTGGCAGGTTGTAACTGCTGCGCTAACTCAACTAACTGATGAAACGAACGTTAGCTAGCTTGCTAATATATGACCCGTAGATTTAAGAGCAAAATGCTCTTTAACAATGATGTAAACTAGATTAATTGTAAATTGTATTTCAAGAAAATTACACAATATAAAACGCCTTGCTAATAACGTCACGCTAAATGACCAATCAGCATTGTTTAGGTTAGCATAATTTGACATAACAGCATAACATGAATACTACTAACTCTAAAAGAATACACAGAAAACAGAAATAAAACACAGTCTTTGCTACATTTACATCATTTTCATGCCTTATAACTTTGTGAGGCCACAGTGACTTCCTGTTTACATAGCTGATTGCTTCTGATTGGACAGCACAACCAATGTTTCCTAGCAACCAAATTACACAAGTTTGATTTAGGAAATCACTAGTTTGAAACTAGGTAGTAGTTACTAAGAACTTCGGGAGGACTTTACTTTAAATTACTGTCTCTGTGGTTGGCAATGGCTTTCATGCTTTACGAGTTTTAAACATAACTGCAAAACCTGAGTCTAGACAACAATACATAAATTATTGTTGGATGTTTAAGGGAGAATTACAAAAATCTTCTGCTATCAAACTCTAGTATAGCTGTGCTGGGAATATCTTATCTACATTTGAACAGCTGCTATATGTGGGAATACAAAAAGTACATCACTAATAGCTGTTTTTACTACTTTTAAAATGTTTCCTTTAATCAGGCCCTGAAATTGCCAACACCCACTAAGGATTATATTACACCTTCTTCATGATACATGTAAGTTGCACCGAAGCTGTATTGGTGGTAGCTGTATTAAAAAATGAAAAAACATCAACAAACAAACAAACAAAAAAAACACTACTACCGAGATGAACATGATCATTAAATTAGTTAATCAAATGAGCAGGTTTTCAATAATCCAAACACATACTTATCGATAGTGCCAGCCATGAAGTAAACCATTGGAAAGCAGCAAATGGCCTCCAAGAAGTGGTTGTCTGGTCTGCGGAAAACAGGAAACGTCACGAATGAGCATCCCACACTAATTATCCTGGTAAAACCCTGCTGACACATTATGACATTGTTGCTGTCATTTCCTGTAAATTTGCGGGGCAGATACCATTTGAACTGTATTAATTGATGTTTTATTTGGCAACGACAGGGAAATATACGATTAATTCTTCAATGCAATGGGAGGATTTGACTGGTTGCCATGGAAACCCCTGAGGATGTCACTTAGCCTGAGCTTTCTTGGCTCTCTTGTCTGTGTGGTTTATCGTTTTCAGCAACCGCAGAGATTTGGCCGAAGTTAATGAAACCCACAGTGAGTTAGAGCAGAAAATGTACACACACACACCAGTGCATACATACCCTAACATACACATAGGCTTTCTTAAGAGAACTGTTGTTTATGAATAATGCAAAAGCTTTTTTTTTTTTTTTTCTTCTGTATCTTGAAGAAAAGCTAACTCATAGTTGCAGCTGTTATTATCAATTCTCTACTGAAAGCAATTTGGTTGTTTTAAATTGAAAACATATAAAGCACTGGTGCATTTTTTTGATCTATTTCAAGCCCACATGCGTCCACAAAAGAATGCAAATATACACCAACACAAAAACAGGCTCACATAAATCCATTTCTTTGTATCTTTAGAACTTCAATTCAGTACTCTGCGTGGAAAACTTTCTTTTAAATGAATAATGTAAAACTATCTTGACACATGGTTAAGCCATATACTTCAAGCTTTACTGTAGGCAATCCTGACACTCTGAAAATGTGCCCATATTAAAAGTACCAAGTGAGTTTTATTTATGTCCAACTCTGAAATACTACTAATACTAAACATTCATCAGCATTAATGTACAGCAGAGTCGACACCTATAGCAGCAAAGAAGGACCAGATAAAAGCATGCTTTATTAGTTGTTATGCCAACCCATATGGTAACCAGGTAGCGAATTAGCATACCATCTAATTGTTATTGTGCTATACAGTACATGATCATATGTGTAGGTAGTGCATGTGTTAGAAGCCTCTACAAAAGACATTACTCTTGAGTTATTACGAAAACATCAGTGGGTTTGCATCACTGTAGGAGTGAGAACAAAACAAACAAACACTGGGTTGAAAGGACGGCTGGAAGTCTTACGGGTAGTCCAGCAGCAGCACTATGGGGTTGAGCTCCTTCCTGGGCCGATAGTAAGCGCGCAGAGGCACGACAAAGTTGTAGAGGCCGTTTCCCGCCGTCTCTGCAGACACTATAATCAGCTTATTCTTGAAGCCGTATGCCTTGGCATCCTCAAAGCTGCTGTGTGTACAGCCCTGGATGGAGACGGGCAATTCAACAGGAAGTCAGTCAGGTTTTAGTTGTACTGTGCTCTTGGGAGACACATCACATAACCAATCTTTTATTTTTAATTTTAATAAAAAAAGATGGTGGGGAAAAAAAAAGGATAATGCATGTCAAATTTTTACAGTGGGTTTTTGTGGCCCTTTTCCTGCATGTGAACTCACCTTGTCGAGGCGAAGGCAGCAGAATGGAGCTTTCTGTGGCAGGAGGTGGCACAGAGTTGGAGAGCTGCCGATGTAGGGCGAGTTGGGTGGGTAGCCCTTCACAAAACTGATGGAAAAGAAACAAGAAATATAATATTATAAGCCTGAAGGACTCATTCCTGCTCAATACCAAGTGATCAACAATTACAATGTTTTTGTGGCCCGTTTCGTGTTAATTGTGTCTCATTTTGTTTTGTGTGTCAGTTTGCTTCTGTGTTCCCTGATTTGTAATGTGCCAGCTGCAATCACCCTAATCAGTTTCCAATTAGTTTGCCAATAAAGATTTCCACTTTGTTAATAGATGCAGCTACAACCTGATCACCACATGATGGCACTGTGGGTCCATGAGCTATCGGTGCGTTTCCTGCAGATATTGCAGTTGCCTCTAACTCCCCAACTGCTGTGCATGACAACTCTTAAAGAAGAAAAACTACTCAAGTGTCATGGGGTGCAGTAATAGAGGCTCAGAGGTTAGGAGGACCATGTTAAGTCCAGCTTAATGAGAGCTACTGATGTCTGGGACTAACAGTTGCTGTTCAAAACACTAGTATGGGCTGAGGTACAGAGTGTAAGACACAAGCACCCAATCTATCCTAAACTTATCTCCGTCTAATGAAACCACATACAGAGGGAGAAAAGAGAAGCACAAAGCTGCTGAGATAAAGTGACTTGCTGAACTGCTATCATGGCGACTATCATTCTGGACAAGTGATAGATGAGCGTTGAGGGGTGAGGATCTGCGTAAGGACACACAACATGAGCTTCACTCAAGAGGAAAAGTGCTGACCTCCCTGTCACGACATACACATTAATCACTGCCATGGCTGCACCGTACAGCACTGTGACATACAGATTACACGCCTATTCCAAACCCATCCATCACTCCTCCTACACCCACTGATGACGAAGAGGCGGGCAGGTGAGATCAATCAAATATACAGAGCAGGACGCTTGCACTATGGAGGACATTTCACTTTTTTACTGGTCGCAAGAAAAGACATACTGTACACTACAAAACCACCAAATCTCTTTGGGTCAATCAACATCCGAGCCCCTCTTTACTCCCACTTACTCTGAGCCCACAGAGCCCTCCTCGTCTGATTGGTTGGTCTCATCTTCTGACTGGTCACTGAGGAGGTCGCAGGGCAGAATAGCAGAGGAGTCGGCAATCTCCAGGACAGGTGCGATGCTTGGCCTGCGGCTTCCAGCGCCGTTCTCAGTTGGCAAGGTCAGTTTGCTGCTTTCCTCGGGAGGATCAGGGTTCTGGAGATCTATGGCTACAGTACCTGATAATTACATGAGGTTATCATATGAGCAGCAATCAATAGGGCTATTTGGAAATAGCATGCGCAGCACTTTTACTGTCAACATTGAATGTTGGAACCTAAATGCCATGGTGAACCCATGACTATTTTATCTCAAAAAACACTGGTGCTGGAAAATGCTTTTTCGCTATGTTGGATGTACAGTAATAAGGTCCATATTTAGCTTGTTCAGCATCTCATCCACCAACAATCTTACCACCTTCTTTAGCTCAGCTCAGTTTCACCATGAGGAGAAAATGTATTGCTTTCTGAATCACGCAACTGTACTCTTGAGCTACCAGAAACAGCATGCAAACAGTATTGACATTGTGTGTTTGTCAATAAATATGTCCCTAACATACATCATATTATTAGTATGTAATATGATGTATGATATATGCATATTACATATATCAGGCATATCAGATACATGATATATGTACAATACATATATCATCTTTTATGTGATATGTGATGAAATGTGATTTTTATTTTAAAAAAAGATTGTTAAAATCAAGTGTTAGTTAAACAATAAAAAAATATCACTGTGTCTTGTACAGTGTACATTATACTATCAATTGTAAAAATTACAAATTACAGGACTAGTAAATAAGTGTGATGCAAGTGATGCATCATGCACAAACTTACCATATGAAGTGGCCTGATCAACTTTCACAGGTCAAAGAAAAAGCACAACACAACAATGTCAGCCAAGAAAGTAAAAAACGCGTGTAAGAAAAAAAAAACATGCATAACAGTCAGCGAAAGCATACAGCATCACCAAGGCAGCCACCGTTCAGAAATGTTCAGGGTGAGTGCAATTTCGAGTAAATAAACAACAAGGCATCCATTTTCTCTTCTTACATGGAAACCCCTTCAAAGAAACGCTGTAAGGCTGTCTGCAATCTCAATCTTTACTCTCATACCACTATAGACATCTTCTATCTTCCTTTCTTTACCAACTTCCATGCTTCAAACATAATTTTTTTCTGCCTCTGGCTCTGTCTCACCCATGCTGGCGATAATGCTGTGCACGGGCAGCCTGGAGGGGGCGTCGTAGAGGCCGGTGACGGACCGGCCCTTGTTGTCCTTCTCCTCCTGTTTAAAGATGAAGGCCGAGTTCTCCTCCTTGGTGATGTTGATGTAGTAGCAGGTGTCGGTGGCAGCCATGATGTGGCGGGGGCCGGGGTTCAGGAGGATGCTCTTGTTGTCCTCCCTCTTCACTCCGATCAAACACACACCATACCTGCAAAGTTCAAAATGGGCCTCAGCTCCAAATGTGTGTTTTTTTTTTCTTTGCTCCCAGAGACACTAAAGCTCGAGTGCGGGACTTCTACATATCAATTAATGTCCAACGTTCAAGCCGTTGCCAGACATGTTCACACAATGCTGATTAAGCCTATCACCACCAGGTAAATCTCTCTGTATTTCGCAGTATACACATCTTTATATAAATCTGGTGTGTGTGGTGACATTTCACGCTGGCAATGACTAGTTAGCCCCAGAGTCATATAGAGAGTCGCGTAAACGGAAGATCAAAATGCTTGATCATCACATCATTCACGTAGACTTCAGATGGTTTTCTCTACATGGCACAGGGAGGA
Source organism: Maccullochella peelii (assembly GCA_002120245.1). Lineage (NCBI taxonomy): Eukaryota > Metazoa > Chordata > Actinopteri > Centrarchiformes > Percichthyidae > Maccullochella > Maccullochella peelii. The sequence goes on from LKNJ01000017.1 coordinate 23,758, forward strand.
GGCAGAGGTTCTGCACACCAGCTTTAACAATTAATCTAATGAGATAAAATATTATTATAGTGTGTCAAGATTTTAGCTAGTGGAAGTTTCACTAACTTCTTATGGGCGTGGAAGGAGGCGTAGGTGAAGCTCTTTCCATCATACTCCCCAAAAAACTTGCTGTCACACAAGCGGATGTGGTAGACCTCGTTTCCAGAGCAGCGTCCATACATCCTCTGCCAATGCTCCGGCGACAACTGCCCCTCCCTGAAACAGCAACAACAACATGAAGTTTCAGATGTCTACAATGGACTAATGGACTGCTGGCAAACAGCAGCCTTTTCTTAAAACTTTAAACTATGACTCAAGAGTAATTTCAATTAAATAAAAGAATGAACCTCTAAATCAAAGAGTCTAAATCAAGAGAAAAGTCTATGAAGTCATTTTATTAAGGCAGTTCATGCACTTCATACCTTTTAAATCAATGTGATAATGTTTAAATTAACACCTGCCACAAAGAAATCAGTTTCTATTCCTGTCACCTTCACAGCCTCAAGCCAGCACAAGTTCCCATAATGGAAATTAAAATGAATGTGCTGTGCCTCTGTTGTGGATGGCAGTAATACACTGTATATAGTGGTCACCTTGCACAGAAATGAAAAACACGGCCAGATCTATTGCCCAACAAGAAGCAGGGTAATGTTTACTGACTTGACAGTGACAAGTTTCTGCAGTGGTCACGGTACAATACTTAGATCTGCAGACAAAAACCAGGTACAGTCTGCATTAACTGTAAAACTCTGCTGCAGGAGAATCAGCCCTCTTTCTCTAATATTAATCATCTGGGATTGAATCTGTCCAGATGAATAATGACTCAACAGGATATTAAACATTAGAAAGATTGAAAAGGATTTCTTGGAGGTTGAGCTGCTCTGGAAGCAGAAATATGTCATTGGTTCAGTTAATATCAACAAACTGAACCAGAGTACTGGCATCAGTTTTGGAATAATGCAAGGCTGGGACGTAATGAAAAAGGTGAAAGTTAAAAGAGAAGGAGGATGTCAAGCTCTCCTGCTACTGTTTAAATACATATCAAGCCAAACAAAGTTATCTGGGGTCACTGGGTAGCTTAGCTGACATTTTAAGAAAGCTGTAAACTCCAATTGGGCCCGCCTGATAACTGACTAGCACTCTGAAAAGCCTTAAAGGAATAGACATTTTGGGAAATATGCTTCTTCGCTTTTTTGCTGCGAGTTAGTTGAAAATATTGATACCACTCTCATGTCTGTTAGCAGGAGACTGTTAGCTTAGCTTAGCATAAAGTCTGGAAACTGGGTGAAAACAGCATGGCTCCTGTCATAAGGCAACAAAATCAACAAAAAAGCTCACTATGTTTGTTTAATCTGTTCTGTTGGTGGGCAAATTGTGTTACCTTTGGACAGAGCTATAGGCCAGCTCTTTCCCCCTGTTTCCACTCCGTACGCTAAGCTAAGCTAACCGTTGCTTCATATCTAATGGACAGATATTAGAGTGGTATCGATCTTCTCATCTAACTCTCTCTAATAAAAGGTACTTCCTAAGATGTCAAACTAATCCTTTAAAAACTGGCCATCAAGGTTTCTTATATTCAATAAATTTCAATGCCCAAAACTGTAATCACCTCAAGTGCAATACATTTTTTTGAGAAAGGTGCCAAAATGACAACTCACACATTGACATAAGGACATACTGACAGTGGATATAACTGTAAATACATAAATTATAATATTAATTGTAGTTATTGTAAAATAGTAGAGTGTACTCACTGTCCTCTGGAGGTGTGAACCAGGAGTGTGACTAAGGTGGACGTGGCCGGACACACACAGTTCAGTGCCAGCATGGCATACTTGAACTCCTCTTCACATACTACATGATCTGAAAAGGATAAATTGCAATAACACAGTATGTTAGACAAAGACAAAATAACTGTTTGTGTAGGTAAGTAGTCTCACCGCACTTACCTGCAAACTTAACATGGAATTTGTTTTCTGGTTTGAGAATTTGGACGTAGAGAGGGCAATTTGGAGCAAAGTCTTTCGCAGCCCAAGCCCTCAAAATAGTCTGGTGATCCTGCGGGAGAAGAAATGGTTTTATTTTACTCATGTAGTGACTTATTTGTAAATGCAATTTGAATTTTATGGACCATAAAGTCTGCCTCAGTGACTCAGTGTGCTCCCAATACTCAATGGCAGTTCCAATTGAATCACAACATCATGTGAATATCTCCAACTCTCTCTATAAGGAAGTAGAGTGTGAAGAGGAATTGCTCCATTTAATTCCGAGTTTTTGTACTGGAAACAAAATAAACAAATCCCAGTTGATGTGACTCACAGCAGCAGTTCGGTCGACCTCGTTCCTGCTGCTGAGGATGAAGCAGGCCTCAGCATCATCCATCCTGAGGATTGACGGAGAGACGAACAAAAAGAAAGAAACACAGACAGACGGGTTCACGAGCTGGTGACTGAAGAGGACATTCAACCAAACGTAAAATTTATTATTTTAAGAGATCAATGCTTTAAAGAAAAGCTAGGTAGGGGTGAGTGCTAATGTCCCATGACAATGGCTGCAAATGTTAAAAGCTGCATGAAAACTATTGGAGCGCAGTGCTAGCGACAAAATGATCATTCATTTGTGACAGAAAACTCACATGTTCTGTGAACTGAGAACCAAAATATGGAATGATTACAAGAAAATCTTTCAGCGCAGCAGCAGGGCTGATGCGTCTAAGAGGCTTACCTGTCTGGGTGATTTTATCTTTTACATTACACAGTGCGTGAAATTGCCCTAGCGTCTAATCACCTGCACAACTTTGCACATTGAAGAGGGGCTCTTGAAAAAGGGGGTGGGCTCCTGGACAAATTTATGACTTTGATTTCACACCATCATGTGCTAGTGAGAACTAGATAGACCCAGGGCCGGTTTTAGCCTGCTATATTAGAGTGGGCTGGTCGAAATAATAGTTGGGCAACTTGGGCTTTCTGTCAGAAACTTTCTGCCAGAAAGGTCATGGTTGGGGTTAAAATAATGTTAAATTATAAGTTCCACATGGGAAAGTCCGGCGTATGATCAACTCATCTACGATAATCCCCTGGCTACTTGGACTTTGTTGGTCTTTATACTACATTGCCTGAATGTTTTCTGCCTTCGAGGCAAACTTCTCTTCAATTTTTCACGAGCAGTGGAACCGTGTGTGTGCTTTTACTTGCTTTGCCTTGCCCTCTGTGTGTGCAATCTGAGCCATCAGAGTTCATGTTTGTTCATGCCGAGAGACTGGGCAGCAGGCGACTTTGGAGGCGGGCTGTAGGCTGCCCACCCAATCAGAAGTTAGAAACGGTACTGGTATTTTCTGTGCTATTTTTCCACTGGATGAACACATTTTTTTTTTTTCTTAACTTTTGATTGGGTGGGCAAGACACATGTTTGGGTGGGCTGACCCACCCCTGCCCATAGCCACCGCCGGCCCTGGATAGACCCCATTCTACTGGTATCATGACAAGTGATAAAAAGCAGCAAGATCCCCTGAAGCAACAGTAAAACTATGATTGCTGCAGTATTCTGTAAGGACAGAGACTAAATTAACAGATCAAACACATTCCAGTGTGATCTATCACAGTTTCTATTGATGCCTATGTATATGGTCTTTGATGCGAGCAGATAGCGTGAAATCCTATTACACTGATGTGCAAGCAGAGGGCAGCCAAGTGGACTTGTATCTCATCCACTAACTGCACTTCAAGGACTCAAATTTGCCAGTGGAGGACTTAAACTTTACATTTAAAGTCTTTTATAGATTCTTATCCAGAACTTAAAAAGAATAATATAATATAATATAATATAATCAAACCTAGCTGGGATAGGCTCCAGCGCCCCCGCGACCCTCTGAGGATAAGCGGTATAGATAATGGATGGAATATAATCAAACCTTTCAACAATATGGCATGCACGTTCAACGACTGACTTAAGAACTAGACATTAACACAGGGTCTGGTTTCATGTAGCCTGATAATCTGATTGAACTGCCATTTCATTTCATTTCATTCATTAATGTGTGTGCAGCGGTTCAGCGATCTGGAACCAGGCTACATCAACCACCCGCTAAGACAGGAAGCAATCATTTCATATAAACACACTATTCGGTGCCTATACACTTTTATAAAGAAAGCTGGAATCAGAGATGACACTTGCATCTGCTTAAACGCAATGTGGACGTGACAACGTGCATATATGTGTTCGTGTTTGTCTGAACGTAAACATGCATGCCACGCTTTTGCTCACTTGGCCCTCATAAGGTCCTGGTCTTTGAGGGCAGATCCTTGAAGGTAGATGACCCTCTGGGACCACAGAGGGATTTGGAGGATCCGGCGAACCTGAATGTCTATCTCCGTTGGACACAGGATCACCACATAGTAGTCCTGCAAAACAAGGAATATGAATGCATTTATTTAAATCATGTAACAAGCTTTATATTATGTATGTGAGTAAAGTGTGTTACTTGTATGTTTAAAATTGGCAAAAAAAATGAAACAAAGAAGAACAAAGTAGCAATAATTGTGAAAAACACCCTTCATGCATCAGATCCCACATTTATTCCATAAATTGGAAGAAAATGTGTACATTGAAACATAAATCTATAGTCATTCTGCTTATCACATAACAATTCCTATGCTGATAACAAAAAGCAGCAAACCTTTATTTTTCATAACAAAACCCCTCACAGAAGTTAGAGAAACTACAAAAAGATTAAAAGCGTGCAGTAACAAGTGGGGCATTTATATGGACTAGATACTTCACTTTCTGATTATCCAACATCAGAACTTCACTGTTTTGTTTTGGTACCTGTAGTCTGGGATGAGCGTAGAACTCGTTGAGGAAATCCATCAGCAGGTCAATCTTCAGTGAGCTGACACACAGCACCACATGCTTCTCTGTCTGTGCCCGGTGGCGGCTGTAATTCCCTCCCAACTTCTGGCTCTCCATCCACAGATATGCTAGTTCTTCAAACTGACACAATGACAACAACATTAATGTGATGTCAAATGCAACTAGAATGAAATAAATAATAAAAAAAGAGAGAGAGATTTGCTGTCTGGACCCAGACTGTGAAAGCACTGGAGTGAAAACTGCTGATGCAATAGTTTGGCAGCAGCAGGAGTTCCTTTCTATTGCTCACCTAATTTTCTCTGCGGGGACAGTGAACACATCAGAACATTTGAAGTGAATAACATGTATGTGGATCTTTAAAAATGAATGAATTGGTGAATTGGTGGGTTTATCATGCAGCAGGTCTAAGCCAGCATGACTTGGCCTGAATTTTGAGTGAGACTTGCAGACTTCTTCTGCAGCCAAAAATGGCACAGAAGTAAGCACCTTATTAGATTTTTACTAGCTGTCAGCCTGTGACAGCTGTAAGAAAATGTCATTTAATATTTGATGATAACCTCTCAAAGGTCAACACTAGATGCAGAATATCAAAGACCTCCTGGTGATACGACAGGACCTAATACATTTCTACCTGCAGTGGGAGCACTACCAGGGCAACACAGATGAGAATGACCACCAGCAGCTGGGAGGGCCAGATTTGTGGCGTGACATCCCCATAGCCCACAGTGGAGAAGGTGACGATGCAGAAATAGAACGAGTCAAACAGGGACAGGTGCTTCCCGGCTCTCTCTAGATGCTGGATCCCACAAGCTCTGCAGAGAGATAAGGAATTCTATAATAACTTGATGGCATTACACCAGACATGTCTCCTACGGGTAAAGATAATGTGAAGAGATACTTTACTAGGGTAATCTGCTTCAGTGTTAAGTTTTATCCTGGTGGACTGGATATCAAATCCAATTTGGCCAAGATCAAAGGGCACAAGACTCAATACAGCTTAGGCTCATGCTCAGTACGTAATTTAAAGTGACACTATTGATCGCTTTGTCGGTTACGCCTCACTGTGTGTGCTAATTAATTTATTTTGGGTTTTTTTCATTAATACATTTGAGATTTAATGCAACCCAGAGGCAGAAGGGAATGAGGATGTCTAACTGGACAGAGTGTAGTGGAGGTGATAGGTGCTGGGTGGTGGCCAAGGCACAAGGCTGCCAAAGAGCTAAAGTCTAAGAAGTGACAGCTCTGATTTAAATTAATCGGTGCTATAAAAGAGGAAATCAATGAAGAAGGATGGGTGAATAAGAATGGTTATTTTAACACTTTTTCCTGCTGTGTTTTCCTGTTGTTTGTCTCTCACTTATTGGCTGCATTTTAGAGCATGTGACCTGATATCCAGTGTTTTTGCACATTTCCATGCTGATGCACAATAGTTCAAACTTCAAGATAACAAATGCCAGGGTCTTTAAAAGTATTAATTGCATTTACATTTTCCAAATAGTTTCATATTTAACGAATATGTAGCTAACTGGCTTCATAATATTAGCTAATTCTTTACATTTTGTTGCTTTGTCTTGGTATTTTTTAGTTAAATCTCAACTGTGCACCTTTGTCCCCACCACTGTGCCATCAATAGCTCACTATGTTGGCTTCCAAGAAATGTTTGAACAACTACATTTTCAATCTCTATTTTTACAACATATATAGCTTCTTCCAAATAATCTAAGGCATGCACATTACCAACTGTGCTACAGATGATGTGTTCTGGGTCATGTGGTACACAGTTCAGGAAACAGATTTTGCAGCGAGGGTCAGTAAACAGGCCTGAAAGCCTCAATAGTCAGAGATGCATTTCTGTGACTAACAGCAAAAACTGAGGCTCACTCACCCAGTGAAAACCAGACACAGTAAGGTGCAGATGAGGATGAACACCTGGTTGAACATGGCAGAGTGGGTCCTCTGGATGGCACGATGGAAGTCATTCTGGACAAAGGAAAAGAGATTATTAGATAGGCAGGTGATGGATCTATTGCTCTTCTGTGTGCGAACAGAAGATTTTTATTGCCATATCCATACCAATAATTGTCAATTTAAATACATTTTCCACTCTGATTATTATAACATTTGTAAATTCTCAATAAAAACTGCATCAAAAACATTTGTGGGAAAAAAAAACACCAGAAATAGTCAGTTAGTGTCTTTATATTTATTAACTTTGCCTTTTTCTTTTAGTACATATAGTATATTGGTGGAGAAAATAAGTCTGGATACAAATTAACACTACGTCCAACTACTCTTTATTGGGACATTTTAGTACTATATTGTGCTTTCTCCTACATTAGCATTCTGTCCATCTTGAAATGTGGGAGCTCACGACTCATTTTCAGTTGCACCTTGTTAGCATGTTCTGCCTGCCACCGCCTCCCTTCGACGCCTCTCCAAACTGTCACTGCTCTCTCTCTCCATGTGCTGGTCTGCTTGGCCTCAGATTCTACCATCTGCCCAACTACCGCCTTGGCATGAGGCTCTTACTCTGTCATTGTCTCGGGAGCTCACACTACACCAGTTGGATATCATCTAATTGCTTTGAATTCCATGTACTAGTCATTTTGCAAGTACTGTAAATTCTGGAAAATATTGATACTACAACGCCAGAATTCTGTGCAGCAGGCATTTTTATCCTTTCTATGTTTCTATGTTGCATTGCAGTGTTTTGTCCTGTTTTGCTTGCCTTGCTGTTGGTTCTGCTATTGTGCTGTGGTCCCCCAATAAATGTAATTTATCATTTTCATTTACAGTATAGGACTACAGTATATTAAGTATTTGCATGCTTTGCAGTTGCACCAACCCCTTGCAACTGCAGCTGGTGGGATACTGAAGATCAACTGAATGAGCGCGAGTAACAGCTAGTTCTCAATGTAACCGTCCACAGAAGATATATAAGCTGTGGGTCAGTTTAGTCTTAAATTAAAATGAGTAGGATTAATTTAATTTTTTAGGCAATTGGGAAAAAATGTCTTCTATCCCTAGCCCCTCTTATATTTTCTCCAAACAAGAGTCTGCTCAGTTAACCAGGCCAAATGGTTGGTGTTTGCAGCTTTGATAGCCAATTAATTAGCCAGAAGGCTAATTTATCAAAGTAACCAGCGTTAATGCTAACAATGTTACACAAACTAATGTAGCTAATAACACTAGCTTCAGAAAGATACATTGGCTAGTGCACAAATCAGATGTGTTTCCAAAAAGACAGTGTGGGCTAACCAGAAAGAAAGAAATTAGCCTGCTCAATTGGGTTCTGTTCAGACAGCTAAATTGTATAAACCCGCTCAGCCCGTATAGCCAGCGTTACTCATGAGCTGAGGACCTCCAATATGGCTGCCGCAGGATGGATAATGTACCTTCAAAGCCCTCAGTGGTGCTACAGGTTGTACAGTACAATAAATAAATTACTGAAAATACGTACGATCATGTTCTCCAGGGCACCTTTGGCTAGCCAGCAGTTAAGAAATACAGGGACAAATATGTTTCTCAATGGAGGCCAGAAGATCTTAAGGAAGAAAGGGAAGAAAGGCGGAAGAGAGACAGGGTGAAATAGTAATCAGTTAACATACCTGAGACGCTATAGGAAATCATTATCCTCAATACTGAGAAAACATAAAGACAATGAATATACCCTTGGCAATCTTTCGTTAAGGGTGGCTGGATGGTAAAATGTTTAGTCTGGGATGAGGTACACAATACATTGAGGCACTAACATTACATTATTGGATCGCTCAGAACAATCCAATACCAAAATGGCCACGAGCCTAAATGAAGGTGCCTGTGATAATGCATTTTTTTTGTGGAACAAATTAACTTATCAATTGATCAAGTTAATTACTCACTGTGATTATAAATGGCACTGTGTTGATCATCTCCAATATGAAGGATATCTGGAACATCTGCTCCCAAATGTTCCCCTAGAAAGGAAATTGATGGGAAATAATTCAATGAACCAGTGAGAGCGCAGATTGTTTTAGAGAAAGTGTAAGCGTAATTCCAGTAATAATCAAGAAAAAGAAAGATGATCAAGAAAAAATAAATAAATTGCAAAACCCAGACCAAACTTTAGGGCATCACCACATGAGAAGGAACTGAAACCTACAAAACATGTCTAAGAGACACTACCAGTCTCAGAGCAGCAAAGCTAAAGCCAATATTTCCAAGCAAAGACAAGCTTTCTTTGAGACTGGCAGTGGTTTGAGGACCCTAAACCCTGGCAAGATGCAGACTTGATCTTCAAACTCTGTGGGTGGTGATAACACGACAGGTGTCTTCTGCATATTGGGTCCCCATTTCCTTAGATCCCAAGGTAATTCAACCTTATTGTATGTAAGTAACCAGAAAAGAGAAACACCTGTACTGCAATCCATTCCACAACCATTTAATAACATTTACTGTGCTTTTGTGAAACTTGAAATTTCTCATTTCTGTTTTGTGTGAGTCTATGTCCAAATTTCAGGTTGTATTTCTAGTGATGCACTGGACTGCATTACATTTTAAGGCGTTTTTAATATGTTGTTGACCTAATTTACATACTGTATATCACTGTATATGAAGGGGCAAAAATCCCTCTGCTAATCATTAGCAGTGGAAGAATCTCACACAAAAATGGACCCTTTCTATTTGGGGGAACTGGAGTTATTTTATTGTATTATAGAATACATAATGCTGCCACTCACTACTTGCTTTAAATGCATTTGAACTACGGACAAAAGTGCACCTTTAGATGACTTGCATAGAAAAAATAAAAACAGCACTTCCAGTCCTGCAAACCTGTTTATGGAACTTGTTTCTGAGCGCATGATGTCTGAGTCTAAAATTAGTGGCAAAAGTCTTCTGGCCCTGTGTCTTTGATATAGTAGGCGCCTTGGCACTGGACAATAAAAGCTGTCTGCCCAAGAGAGAGAACCAACAGATGGTGCTGGACTGGATCAGGCAGCTGTAAGACATCAGTATGGATTAAAGAGAGAAACGGTGCACTGTGGTCCAGTTCCTTACCTTGTAGCTGAGATATGTGATAAGCATGGTCTCCAAGAAACTGATTAAGGCCACTGTCACCTGGAGCAGAGCGGAAAGAGAGATAAATGAACCCGACAACTGCAAACTCATGTCTTCTGGCTGCTCAAAATTCATGGAGGAACTACTGTGAGCTGCAATGCTTTTATCTAATAAATGGCTGCTAGTGTGTTTGGGTTGAATCCGGCATTGAGATTCAGTTCATGCAGTGGAATTTGATTTATGTGCACTTTCATTGGAGTGTTACAGTATTACTCTCACCTGTATCGCCCATACAGGAACCCGTCTGTTAACCCAGAAAATCAACCCCCTGTCAAAAAAAAAACAACAAAAAACAAAGTTTTTCCTCACGCTTCAGGGCATCTCCATGTAATTGTAACACAGAGATTGAACACACACAATTAAATGTTAAAATAAAATACATTTTGACTGAAACATACCAGTTGATTTCTGCTGACTCTGAAGTATTAGTCCAACTGTTGTTTCGACATATTGAACTGTGGAGAAAAAGAGTAAAGAGTAAAGAGAGAAAACAATGAAAACACAAAGAGAGCATGAAAGTGTGTGTGAATGTGTGTGCGTGAGTGGAAACATGCCCACTGGGAAACATTTCCATCAGTTGGTATGTTGCCATAAAGAACAAACCCAATGTGTTTCTGAAAGCTGCGGGCAGTGAGCACAATACAGATAATCTACAGCTTCCACATGACTGCACAGAGGGAGCAACTTAATAATAAGAATACTTCATCAATATCAAAACCACACAATGTCATTGACTTAAATGTTGAGTATTCATGTTAAGTTTTTAGTTTTCGGAGTAATTATCAATTAGAAGAGACATATTCAAAATGTTGGAAGCAAGAATCCACAACATTTTGTGATAAATAAATGTTCTCTTCTCTCATATCTTTTACATCTGCTCTATGCATATGGCAAACAGGAAAATATTCCTGGAAAAATCCGCTGGCATGCGGCAAGTCATCTGGTTGGCTTGGATTTAGTAGAAGAAGAAAAAGACATAGCATTAAAAGTGACAAGAAGACGGAGAAAAGAGCTGCATCTACAAAAGCTGTTTCTGGACAGTAACATCTTTTTCTAAAGCAAAGGGTCATGTTACCTTTAATGGGCATCAAAGATGTTGCCAAAAACAAAAAGGCCACAACAAATCATATAATAAAAAGCTACTATCCAGAAAATATGGATACATCTGGAATATAGGATAATTGATGAGTGAGGTGGCAACTGCAGTGTGTGTCTCACCATGGGTTGCCGTTGACCTCCTTGGGGTTATCCAGACTGACTCTCAGTATGTAGAGGGCACAGGTGAGAATCTTTAGTGAGAAGTTGAACAGGCGGATTCTCAGGCCTGTGGACCAACAAAGACATATAATTTGACTTGACTCAAAAACTGGTCTGGCTTCACTTAAGTGATGATCACCTGAAAATAAGTTTGTTTAGGTCTCTGCTTATTTGGTCATAGGCTTCACTTTAAAGCTCTGCACCCTCTCTGATCATTACCTCACTTTTCCACACTTGTCTGCCAAACCCTCCAGCGCTATGACCACCTCTGTGATTGTGAGTCTACTGCTGACGACAGATGCAGCCAGATCTCTCCTCAACAGAAAGCTGAAACAACTTGAACACTAGGTGCATAAAATACCTTTTGTGAAAGGCCTAAAGAGAATTTATCTGTCGAAGCTCTGAAGCGTGACTGATGCAGTTCCATGCTGCTCTGGCACCCCATTCACAATGGATTTCCTCTGATGCATAGCTTTCAAATCCTCCAAGAATAACACAAAATAACACCAGCACTTTTTTGGGCTTGTAATATGACGAAGCATTACACAGCAAAATAAACGACTGGTAGGACTGCACAGAAATAGCTGAGGCATAATAATGTTTGTGGAATCACAATTTCCTGTTTGAATAAGTGCAGGCATATGCTGATAAGCACTAAATATGCAGAACAGAAACTTGGTTGCAGACATGCTTGCTAGCCAGAGGGTGGTGCTAGCTGTATTACCCATTTCCAATCAGCCTTTGCAGCTACCTAATCGCTCGTGACACGACCTCTTCAGGTGAGGCCAGCGTCAATGTTAAAATTATTTAAAACCGGATAAAGAAACAGCTCCGCAATGGAATAGAACAAGAGACCCCTGAAGCCAAGTGTGACATTTTCATTAGACTCTGTTGGTTTATGTCAAAGACTGTGGTGGCTTAGTGACAATGACAGGTTGAGGGGAAAGACAGCAGAGCCGTGTCAGTGCCGAGGATATGTCAACGACATGTTCTACCAGAGACACAGAGTTCCCATAGTGTACATATTTGCATCTAGTTGCAAATGAATGGCTTCCAGACACAATGCACCAAACCGCTGAGCTGCACTTGTCTCTTTCAGAGATGTTGTGGCATTGCCTGTCTTATCTCCTATTGAAAAAACACTGCAGCCCTGCCTCATTTCTCAGCAAATGAGCCACACTCTTCTGTCCTTGCTGGGCCACAGTGTGCACACCCATAAAACAGTCCTTTACATTGAGGCAGCTAATGTAATGATGAAACCCCAACAGAGACAGAAATTGGATATGCATCATCACTGACTGCAATTTCCTACATTCTACTTTTATATGTTCATTTATCTCTGAGCATATCTAGCAGCAGCAAACCTCTTACATTTGCATTATGGGAAGGGAGGAGCCCTGTCGGCTATACTTACTTGACCTTTGGTTTTTGATGAAGAAAAGCTTCAGCCTCTCCTTGAAGGTGTTTTCGTTCACATAGAACTCCACCTGCACCCTGTGGGGAACAGTGACATGTCAGTGTAAATGTATACAGGTAGGAATGCACACAGCACCTCCTGCCAACATACATACACACAGAAATGACCAGAAAACATTTGAACAAACAGTGTCAATCTTTTCATGGTACTATATAATCAGGTGTGAGACAAAGCAATGGATTTGCAGTGATATTGGTTTGTTGAAATCAGTGTCACTTACAGTAAATGTAGCAACATGTGACAATTGTTGTGGTCCAGGCACATTCTTATGTAATCATGTTTGCATTCAGGCAGGGTCTCATTTACAATTTTTCAATACAGGTCCCAAGACAATACCAGAGTTTCAGCACTGATACCACATGTTTTGCGACAAGACACACTTTGGCATATTTTGTTAAATGTAAAAACGTACTTTATATTAAATACCGAAGAATTGAGAGATTTGGCATACGTCTCGTGATATTCTATATTTTTCTTACTGTCAACAAATTCCAAACAATGAACTGATCCCACCAACAAATATTGTCTGTGTATTCAAAGCCTGACATATCTCATTCCTCTCTGCCATAAAACCTCCATTGTTGTCCACAAACCATCAAAAACACACAGATGAGCCACACTGTTGCACTTAAGAACGTGGGCACTGCAGTTTATTTGAGTCTATTCCCCATACTTGTGTACTGTCGTTATAGACACTACCACACCAAATCTGCGCCTGAAAATAGTCCCCAACAAATATGCAATTTACTCCAGTTTGACTAGTGTTTGCTAAAGAGTACTGTGCCCAGCTTGTTCTGGAAATTATTAAGGCTTTTTTAAAAATAAAGTATTTATCCGTGACCCATTTTTAAAGTATCTCTTCAGTATAGATGCTTTTCGTCTTTTAATGGGGTTTTTGACAATAACAAAAACATAGAATATCATCTTCGCCTTGTCCTTTAAAACAATCAGCCTTACAAGAACTTTGTCTATATAAAATAGTCAGAAAAGAGAAAAGTTATGATTTGGACCAGAAAATATCTTATCAAAAGAATAAAAAAACAAGACTTAGAATCTGACCAAGCATTCAATACAAACTTTCAATACATGACGGTTTGATACTTGACACAAAGGATACATTTCAGTCAGTACACAAAAAGTATTGAAGTTTGATACCTAGCCTTAGTTTGCTATTGTACAGCTATTACTTGCTATGGCATTGCTCCTGGCATTGGTTGGTATTGTTAATTGTGCCATTTTTATACATGTGCTTGGTGAAGGTTTCCAGTAAAAAATAAAAAAAGGACTTCAAAGCATGATCTATAATCTAGTAAAACAGTACAGTAAAAAGCTGTGTAAGACTCCCTTCTGACTAATTCTGTTATACTCCATTTTTACTGTCAGTCATTATGTGCAGTACCCCTCGCAATGCAACAAATAAGCCGCGAATGCATATGAGCTTGAATCCTATGTTCAATGTGCAGCACTGGCACTTGTTCATAATGCAGTGATTAAATAAATAAATACCCATTTTTCCATACGTTGACATTCTCTTAATGGTGCACTTGCTGTGATGCATATGCATACTGTAGAGACATGACACCTTCCCAAGTTTAAGCTAAGGTAAGGGTTCTCTAATTGCTCTACTGAGACATTAATCCAAATTGATCAATTAATGTATGAAACAGGCACCCAGGAGGGCTTAATAATGTCCATTTACTTTATACACACATTTAGTACCCAACCACATAATCCTTAATATTGTTTGTCTGTATCACTTGGGTATAGACTACTTTCTTCACATAAATAAATAAACAAGGACTTGAATGGACAGCCTGGTTTATACTGAGCACTAACACAAAATGTCCATTAATAATTGACAACATTTTTAAAAACAACAGTACTTCAAATCAAACAGCAATGTTTTCTCACTTATGACGCATACAATGACAGATCCGAAGCTATTAAAGGTTTGAGCAGACATAATGGATTTTAATAGGCTTGAGGGACGAAACAATCACTTAACATGTGTCTACTGTAGGTAGGTTAGTTGAATGCAGGTAGTGAGTCAGGCCAGTTTCTTTAATGTAGAGAGCTTGTTAGCACTAATGAGCATGGAGGGGAAGTAATAACCTCGCGGTTCCAGGAGGGACCCTTAGCGCCTTCAACCTTGTCTGACAAGATGAGTACAGGGTGCAAAATGACAGGGGAGGAGAGAGGAGGAGGGCAATTACAGCAGCCAAGTCGTAAGGGAGGTATGTATATGTAGATAAAGAGTGTAGGTGGAAGAAAGAACATTCCCCTCTCTCCCTCTTCCGGCTGTATCGCCATGGAGACAGCTTCCAAGTCAGGAAATGTCCACTCACTTGTCTGTGCATTGTGTTTCCAGTACAAGGAATTAGACGTAGCTACATACACACACACACACACTATGACATGTTTTTGTTGATAGGCACTGACCACACACACTCCCATCCCTGTGTCTCCATCCCATCTAAAACACACAGCTATATGTAAACCACGTAAACCAAGTGTATTGATTGCTCTATCACCTGAGAAGAAGTAAAAGACAATCAGGCGATCAATGTTCAGACGGTCTCCATTTACACAGCTGTAGAAACAGACATACACAACAGCTACATGGGCTTCATGTTTACCCAGCTTGCCAACAGATAGCTGCAATTACACTTGAAACTGAAAATGTGAACAAAGCAAAACCTGAAATGTGACTCCAAAATAAACTCAGGGATACCATTTCTTATTGTGTTATTTAAAATGAGAATTGCATTGGCTTGACAACACAGAGGAAAAAAAGGCCTACTGAACCTGGTGTATGTTTGAATGGGTAGGGGTGACAACCATGTAGTAGCATGTCCCCTTTTCTAATAATATTTTCATGTGAGGGTGAGGTGAGACATCTGCAGTGCAGTCTGTAAGTATTGGATAGAGACACATTTTGTGAACACCCCCAAACACCCTTAAAGCTGCAAGCTGCACTTTAATTTCATAGTGGTTTGATTTGAAATTTTCCAAGTTTTGAGTACGGAGCCAAAAAGAGAAAATGTGTCTCTGTCAAACACTTACGGATCACAGTGCAGGTTTTTTGTTATTGACCACCCAGGCAAAGTTGAGCCCTTACTGCACTAATTACATTTATTTATGTTCACATAATTAACAAGCACTAGAACATAAATAATGATAAAAGTCAGGCACTGCTTCGTTTATCATGTTTCTAAGTAGCTCCAACTAAGACTACAAATAGCTGCTTCCACACTTGACTGCCAGTAACTGCAGACACACAGCGATACCTTTTAAGTACTGAAACTCTTTTCTTTGGCATCCCTGTAGTCTGCAAACCAACACCACCACCCAATCTATGGACATTAGACAGACTATTAAATATAAACACGAGCACTTTTAATATCCAAGAAGCTAGACAGCATTTACAACAGGTTGGTACTTCTGATCCTTAGAAAGAGACCCTAAGTTTAAAGACGGTGGGCAAGGCATAAGCCAGGAATGTTTGCACATATTCACAATAGATGGAGCATGACCTTATGTCCTGAACTAACAAGTCTGCATGGTATGTAGAGCCTTTAGTATATACAGTAAAACAGCCATTCAGAATATGTGACAGAGAGCCAGTATCAAGTTGATGATCATAATGAAAGTGATGAGGAGCAAAAGTGTAACACGAGAGAAAGACTGAGTCTGGTGGGAATGACCTTGGATCAAGATTTCAGTGTTAAAGTGGCACACACACACAAAAAGAGTACACCATGACCATTGCCAGTGATGGGATTACAATTTTATGCACCCTTGCCTGCAACACAGAGACTACAACTGCTTTGTAGACTCTGTAAATAAACATCAAACAGCCTGCTGACCTCAGGATAATCTGGCTGACAGAACAGAGCTGTTCAAACGCCTGCGTTCATTCTCGTGATGGAAAAAAACAAAATGTCAAACAGGCACCAGATGCTCTGAGCCATATGGAATATTTGTCAGAGTGTTGCAGGGGCAAACATATGTGAAGGTAACAGCAGTATCAGTTAGGCCAGTGCAATATCACCTGGGGCTAAGATGATCATGAGAACTCTGGGAGGAAGCTACAAAACACGGCAATTCTGAGATGCTACACTGATGCTTCTGCATGCTCTGCTACTGCAGACTTTGATCAAAGCAGCAATCATTTCCTGTCGAATCTTGTAGTGTCCAGTCTTGTAGAAGGCATGATATAGTGTACATTAAGCAACATAAAGTACCCATGCCTAAATAACTAAATTGCCACTATCTCTGACCAATCAGGTTGGTTGACTTAATCTATACGTTGTGTCATGGTTTACAATAAGATCCAGGTTTTGAGACACTGAATCAGCAGACAGAAAAATAATACTGCATCTTGTCTTGTAAACAGTATGACGACAGTTTCCCCATCACACCCTGAATACAGTTTCACTTATTTTCAGATCTCAGGTTCGTTCTGTCCCCCCTCTGACAAAGCAAACAGTTGAAAATAGAAAATTCCCCATGCACCACCCTCGTGTGCCTGATATAAAAGCTGCAGGGATTCTAAAAATATTATACTTGGACCTGAATATTGAAAGGCTATGGCATATTTTGTTATTCTCTGCCTCTGTTCAACCGAGCTGCATCTAAAAGTTCCCATGGTGAAGGTTGTTGCCCAATAGCCCCACTACAGTGCAAAAATAGTTGAATGGGCTTCAGGCCAGACATCGGCTGTGGCAACTGTGAAAGTACTTTGTCAAATGGATACAGAAGACAGTTACCTCAAGTGGGAAATGTTATAATGAGCTGGGGGAAGGATAATCACCTTAATGGAGCTGGGTGGCCTGTGGACCGACAAGATGTACATGAAAGAGCAGACTGCAGTTCATTCCTGGTCCTCTGAGGCGTCCCATACACTCTGTAAGCCGTTGCATATTTGCGTGGGAGTCGTGGAGAGGGTCCTGGCTACTGTATGTGCACATGATGTGTTCAAGGACCTAGACGACCCTAAAGCATTTTCTTCCCAAACACTTTGTACGAGCTAGCGTAGGTGCACTACAGCAGAATTTATTATAGTTTAGCCTTGAATCAGCACCTCAAAGACGCTGATTCAATGCAGTTGTCACATGTCCTTCAAGGTCTGTCAAGGAGTTCTGACACAATTGTGCAGTTATAATAAAAGAGTGCTGCTCACTTTATTATTGACTACACTGTACACAACAAATTAATCTTCCTGATGACTGAAAGATTTCAAGAGCACTGAAGGTAAATTGCTGAATAGTTGTATTTCAATGCTAGGAAGCCCCTGAGAAAGGCAAAGTCACATAAAAGAGATGTTCCTCGTTCCTCAAAACGCCAAAGAGACGATACGACAGTATGTCCAACTTAACCCAGAAAACTCTCGACTCAAAACACATACTGGGCATCAAACTATAAATAGTAAAGCTCCGAAAACGGATGATGAAGTTAAACTTACTCTGTCTGAAAAATGGGACATTAGGCCGAGTAAAAAAAAGAAACTATACCTAAGAAAGAAACTTTAGAAAGCTCAAGAGGCCATTTCCTTGTGCAAGAAAATGACAAGGCATGTGGCAGTGTCAATTGAAGCTAAAACGGTCCAGGACATGGGCCTGATCTTTAACATAAAGCAATTTGCCAAGAAAAAAAGTACAAGGAGTCTAAAATCTTTAGATGAGCAAAGACGTTTAGAGAGACCTTGCTGTAATATCACTAATGTTAAAAGATGCCTTTGAAATTCAATACTCCCTCCCTTATAGTACAGTCTTCTGTTTTTAAAGGGTAAATGATGATGGCAGTGATTCTCCCCTGAAAGTGAAATTGTTTCATAACCAAATGAAAGTACAGTAAAAGCAAATTTGGAGTTTAATTAACAAACTGACGGTAACCACCAGAACAAAAAGATATACACCAAGCTGTGTATACCTCCAATGTTGCAGGCATATTTTGACTAAGGAAGAATCAACTTTTATCAGGGTTTCATGCTAAAATAAAAGTAATGAGAGATGTGTTATTTTGATGCTTTAGAAGAAACTCCATTCCAATTTTCCAAAGGGAAGCTCTGTGGATAAATATAACAGACTGGCTTGTTAAACAAAAAAAGAGAAAGATATGCATGTGATCTGGTCTGTATCCTTCATAAGAGAGCACACTTAACTGTGATATGTTCTACAACTGCTCATTTGACTTTTCTATGAACTGTGAAGAAAATGTGTCTTCTCTTTTCACACAGAAAAAGAGAAATGATTGTATCACACCAGCCTCTGCATCCGAAGACAGCTTATTAATGATAGTATGGCATTTGAAAAGACTACTGCAGGACACCACTTTTATAAATCAAGGTAATGCAGAAATGAAGGCAACATTTCTTTAGATACTTTCACTATTGTGCAATAGAACCATTCTGATGTTCAATGCATTCCGGGTATTTTTCTGTTATAAAATCTGCTACCTACCTAGTGCAGCTCAGGGACGTCTCGGTATTTATCTCCTCCATATTGAGAGGAACCAGCTGAAGAGGTTCAAGCACCCGCTAAAAATGCACCTCGAGCACCTTAGACTGTGCTGATGAGCTGAAACCAAGCGTTGTGGTTTTCTGAACACCGACAGACTTGCTCTTTGATGAACTGAAACCATGACATTTCCTGCTATATTATATGACAGCTTAAAAGTTTTTCTGCAACCAGAGGAAATACCTCAATGTTATGTCAGGTATTTTGTGTTGGGCACTGTAGTTTTTTTGATTGTTCCAGGAAGACAAGGTCCATCACCAGTGTTTGTAATGTAATGATCCTTATTCCCTTTAACAAGTCTAGTTTAAAGAATCACACAGTGAAATAAAGAGGGAGCCCTTTTGTGTGTGTGTGTGTGTGTGTGTGTGTGTGTGTGTGTGTGTGTGTGTGTGTGTGTGTGTGTGTGTGCAGGATTTACATCGTGCAAAACACAAAATGCAATATGCTCCGTTAGCCCGAATTTCTTCTTCCAGAATCACCACAAAAGAGGATAACAGCAATGAAGGAACACTCGCATGTCAACACATGCTTATAGCTTTCCACACACACTACACTCAAGCTGCAACCCACCACAGCCGATTGGTGCTATTGACATAAAGAACTGCAGGCATGTATCAACTACATACTGGTTGAAAAAAAAAAAAAAAAAAATCATAGACCTTATAAAGTAGTAAACTATTTAAAAAGTCATAACCAGTAAAACCTGAATATCATTTTAGAAAAAGCAGTTAGATCTTAATTATCTTAATTTTAATTATTTTAATGCACATCTTGGTAGCAGTTCTGAGGATTAATGCTAAATTAAGGATACATCGCAGATTGAAGAGGTATGTTTTGGGGCGTGTTTGCTTGATTGACAGGTGTCTCAGCCTATCACAGCCGTGTTTGCTGTTGCTTGATCTTGTCACGGGATTTTGTGGCTTCCTTAACAGCAAAGATCACTGCAAACCAACTTCAAAATTTCCTTTTAAAAGGGGAAAAGATTCTTCTCCCTACTCAATGGCTAAATCCAATACACTTGCACACTTTTAGGCCTAGCAGGCCCATTCTCATTAAGTCCAGAGCACCTAGGGGCTGCCCAATTCTGCCAATAATCAATCTGTAAGACATAAACATACAAGCTTTTGGTAATGGCCTCTGTAATATATACAATGATTAATGATGTTTTTCTGGTGCCTGTTTTCTCTCACAAATCAAGGAACACAGACCTAATCTCCGCAGTGGAACACCAACAATACGAAATACACATTAGCCATGTAGCTAAGCAAAACATTTCAGACAAAAGGTGACAGAATTTTAAAGAATTATTTTCACGAATTCCAAACAAAAAAAAAAAGCACTTTTTACTGTGATTTACTGATGTGGCCTACACGCTTCACCCCTTTTACCACCACATCTGGGCAGCTTGGGTATCACTGAAGATTCTCAGTTTCCCAAAATGAATGTAGTAAAAACTCGATACTCTGTTATAAACTTTCGTATGATCAGTGACTCAGCAGCATGCACAGTACACAGAAAAGCAAATTGACATATTGGTGTTTTCAGCACCTATTTCAACAATATAACCCACAGATTTTTGTTTGTCTAGAGACTCTCATTGCCGCTCACAAGATGAATGCTTCAAGCCCAGATCTTACAATACTGACAGAGGGAAAACTGGTGTGCACATTCAGTCAAGGGACAGATAATAGAGCTGCCTTTTCACAATTTCCTGTGGTGTGATCAAATGTGACAAAAATCTGGGTTGAGCTAAATGTTGCCTTTGAGTCTTTGCCACAATAATTGTTGAAAAGGTAGCCACGAATGAATGGATTATTCTCAGCATTCTGCACCATTACCACAACAATCATTGCCCACTTTACAGATACGTGTAATGGTGATATAGCCTCCAAACACGGTCAAGGAATTATGTCAGAATCCAAAGTGAACACGTATATGTGCTTTTTTGGTGCTCGCAAAAATGTTACAATCAGTCCTGTGTATAGTTACCATTGCAGACACAATCCATGCCATGCAAGCAGGATGCTGCCAGGGACTTACTGGGCATTGGTTGAGTCCATACTGTACTCCTCTTGATACCTGGACGCAGCACATATGGACACAGATAGGCACAGGTTAGGAGACAGTGGGGTCGAGAAAGCAGGATAGGAAAGGAGATGGGAAAGAAAAGGATGTCACTGCAATTTATTTGCATTCACTTACATCTCGAGTCAGAATGCAACCATTTAATAACCTTGAGGGAGAATCTGAACACAGTTTGTGCAGCAAGAAGGTCCAAGATATGATCTGACACTATGTTAGCTAGTTGATATTGCTTTTGGATCAGTAATGTCTCAGAAAGTTGCATCAGATTCTGTGTTTCTTGCTGCACAGTCGAGGTCTACTGTCAAGACATTTCCACCAAGGTTTCATTGAGTCACCTTCACACTCCTCCTACAAGTAAATAAAAGTGGAAACTGACTGTGTCTGAGCTTGATGGGAAATACAAAATGTATTTCTGAGCTATTGATTCACAGGGCACATGCAAGGCAAAGACTACACATTAAGTTAACCAAAAACCAATGCGTCAGCTGACTAAAGAACAGATGGGACACTTAATGCAAACCACAGGGGATCAGTGGACACACCCTCCTGGTCACTCTCATAGGATGCCATATTAAGAGGACCATGGAGAAAAGGGAAGAGTGTGGCACTGAGGGAACTGACAGACAGAGACATACCCAGATATTGATTTAATGACTGACAAATTAACAATTCTGATGGACTAGGGGTCAAAGGTTAAACAGAGTTAGATTTGATGCAGATGGCTCTATGGCTATGGCTTCCTTTGGAAACCAATTACTGAGGCTGAACCATAGAGTCTGCACAGAGTAGTTTGTTCTGTGACAAGGAATCAAATAGTATGTTGTTTTTTTCCCAAATGTCTTAATTGTACACACATTCATGTCAAATATTCAAAATTCCAATAAACTCAACCCAGTCATTACACAGGAACAGGTAACACAGCACAACGTGGACTTCATGGCTGAGTCAGAAGCCAACGATTCAGGCAGTAGACTTTTATCACAGTGGACAATTTAACTTGGTGTAACTAATAACATGAATTATGGCTGCCTTCCCTTCAGGTGCTCCAGTTCAAGAGGCCTGGTATTGAACCACCTGTACTGGACCATCTGGGATGGTTTACCAATGAAAAGGAGCCACAATTGATGTTAGTAGTTACATTTGTGCCTTTCCAGCTATGGCAGGTCAAATGTCTGCTGTGAAAAAGTTGTAGTAAATGCAACAGAAGACTACAGTGCCTTTAAAGACAAGAGCTTTTGTACCAACGGTTCTTGTTTTGTACACTATCCTATCAAAAATGTCTTAGCCTGTATTGTAAAAATTCAGGTTATTGATTTTACCTTTAGACCAGTATTGTTAATAGCCCATCTGATTGCAAATGTCTTGTGCCAGTCAGTCAGAAATTGTGACTGGTTTATTTAAGATTCATTTTAAAGACATTCAAGTCTGAAAATGGATTTTATAATTAGTTTCCATTAAATTTAGGGCTGGCATTACTAACGCCATTCATTCAGATTTATTAAGTACAAATGTCCCAGATACACTTTGTGCATATACTGTATAGCCAATTAGGATTGATACATATTGTTTCAAAGCTATGACTCTTTTTATCCTTTTAATATGCATTATCTGCACACACCCATACAGTTCAGTTGATCTGATTAACAAAAACATGTACTGTTGTGTAGCTGTGTAATACAACTGAAAGATATATCTTCCAATGCTTAAAACCATTGTATAGTAAATTATTAATTAATTTAGTTTTATATTTATTGGTTTTTATACAGTTTTTGTAATAGTAACATAAATGTGTGAGTATACTGTAAGTCTAGTGAGTAAGACACCTTCAATGTCCCACGCAAAGCACATGTAAAAATATCAATTTTAGCAAAAGTAGATGGATAAAAATATAATTTAGGTTGATATCCCTTTGAATCCTGTAAATGATCAAAGCCGGTCTGTTGGTCAAAAGTGTGAAGAAGAAAAGCTGAAGGAATCTTTGTTGTAAAAAGGTCATTATATAAGTTTCTGACACACACACTGAATGTCGTCATCCCATTTATACGCCTTTTGAAATGGACTAATGGAGTGCCCATTAAACCCAGGAAGTTGCTAAGTCACAAGAGAGGACCTGTACCATTCCAGTAATTAATCAATAATCTTTTGCCATTTCAACAACACAGCACAGTTGAATATCATTCACTAAAGGTTCATGTCTGTAAGCAATCTCGGAACCCATCAGCTATTGTCTGATGACAATTTGAATGCAGATTAAAAAAAAGGCTAATAAAAAGATCATATCTAGGTTCAGAGAGTGATAAAAAGCTAAATTGTTGTCAGGTTCCGAGATTTCATTTCGGCCAATGTGTTCAGCCTCTTTTGCTCTTCACTCAGACTGTTTACCTGCATGCAACCAAAGCTTGCTCAAATGTGATTGGTCCATACTACTTAACTACAAATGGAGTACAAACGGAAACCAGAATGCTTCGGATACCAAAATCTTGTCCCTTGCCGACATATTCAAATGCAGATATCGGTTTATAGAGATTAGTCTGTAAGTGACCTTGAATGAACTGTATATCATTTCTATGAGGTTTTTGTTATCAATCATATTGCAGGAAAGAGTTTCACAGTTCAAAAGCCAGATTCAAGTTAATATTTCACATTCACATTTCACTTTATTTTAGACCTGAAGTGCATATATGAGAGAGATCAAAACATACAAAAAAGATGGATTGCTGGGCATTTTGGTAACTTTCTGATAACAGCAAAGTTGAACTGCATTGAAGTATATGCAACAGACTGATGCACTGTATGTGGCAGAGCAACACTTCACTTATTTTCCAGCTATCTGACTGGTACACTGATACTCACTGTCCAAAAGACTTTTGATGCTATCTGGCTGCTAAGAGCTTTAGTAGTAAAGAGGCTAAATTAAACAGAGGCTCCCTTTGCCTACATTAGCTTACACAACTGATATACTCAACACACTGACTCTGCTCCTTCCTCTGTTTGTTTTCATCATAAACCAAAAGGAATTCAAAAATCCTTAATATGCATGCAGTTAGCATCATGCTACCCTTCATGTCTCACTCCAATTATGATAACATACATACAATGAAAAAGCAAAGTGAGTCTCACCTCTTTGCAGCAGGTCTGGAATCACAAGTATGAGCTGAGCTACTGAGACAAGTGCAAAATGACGAGCACTATCAAAGTATGCTTTCAATTACATTCACTGAGAACTGCCTCAAGGGCTGACTGATGTAAAGGGGGAAGGTCTACCACGCATACACCATCTCTGCAGCAATTTCAAGGACAAATGGGATTTGTAGTTTTCAATCTGTTTACCTGCATCAGGATCATTTCCTTATATAGTACAGTGCCCATCATTTTCCTCACATGCCACAGAGGTAGCTCAAGTTCTCTCCAAAAATATGACTAGTGGGTTCTAGCACAGTAACTTAACACCTGGTTAAGAAGGAAAACTAACAGCAGCAATTCCATTACAAACAAGAACCTGTCCTGTAGGTTAATTATTCAGGCCGTAACCTATATATTAAAGTAATGATCTGTACATACAGCTGGTGGACACAAAATCATCAACACCTATATACTCCATTCTACCATTCTCACAGAAAATACCGGTTTCTGATTGGCTGGCAAGAGTCAAGTAAAAACTTATAATAGAACACCTCGCACATAGTTCTGCAGCTAAACCTCAGTTCTAAATCGATCTGCAGGTATATTAAACTGCAGGTAACCATAGCAACTGTACCTCTGTACCTTTTGTGCTAAGTTAACTACCGTAACATTTGAAAATGACCTAACCATAATGACTACAAGCAATCTTTAAAAAAAATTGAGGGGTGGAAAAATATGGATCATGATTTGATTGACTTGTGACTATGGCTATGACTTCCTTTGGAAACCAATTACTGAGGCTGAACCACAGAGTAATTTGTTCTGTGACAAGGAATCAAATAATATGTTTGTAGTATTGTTGTTTTTTCAACCCAGTCATTACAGCACAACATGGACTTCTTGGCTGAGTCAGAAGCCAATGATTCAGCATTCATCATAAACGAAATGTTACTACTATATCATGATAGATATTGATAGAAAAAGCACTCATGATATTGTGTCCACCCCGTTAGGTTACTGATGGAGTTTGGAGTGTATACAAGTAATTCATCAGATAAATTATGGACTCAATGATAATAGCATTCTAGAGAGTGCTCTACCAAGCACATCATCCAATCAGAGCACTGTCCTCCCTTTCCTTGCAAACAACTCAGATTTCGAAGGTCTGTGCTGGTGCAACGCTACACTCCTCTACAACAGCCCAGGTTGGGAGCTTTTTCTGGAGCACAGCTCAGATTAAGTTCAGCTGACATCCAGAGCCGACTGTGTTTGACAGCTTCGCTTGAACTATCCCACATTCTCTAGGTCTTCTAATTGATTCTCTGCTAACTAATGTTCTCAACAAACAGGAGAAGGCAAGAGAGACGATGGATGTAATCGACTATTTGGCCTGTACATGTACACAAGTGCTATGTACATATACTGTACAACACACAGCCAGGTCCACACAGTATCTCAGTGTTACAGAGACTTCAGTAAGACATTAAGACTTTCACCCTTAATGCACCCACATTATTGTATGAGATGCATACTACATCATTTGAAGAGGATAGCTGCATCAAAGTGTCTGCAGATGATAATTTAAAAAAAAGGTGTGTGGGAGTAGAGGAACTTATAATAAGACAAAAGTCGGCTTTGTTGCATAGAAGATTCACAATTAAACTGAGTTAAGGGTTTTTATAAAATCTGTCTGAAGGCTCAATTCACTAAAAAGGGAAATTCATACAAAATTGTCTTTGAAGTATCAAAAATGAAGTTTCACTCCAGTTACGGTTCACATAGTTGCACAGTCCACAGGCCATAAACCTCAATCATAGAGCTGCAGTTCAACAGTTCTTTTTTTGTCAATAGTGACTGAAAAAATACTGCAGATTTAATGTACCAAAAACTGATATTCCGTGCTTTAAATATGAAATGCCTTTAAATATGACCACTTCTAGCAGAATCTGAGGGAGGAGTTACACTTTAAAGGATAAATGCAAAATCAGAAAACATAAAAATGCATGAATTAATTCATCAGTCCATCAAAACATCAAGAATGTCCAAAATCAAAGTCTACTGTGTAGCTTTGATACTGAGGAGGCGTTGAGACTGCACAAGACTTTGCGACAATACACACAAAAAGTAACAAGTATTACAACTTGATAAAAAGCAGAAGTGCTCTAGACTGACAGACATGCAAGCTCTGTTGAAGGATCAATGTTTATCAAACGTCAGCAAATGCTATAAAGTCTATGCTGCATATCAGTCAAAGTCCTGCTTTTTATCTAGATGCTACTCTGTTGGCCTATATCCAGTAAAACTCAAATAATCCTTTATAATATGCTGGTGTAGACTTAGTCATATTTGCATTAACAGTTCCCACTGCACTCTAAAATTCAGTTTCATTGCACACCAACAGGCCAAACCAAATGCCCATTTTCCAAACAGATTTTTCACTGAGAGGCAATGTGGTGGCGAGGCTGGATGGAGCCAAAATAAATCTGCGTGAGTTAATCTGTTTTGACCACATCCTGTGTTTAAAAGATGGTCAATCCCTCTGTTCTTGAAGATCCTCCAAGACTCATTAACTCTCTTTTACTGCCTAGAGTATTTAGACGTCAATACTGTATAGAGAATCCTATATACACAAACAGAAAATGATTCCCTGGTGCTGTAAACTATACAGAAATAAATAAATAAATAAATTATGGGCCGTGTCATACGATGGGCCAGGTTATTGATTCTGTCGATCCTCCATCCACCTCCTCTCATTCTCGAGCCAGCTGGACACAAATCCCACGCTGATCACATTTCACAACCTCGAAAGCTCTCCGATTCCTGTCTGATTCCTGGCATCCTGTCAGCCTGCCGGGGACAAACTCTGTTTGGACTTTAGAAATAAAATAACATGTTTGTCATTTCTGAAAGAGTAAAGTAATCTGACAGGGGGAAGATCCAAGGCAAACGTTTATTCATTCATTTAAGCTTTTAGGAACTTCTTGCCAAGAGTGGCAACCTAACCATACTAATTGGTTGACAGTGGTCCAAATCTGTTTGCCCAGGGCAACTGGCCAACTGATGCATTAGGTTTTACAGCCTCAGCCAGTTGTAGATATTGTGTATTAAATCCCCATACAAACAGTCTGGCATTGCAATACAGACACAGTCAATATTGTTCAACTTCTCAAAACTGATTGGAGGCTAATCCGTTTTTCTTCCAGCCTGTTCAGACCAGTTGTCAGCTGACTAAGATGTTGATCGCTCTAACAGATCTGCAATCATAACCACCTACAGTACACCAACAACACCATGAGCTTCATCATCTCCATGTCATACTCTGTGCTCATTATTGGTCATTTTTAATGATACCATTGCAGCTGCAGCTACATGTCACTGCTGTCTTTGCCATTTTTGTCGCAATTGTCGGTAGAATTTAGTGTTTTGTTATCTGCTCTATTATCAAGCTCACCATATACATGCTACACACTACATCCTACTAGTTGACAGCTGATAATAGCCATCAGAAAGCAGATAGTCTCTGTTGACATCTAAAGCTTATTAGTGCTAACATAAACATCATAGTCAGTCAAGTACAGATAACTCAATATCATCTTCACTGTAGTCATCATTTTCTGCATCCTTAGCTGAACCACACTACAGCATTAGCAATTCTTGTTAGTATTAAAACACAGAGCAGATCGCTCTGAGCTATGCTGTCATCTCGACCCCATGATCATTATAATCAAAAGCATCAGAAAGTTTAGAAGGATGAACAACATTTGAGAAGGGCCACTCTTGCATAATTAAGGCGCTGCAGATAAAAGATATAGTTCAAATTGGGTGAAACCTTCCTCACACTATTG
The DNA here is from genome assembly GCA_002120245.1 of Maccullochella peelii. NCBI lineage: Eukaryota > Metazoa > Chordata > Actinopteri > Centrarchiformes > Percichthyidae > Maccullochella > Maccullochella peelii. The sequence continues at coordinate 52,059 of LKNJ01000017.1, forward strand.
CAATCTTCACATTTACTGGCAAAAGATTTCTTTCAAAGTGTTCCATTAACATTACCACGATGTATTTTCTAAAGGAGGTAATTATGAAACAAAATATGAAATATGAAAATAAATAGAAAGATGGTCTTCACATCAGTGTCATCTCAAGCCTGAAGTATTCCTGACCTCTCTTTAAGGCCAGTCCATCTGCATTCTCCGAGTATGGGATAACACTGCCAACTCTGTAACATGTCATGACATCCCTTCCAGGTCTGTCAGGCATATGTATGTAGCATACTGGAAGATTGTATGGTTTCAGTTGACTGACAAGCTTTTGAAAAACGCTTTAGATTACTAAGTACTAAGACTGATGGTAGGTTATGCATTTTATTAATATTTAAAGAGACTTCTCAGTTTAGAGCGTCACGATTATGATTTAAGTGATAATCCCTTATAATTTGCAAGATTATTTTACTGCATTTTTGCATTACATATAATGATCTTTACCATTTTTTGACAATACAGACATTCTGTATAGAACACTGTTGTTGCTTTTTTGTTTGTTTTTTTTATCTGAAAAAACCAACATAGAAGTGTCACACAATAAATGCTACAGCAAATGTTCCATGCTTCAGTGAACAGAACCCAGATTTCTGATCATACCCAAAAACGCCAATTTGCCCTCAAATAAATATTGACAAGAAAAATGTGTGCTGTAAATACTTCAGAGACAGAACACACTGCACCACTATCATATTGGCTGTGCAGTGGTCTCTGAAACACTGCCAAACAAGCCCAATCTTTCCGTTTTTGTCCAAACCAACCTCACATAACCTGCAGTTTAAAGTGCCAATCTGAGCTTTAATGGCAGCAATCCTGCAGATCTCAAGTTCTTTTGTCTCCCTGAAAAAGGAAAAAAAGAAATTTAGTCCACCCGGTCAGTTGTTATGGGTTCAGCCCATCTCACACAAACCACAATCTAATTTGCATACCAAATGGTAGGAGAGAGTGTCCTGAAGGTGGAGGTCTGCATGCACACAGTCTATTGAGTGGTGCCGACATGTGCTGAAATGTAACATGTAGTCCAAATATAAAAAGGTATGTCAACATAACCCCCTGTGGTTTGCATTTTTATTTATTCCACCTGGTAGCATTATGTCCAAAATAACTTCACCTTTGAATGCAGTGGTATAATAAGATTTTTCCCACCATATAAGAACATCAGGATTCATAAAAGTGTAATGGGAATGCAGCATCCACCGAATTATGTAATCACCATACACTGCAGCCATTAGATGAATCCCAGTGATGCTGAGAGAAAAATGATTGATGGCAGAAGCGTTTGCATTCAGCTATCTGTCATAGAACTGACTCATAACGAGGCGCACTGGTTGTGTTTATGTTTAACCCCAATGGGGAAATATAGCCAACACCATCCGGTGCTTAACGATTATGTCGTAATTCACGGGTGAATAGATGGTAATGGCACATTGATCAAGGTGCAACTTTTGCCTAAGGATAATTACGAGCTAAGTTATTAAGACTTTATGCACCATGCGCTCGCAGCATCGTGTTATTTCGCGCATGCTGCGTGTGTGCAAGCGAGATGCTGCGCTCAGAAACATGCGACTTTGGTGCGGATCTGCGGCAGCTACCTTTGGCCGGCATCGCTCCCAAATGAGCCCATGGTCCGGAGAGGGTTGACCCAGGTGGGCTCTGGGGTTTTCTGCACCTCGGTCTTGACGTCTGGGTCGATCTCCGAGGGCGAGGGCGTCAGCTTAGCGCCTGCCATGGCTCTGCCTCCCGAGTGCTACCTCCAGCAGAGAGCGGCCAATGTGTTTTCTCCTCCTGGTGTCAGAACAGGCTCTCAGGGATGGACGCCGCCGGAAAACCGCATCCCCCGTCTCACTGTTTCTGCACGAAGGCGGAGGGAGAGCGTCTCCCCCCCTGTCGCATCACGGGGTCCTCAGACACACTGAGGAGGAGAGCATCAGCTTGTCTCCTGGTTATCGAGTGCTCCTCCATCCCTGATGGAGATGCGAGGTCCCCGTGCGTTTATGAGATTCACACGTCGTCACGATGTAACGTCAACCGCGCGGCCAACCCAACGGGCTCCCCAACTGGTTACATAAATAAGGTGGTCAAACGTAATGATCCGCGAGACCTTTTTAAAATCAGACCAACGTGCGAATCATTCACCTTCATTGTCCGGTCTTCATTTCTGAAGATTAGATGCTTCTGAATTCTATTTTCATTAAAGCACATCTTGTTAATAATTCAAAGGGAAGATGGAAGTATGTCAATCAAGCCGTCCTCACTATCGACAGCTCTTCATTATTCAGCTTCTTTCAACTATTGTTATCGTTTTGACTGCAGACACGAATCCCCGGAATAATGAGATGCCACAGACAAATGAGCAGGTGGCCTACATAAACACTCCATGGCACGATCATGCCGCTTTGCATGGAAACACACGTGACACATGGATGACACTGATGTTTCTGTCTCTGTTTTTCAGTTCCAGCTTATACCATTTTATACCAGACATGAATTCAGAGCAGCCAAGTCATATTGCTCATCTCCTGTTTATGATCATGATCTACAGGCCTATTGACAGTCATGTGCTTACAGGGTCCGGCTTATTTATAATGTAGCCAGAGCAGCCACATGAGCTGCACTCCCATTAGTAATGCATTTAGGAAATACAGAATACAATCCACATTCATTTGCACATGACATTTTGAGCCCAGCCTTCAGGAAACACATTCAATTATCTGTTGATAGCAACCTTAGGATTAGAGAGGTGGACCTGTAAAGAGAGGGCTGCATATTTAATCTCGACTGGAAAATTTGGGAGGTGAGAGAACAAAACAAAAAACAAACAGCTGGTAATATTTCACTTAACCCTGACTGTTCCAGTGGAGCAGCTTGGTGGTATGAAACAGACTCTGGTTGTACTGATTAACCCCAAGTTGTCAGTGGGTGTAACTATATGCCTGTAAAAACATTAGCAATAAGGTTATGAGTGAACATCCTCTGCATAAAGGATTCTCCACCTCCACCCCTATCCTAATTACCAAACAGCATTATCCAGCAGCTAAAACTGTAATGCATTTCATGGGAAACAAAAATATGCTTCTCAGTGAACAATGCTGTATTATTTAAATCATGTGAAAAAAAACAAATCTGCTCGAGTAGACTGTGCCTGTCCTGTAAGTGCTTGTGGGCGTGTGGACTGGTTTCAGTTGATTGCAAGGAAATCAAAGTCATAAAAAAAAAAGGAAAAAAATGAATGGATTGAGGAAGAAAGGTAATAAATGCCAGAACATGATAGAGAAAGGGATGCAGATAAGTCCATCAGTAGCAGAAACAGGTGTAGAGGCACAGATTTGAGCACAGAGACACTTTGTGGTGAAGTAGGGAGCTGCAGGTGATGTGAGTCTGATCTGGCAACAGAGCAAAAACACACTGTGCTACAAGAAACCGGCATCAGCCACAGTCGACTTAATGTACTGTATATCTGATAACACAGATGGCAGTATAGCTCTGGGTTTTATCCTGTGAGATCGTATTAATGCAGTACTCTTGAACAAGCTGCTCAACTCCTTTACATGCAACAAAAGCTGGAGAAACCTGCACCCTAACCAGAGGAAAATGAGAAATTGTGCTCCAATTAAGCAAAAATAAATAAAAATAATGTAGAAAACCAAATCTAAAGCATTGAGGATTCTGACTGTCTATTTTTTTCAGTTGGAAAAACAAGACTAAATTAGAGAATCACATGATTTTCAAATGTACATTTATCAAAGACTTGCAGACACGTGCTTGCAGGATGCAATTTATTTCTTCTTCTTCTTCTTATTATTATTATGTAGCCAGAGCTCTGAAATTATTGCAGCATGATTAGCCAACTGAGTAGTTTTGGATTCACACACACTGGATATTTACATGGCCTGAGAAAATCAGGTCAGCAGAATCAGTGTCCTCTTTTAAATCTTTTCTTAAAAACATACTTTTATTGGAGAGCTTTTCCTGATTTGTCTTGAGTTTTACTGACTGCCCTTTTGCTGGTTTTATTTGCTGGATCGGAAAATGTTTATGATCTTGTGTGAAGCACTTTGTGAAGTGGGTTAAGGTGCTCTGTAAATAAAGATTACATACATACATACATACATACATACATACATACATACATAGTTTATTCAAGTTCAGGCTGGATTTTGAGGGGGCAGCAAAATGCAGGGATATAAAACACAGAAAGAGCTGCAGTGAAGCCCATTAGTGGAGTACTGGGTATAGCTGGTGAAGCATTACACTCCAAAAATGCTTGGCACACAAACTTGAATGAATTCCAGATTCTGCAAGATGAGTAACTTCCAGCTACTGAGAAGAAAAAGAGAAAAGTGAGAAAAAAAAGGAAACTGAGTTTTGGGAGCAGAGCTGATAAATGCAACACCAGGCTGTGTCATAGTGCCACTGCAGTCACATTTTAAGCTGTGCAGTTGCAGAAAGAATATGTGATTATATTGTTATATAAAAAAAGATTTACTTACAGTTAACATTTGTGAAATGTGAAAAGGTCTGATATATAGAACTACATAAGAAAGTGCCAGATTTCCTTTTCTTTATTACTTTAATTTGTGAGCTTCTGCCTGTGAGAATACACCAAAGCCATTGATGGGTCAGATAATTAAAAAAAAAGTCTTACTGAGCAACCAGGCCTTCCTCTAAAGCTCCATAATCATTGGGCACACCTCAGCTTCATGCTCCGTGCTGCTGATGGGCGTCAAGAGCTGTGATAATGCTTCCTCTGTCAAAACATATGTATTACGGCAGTGAGCTGGCGCTGCTGTGGGCGAGCTGTCTGCCTGTGTACAGCATAGCCAGAGAGGAGGAAAGAGTCTAGCCGATGCTTACACACAGGAGTGTACACACTCACTCGAGCACCAACCACACGCACAGGGATGTCGACTGCTGTTTTGCCAACGGCCGTTTTGTGCAAAAAAGGTTCAACTACCCATTTACTGGTCATAACCTTATGTTCTCTTCCAAAAATAAAGATGTCTGAGGGAATGCCAGAGCCAATGGTTCATCCAAAATAAAAAAAACATAAAATCTAGTCTTCAAATTGTCTGTGGGACCATTAAATAATTTTTTTTCCAATCTCTTGTATGTGCCCTGAAAAGCTCAGAGAGTCCCTGTTGAAGCGTGGAGAAATACTATTTCAGCTTGTGCAGAAACATGTGCAGCATTTACTCATACTCTATGCCTCCAAATAAATGAATATGACTTTTTTGGGGTTTTCCAGATACAACTACCAGTCCCCTTTGAAACTTCTCTGAAAATATGCAGGCACTTTTATTAGGGCACATTAGAGACAAACAGGCCATGTTCAACAGTTTCATGAATAAAACAAGTGCTCGCAGCACAACGCTGCGCCAGAAAGCAGTGGTGTTGTTGTCCTCATTTGCATAAAACAGGACCATCAGCTGTTATTTGCCAGCTCATGTATTTAGAGGTTGACAGAAATGTTTTTTTTTGTTTTTTTTTTAAACTATGTGAACAGCTGCAGAGTTTCATAAATGGATAGTAGCAGAAACCTATCATCTCTCCTTCAGTAAAAACTCACAGTCCAGTCTGTATAGTATTGATCCTTGTACCGTACCTGAACTGTTTGAATAATGGCCTACTTACTCACTTTCTCCCAAAAAGTTAAGGTGAGGTTTTCTTTCATAAATCAGGGATCACTTGGATCAAATTCAATGTTTTTTTTGCCAATATATCTTATAGTTTGACAAGAAGGTATATCAGGCTAATGAATTTCAGGGTTACATTTAAATAAAAAAAATCTAGATTTAGGCCCTGCATTTTTTTTCCTTTGATATACGTTTGATACAGAATTAACACACAAGAAAGGTTTGAAAAAAATATCATTAGTAATGTGGTCATAATGACCAGATAGAGTCTTTCGTAGTCCCTTTCATTCAGCTACAACAGCCAGATAAGCTGTACTTGTATGTTATACAGTTTATAAAGACCAGGAAAACACGCATTTAAGCTAAATCAAGTTATATAATATCAATGTTATGACATAAGACATGAGTTTGGTTATTATAATATTGATACGGTATACTGTATATAGCCCAGCTCTACTTTTAAGGAATTTCAAAGCCCGTAAGAACTATACAAGAGCAATACTGTAATACTGTACATGTTTTAAAATTCCATGACATATACAAAAAGGCATATAAACAATAATCATTTAGAAATTAGGCATATTTTGTTATGCTTTGTATTTATAGCTTATATTATATTGAAAGCAGGAATTGCTAGACAGTGTCTAAGTAAACAGACAGTAGGTGAAAAACAAAGCATCACTTGACTGGCAGTCAGTTGTGTTATTTGAAAAGGCTGCCACCGGGCTCTTTACTAAAATAATGCTGCAAATCCGTGATCAGTGAACCACAGCGGCTATATTGATTATGAAACATTTTCCTGATTACGGCCAAACAAAAAATCAAACAGGAAAGTAATTACAGCAAAAATCACGCATCATCAATGCACAGCTTTTATACAGATGCAAATCAGAGACATTAGTGATTGCTAATTAGTTGGTATTTAAGCTGATTATAATCAAGGCAAAACCAGGTGGATATTATACAATTCAAATGCCGCTTCAGTATTTAGACCTTGCATATTTGATTGAATCTCTTTGAGCCAGTGGAAGGAAATGTGTTCTGCGATTCCTAAATAATCCTCTGCGTGACGCTGTATGTCTCACGCTCACCTACAACACTGGAACCCCCCTCCATGATGCTGACAACCTCATCCGAATACCTCCACCATCACAGCTGCTTATTAAAGTCTGACAACTCTACCGATGCTAATTAAGTTGGCAAGACAGAGCATGAGGGCTAAACGCGAATGCACCAGAGATTTCAAGGCACAATGGCCCAGAGGAGAAGCAAATTGTGACAGGAAAAAGAAATCTTATTTTTCTTTGAGCAACCCCCCCCCCCATAATTCTGTCTTTGCAGCCTACCTTTAATTGTCCGTCCCTTTTGAGCTATCCCTCTGAGGCTGTGCGCTGAGCTACTGAAATGTTCCAAATGATTTCATATGAAGACCAATAAAAATCGCTTTAGGAGAGCTGCACGCTCATTCTTTTAAGCTTAAGCACGTTGTGCCACTTTCACTAATACCTCCGCTGTGTTTAGGGGAAATAAATCGGAGTGGAAATTGCTGAAATGGAGCACTGTCCAAACTGAGCTTTTCACGAATGCAATGCCTCAGCTCTCCCTCATTTTCACTGCTTACTTGTTCACTGGCTGCACAAATCCTTAGAGAAACCTGCCCCTATAGAATGTGACAAAACAAACAGAATGTGGACAACATGTTTGGGGCCGCTGCTTCATTGTGACAATCCTTAAACCGACAGCATGTCAAAGACAGACAGCCACTCTGCTACTGATGAGAACAAGTCCAGAGGCCCTTAAGAGTCGCCCACCCACTCTGTGCTGGTGACTAATACCACCTATGGTCTAAATTGCAAGCTCTGCTTGCTAAGCGGAACTGTGCGTGTCACCAGTAAAAACACTATGCCTTTTCAAGCACGTCCCACTTTTAGGTGACATAATGTTGGGAAACTGTAGGGTCACAACTTGAGATGGAAAATGTCTCATTGTGTCCAAGCAGTTTTTTTCTCCTTTAACTAAGACGTAGAAGTTATCATTACAAACTCTAATAATTTGGATTACACTGAAATGTGGTACAGGAACAGATCTTAATGCATGTCCAACCTCCATGCAATTGACCATGCGCTAAATCCCTCCCCAGAACAGCAAATTATCCAATCATAGATTAGCAACTGTGACTAACTAGCTTAAGGAGCACATCATTAACTAAATACATTCGTTTGTGGGGTCACAGATTACACTAAAAACCCAGTGCTCTGTTCTTGATTGGATTTGAGGAAGTTTACATTCAAGAAAACCCAGCCAACGTTACCAGAGGTATACATTTGCCAGTCGGTTAGTTCTCATTCATTTTCTCGTAATGCTAAAAGTGAAAAGATACTGAAATTCTATTACTAAGTATTTAAGCTAAGCACCCAAACAGGGACATGTTGGAACAAAATGACTCTGATCTTTCCTTTTTCTTAATTGTACTCATAATTCATCAACTTTTTGCCTGGGACATGCAGCTTTAGCCTCAGACCTTCGGCACAAAATAACGTATGCTCTGGTCTGAATCAGTTGATGAGTTTGTAAACTTGGAGCGTTTTCCCCTTGGTTTGGTTTCTTTTCACATGGAAAATCTAAGTGAACCAAAATGCATCACTACAAAGCACATGAGGATGTGTCACTCCACTAATTGGTAAATACAAAGTAAACACAGTCATGATGTTACAAACGGGGGTAAATAAGGTGGCGGCATTCACCATTGCTGTTGGTTTGTAGTCCGCCAGTAAAACCAAAGAAGAAGAAAACAGTAACTACAGGAAGAAGGTCCTGTGTTCTGGACTAGTGCATATTTCTGAGAGAGAAACATTGTTGGTTCATTCTCCAGCTAGATGCTATAACTAGAAACAGTTTGCGTGCTCTGCCGCATCCTAGAATGCAAAGCACACCTGGCTAGAGAAGCTGTTTAGCTCAAACTTGTGGAATACCTTTTTTGTTGGGTCGGATCGAGGTCGGATCACGTTCCCATCACAAACAAACCGCTCCAGAGTTCGTTTGGAACCGGACCGAGACCACCTACTCTAAAGGGTCTCGGTACGGTTGTTTTGGTCTGCACCTGAGTGCGATTAGTGTTCACACCCGCCCAAACGGGGCAAATGCACCAGGGTTTGTTTTAACCGAACCAAACAGGTTAGGTATGAAAACGCCCTAAGAATACTTTTACAACATTATGTTTTTAAAAACAAGTCAGCTGGAAACATTAAAATGTCAGCTGTAGGCAGCATTTTCAACCAACTCATGGAGCTAATGCTATCAGATGTAGCTAGCTAGCCAATAAAGCTAAAATCTGCCAGCAACAGTTGCTGCCATCAACAGAAATTTGTATCATGATACAATTCCACTTATAATTTATCGTAGGGCTGGCTCAATATAATCTTTTTATCAAGTATATCCAAAAAAACACCGGAGGTTATTATCTTTAGTTGCTGTACCATACACAATTGTATATGTGTGTCATTTTGACACTACTCTTCATATTTATCGGATACCTGTATAAACGAATTGTCATCCTAAATCTAAAATGAGCAGGGATTTGGAATTGAGCCTGCAGTGTGAACATAGCCTGAAACCACTCACACTGTTAGTCCTCCGTGACTTATTGGACCTAATCATCCTCATCTTCATATCAGTATCACTCATCTACCTATTCTCTCCCTGGTCCTTTCCTTCTTTTCTCCTATCTGTCATCTACTTCATCCTATTTTTTCCCCTTCCTCTGGGTTTTTGTGTGCCACTCTGCTCCTCATCTTCCTCTTTGACTTTGTTCTCCATCTTATCAGCCTCCTAAACTTGCTCAGATGGAAATCATCCAGGCATCAAATCCCAGCAGTCACTTCTGCCACAGAGTCAGTGCAAGCAAACATCTGCTGCCACTATCGGCACATAATTGTTGTCCCAGGACATTTTATTCCACTATGGATTTTGGTTCTCTAATGTCTATCTGGACAGAAGAACATCGATGAGAGGCCTCCAAAGAGATGCAACCCCACTCCTCATATGAAAACATGACATTTTTGATTTACCAGAAATATATCGTCAGAGGAAAACCTGTGTTTGGGTTTATGAAATGTATCAGAATCACTCTAGATCAAATCAGAAATAGATGACAACCAATCTTTTTTGTGCTGCAGTCATATTGGAGATAAAATAGTTTTACGGCTGAGACTAGCTGTTGCGTGACAACAGAACATGCGTCAGTGCTGGGTCAACATTCCAAGTGCCACTATTTGACTCACAAGTAGTTGATTTAGTAACCAATTAACACTTCTCACTCTGCCGACATTACTCCCACCAGCATTCTGCCTTGATTAGAGGAGAAACCCCCCCCCCCCCAACAAAATTAGACACGCAGAGGGAAGATAAATGAAACCAATTTTCTCCCTGCTGCTCTCCATTTTCAACCATGTCGGCATGTATACAAGTGTTTGGTAGCTTGTTTCTATTTCTGACAGCTGACAGACTGAGAAATAAACCCACGTACACACACTCGGATGTAAAATCAGACACTCACAGGTGCACACACACCAATGTGTCCACGCACAGAACATGAACAGCTGCACAGACAATACTCACACACACAGACCAATCGCTTGTTAGGCCAGTGACTTCAGCGTGATTGCTCCTCTTCAGCACCCACACAGCCAAGTCATCATTGGGGCCCTCTGACACCTAACCCTGGAGACAATGACAGCTCAGGAGGGAGACCCCCCCTCAGCAGCTCCCCCCACATCCACACTGTACACCCACACCACAGACACAAAGAGATGAACGGAAATACAAGGACTCACATACTCAGCACAGAAGGGCTTATTTCCTTAACACTGTTGGAGTGACACATTGAGAAACTTGCATTTTCCCACAGCTATAAAAACGCGACAATTTTACATTGTAGCAAAGAAAAATTCTGCTCTTTTTACAACCTGGGTCTTGTTTTTCTAGATTTGGGAACAATAAGACAACACTCCATGAAGCAGGGTTAAGTAAGAGCACATTCTCAGTTCAGCCATATTATCTAAACTATACATTTGAAAGTAGGGTTGGGTGATATTGACTGAAATTTTGCCATACTGTTCATGCAATTCCTTAAAGCGAGATGATTACCACTGTAGGAGATAAGAAAAGAAGTAGATGCTACAAAATGTTATGTGTATTTTTCAGACCTTTCATCTTTGCTTCTTTCTTGTAAAATACTGCATAGTTTTAAGTCCTTTGGCCTTTAAAAATGTGTTCAAATGAGAATGGACAGCTGGGAAACACTGTATTAGACCAATTGCGGGCGTTGTTGCAACTCATTGAGTGGAGCTTTATGGAAATTCAGGATTTCTATATGATGTTTGCATCAATGTCAAGAAGTACCTTGATTTGTCAGATATTTACTTTGCTGTATAAGGCAAACTCCTTTTTGGAAGTGAAAGCAAAAAAGGTGTCAGTTAGATTGCCTGCTGTAAACCTACGGATTCACAGAGCTGTACATGTTTGTACACATTTTTTGATAACTAGATAAAACTATCTTTGTTACAACCTGCTTGAGTATCGGACTGCTCTTGTTGCTGCTTTACGGGACTCCCTTCTAGCAATGTTATTATGTTTAGTGAACCCACTATGACAGATGCAAGGAAACAGACGCAAAAGGCCATCATGACTAGGGGGAGTGGGGGGGGGCTCTGACTCTCCCTCTGGGGGTTAATTTGTTTTGAGGCTTTACACTCGACAAGGCATCAGCACAGGAAATAATCAGCATCACAAACCATGAGCAAGTCGAAGAGCATCAACCAAGAAATAGAGCATCCCCAAAGCCAAGAGACATTGACAGCTTCTGTTTCCACTCCAGAGCTCCCAAACTAGCGATTACAGAGCAGCACCACAAGATGCTATCAATAACGGTGCTTTCTTCTTTTGCATCTTCATTTCCTAACACACATTGTGCAGAGGTATGTGTGAGGAGCTGCAGTTTACAGATGTTATTTACCCTCTGCAACTGAATAGTGATCAGCAAAACAATTCACAGGGGACCTACTGGATGAAACATGAACAGAAACACACACACACACACAATATAAACCAGAAAAAGAAATCTTGCTAAAGGAGAAGTCTCGCTCTGAAGTTGTAGCAGGAAGACGACAGTGTTTGTGGTTAAATAAAAAGGATCTTACTCTTTAACAAAAAGGTCTATCTCTGTATGGATCCTTTCCATAATGTCAGACATTTAGAATAACAATCAGAGCCTCTCAGTGGCAAAAACAAGCACTTTGAGTGGACGTACTTTGATGGGCGCAGTTGCCCACAAGGATTACATTGTAGCCCGTTTATTTCAGTTGCTAGCTGAGGTGATCTACTGGACCAATTCCAAAACTTTTTGTACCCATTAGTCATTTAGACCCCAAAATATTAAAAAATAGGGCCCAGGTTTAAAAGTACCAGAATTACCCTTTAACAAACATAGTGAAGTGGAATTGACAATGTGATGAAGTTCAAGTTATGAATTTCATGTTAACTTAAGAAAACTATAAAAGCAGTGCGCCACATTTTCTCTTACTGAAGTGACTGCTGATCCTTTAGTGTGATGGCTTCATTTCAGCACTATGGAGAGCTCCACTGTACACAGCTGTGGCTGATGCTCGGCTAATTCATCCCCTCTTGGGCAGCAAACAGCATCTGTTGGTCTACAACCGCAGTGATAATTGAACTCTTAGGAGACTCCCATACACTCCAGCGCTCTGGTGACTGTAGCACCGGTCAAGAGCCTAGGGATTGGCTATTTCATGCCCAGTTCAGAGCAAGATGAAAATGCAATCTCAAACCAGCTATAACAACACTCAGCACAAAGTAACTCCTGGAATGTGTGGAATATAATAAACCAGTATCCAGGGAGATTTGAACATAAAAGGACACACACACACACACACACACACACACAATCCCTGGGCACCGGGCAGCCTCTCATATACTGTATCACATAAACTAACAGTGTTTTTCATGCTACCTGTCATCATTTTGAAATGTCTGGTCCCCCAGAAGCAAGTCCCTGAAGCGATAGCGAGGTGGAAGAGGAGGCACCTCCGTATCCACCTCCGCCATCTTGAGAGCCGAGATGTCCAGAATAACGCCCGAGTTGCTGCTGTTGTTCCTCTGCAGGGTGTCAGTGGAGGGCCTGCAGGACGAAAGGGAGAGCAAAATGTGCTCATCAACATGCAAGCATTTGCAGTGTTCTACCAAGAGAGCATTACAATGGTGACATTTCAGCACAAAGTTAACAGATACAACAATAAGGCCCCTGAGATTGTTTTATATAGGGTGAATAAGGCAATAATTGATAATTCCATTACTGGGGAAGAGATTGAATGTTCTGGGAAACAGACTGTTTGCAATCAAAACAGTCAATGTTCAGGGGGGAGTATATGTTGTACTGAAATCCCCAGATGCCATTTTATCCATCTGGGACAAACCTGGGAAATAAATGTGCAAAGGGAAACCACAGCAAGGACAAAAGGCCCATTTTTTAGGCCAATTTTTAATCTGTTCCATGAATACTGATTCCAAGTAAACATGGCATGAATTTATAGAGGATGACCTAGTGAGAGCAACTGATAATGCTTCCATTGTGGGTTATCTGAGTATACAAACACTTTAATGAACATTGTAGCCGAACTCCTAATCTGGTCTGTCTACAGCATCAAAGACAGCAGCTGAGCAAACAGCTTAAATATAAATGATTTGATTTGCGAAAGAAATGCTAAACCTGATTCTCTGAGTCAAAGCAAGTCATGCATGAAAGTCTGAACCAGATGATTTGATGTATCATCAAAATGTATTATTAAACAAAATAAAAGAACATATACAACTGCATGCATCATTCAAAAAGAAAAACTTCAACCCACCTACTTGTACATAACAGTATGTGTGCATGCGTTTGTGTGTGTCTAGTGCACACAGGATTGGCTACATGGTGCCTGTGTATGTATACGTGTTCCTACAATGTCACGTGTAGGGGAACCAAGTGCTTCATGAAATTACCTGTCACCATGGGAACTCGATGATCGGCGTGGAGGGTTCATGGCTGCCTCTTGGGGGATTTTGAGTGACGAATGAGAGAAAGAGGAGAGAGGAGGAAGAAAGACGGGGAGAGTTTAAACGCACTTATTAAAAATGCACCTCGTTCGGACTTAGCGAAGACGTAATATGATTACATCCACTGCCTGTGTCGCAGCTTAACTCTGCTCAGCAATCAGCAAGACCTTTGAAATGTGCCGCTCTTTAAACTAAACAGAGCGGGATTACAACGACACACTTTAATGGAACCATACAGTTTAATATTAATGTGTTCGCTGTGTCACACATGCCCAGTTGATGGTGTTTATTATTTATAGTGTGTATTCTGATAAAGTGGGAAGTAGCATTTCAGGAGGGTCAATCAGTTGTTATAGGCACCTTAGAGTATAGGTTTTAATGTGTGCAGCCAGGATGAGGAGGGAGCACCTTATCAAGGTAGCGTTAAACCAATTTTCTACCCACGAAGCAACACAGGGAGAAGAAAATTATTTCACAAATAGGACACTGACTTCCACACCTACAACGTATGAATGCATGTTCTTTCTGGCTGAACATAACGGGCTTCATTCGTGTGTGTGTGTGTGTGTGTGTATGTATGTATGTTTCTACTTGAGTGAATCGATGTCCAGTCACATTATTTATCCGTGTATCATGTTGAGATTGCTTGGATTTCCCTCCAAAGCATCTACAATGGGAACAATAAGTGGGTAATACAGAGCTGTGTCTTTGTCTGTGTACGGTCATCATAGTATAGTGTGGGCAGTCTTGAGTGGGCTAATAGCACCCAGAAACATGCCCTCCCTGATTAACAGTGAAAGCGCAGACCCTCAGAAGAGCAGACAGAGGAAAGAGAGTGGGGGGATGACAAATGAGTGTGTGAGGAGTGAAAAGGAAAGGAGAGGAAAACAGGAAATAAAAGGAGGTGAGTGCAGAAATGTAAAGAACACATTGTCCACTATTAAAATCCAGAGTCTGCAACCTTTGACAGCTGACTTAATGGATTGCTTAATTAGTTGCTCCTGGCGAGACTGTCTCCACTTAATGGAGAAAATACCAGATTCAGACCAAAGAAAGCAGATGGAGCGAGGACAAAAACTGACAAAATTGGAGGACCCAGGGTGAGAATAAAAAACAGAATGAAAACTGACTTATAAAAAAGGTCTGTGAAAATCTGCAGTCTTCTTCAAAAGTATGTCTTACGGAAGGCTCAAGGTAGACGTCACACTTACTGTAGATTGCAATGCAGAGACCAGGTACCATCAGCAACATCTAAACATTATGTTCTGACAATTAAACTTTTCATCTGAACACTGACAGTGTAACTTTTCCTTATGGTTATACAAAAAGAAATGTGTCATTTGGACAAGGGCTCATCTCTGAAACACAGGCATCATATTCAAAGAAAAGTTTGTTAGTGACAACACAGAGCCTAAAAAAAACTTCCATGCATGAAACAGGCATATTTTAGAGAAATTGCACTTTTGGATAAAAATATCATAGGATAAACAACAAAACTACCACAAGCTTAGTGGTATCATTGAACTTCAGTAGCCTAAGAGTTCACCTTAGAGTAGTTATACCATTAATCCCTTTAGAACAACTTGAATGGCAATGTTATGACCTAGAGTAGAGATACAGTAGGCAAATAGACAGATACACAAAGTAAGTGAGCTTACAAATGAGCACCACAGTCACTGTGAGCATAGGCTAACAATGTATGAGTTGACATGGGCTAACTTCGTTTACCTGGCTGTGTTCCCGTTTCTGACCGAGGTCCCATCATCGTAAACATAGGCTTGGTTTAGATAATCTCCATACACTGCCCATACAGCGTTGCATGCGTGACAGAGGACGTTTCCCTTCAACTCGCCCACGCGAAAACTCTGTCATCATTGGAAAATGGCAATTATAAAGGGGAGGGAAGTCGACTCCGGTGGTCAAATCGGTCCACTGTAAGAACCTCTGGGCGACAAACACTGGTACAGGACAAGCTAGCTTTCTATAAGTACTACAAAGCCATACACACGGTGGGTTATTTATGTTTATGAGAAAAATGAGTCCCGGTCCTCAGAGCTGATTGGCTGACACGCCTTCGAAACCGTTGTAATTTATCGCACACCTGACGGTTAATTTAAATATCAATGCGCGAGCCCAAAACCGCCACCAATATTGGAGACTTCACTGTCGCTTAGCAACAACTTTGTTTGCTGGTGTAGACGAACTACATTGCTTGGCGGAAGGAGGATGAACTGTTATTTTTAGTCTGATGCTGTCGATTAAACTTGATTTTCCTCTTGCCGTCTTCTTTTTAATTAGCTCGCAATCCCGTGTAACCGTTTTCAGCTGCTCTTACGTCGTAGGCTAACCCCTGGTCTAAAATCACTGTACCGCTTCTTATGGCTTTCTCCGTTGCTGTCTTCTGCCATATAACATTGGCTAACGCATCTAAAATAAGGACATCATGGAAGCTCCCTGCTGGTTTCCATGCCTTTCTGTCAGCATCAGCATCCCTTTCTCCCCAGGACGGAGCAGGAGGAGGGCGCTCATTTCCCAACCTGAAGTCACCTAGGGTGCCTCGCCACCTACCGGATAACTTGGAAATGATTCGGTGTCCACTGAGGAAACTGATACGTTTGATGCTGACAGGCAACTTTTCATAAAAAGGCTTTTAGTGAAATGAACAAACCTAACAATAGATACTGTAATTCTGCATCGTCATGATTTTGCCCACCACCCATTTGCCAAATAATGTCACTCTTGTCTGTAGACTGTGGCTTTAAGTCTAGACAAATAAGACTTTCTTTTGTTTTATAAGCAATGCAATGGTGTGAAATGCTAGTGTGGATCCAGTGTATAAACACTGTGTCCTCATCATTCAGAGTCATCTGGTGGTAAGAGGTGGAAAGTGCAGCTTTGCTTTGCTTGCGAATGAAGAAATGAACCAGTGTTGCAGTAACAGTTACATATCAGTCATTAAAAACACAAGTACATAGGTTATACAGGCTTTAAATGGCCTGTATACACATTTCCCAAAAAAACATTGGCACACAGCATTTAAATTAGACCACTACAGTCCCCAAATGAGTTATTTATTTATTTTTTCATAATTTCCCAATATTCAACATCAATGATGGAGTATACACAGTGCATGCAAAGTCTTGGCAACTTCTAGAAATTCACAGTCTCTTAGTAGATTACATATGTTTTTTTTTCTGTTAAACATACCTGCAACAGCTCTGTCCTCTGCTATTTGCCTCACAATGGTCCCCCTCATATTGAAAAAAATATTCATTCTGTGTGCACAGAGGGATGGGTGGGAGACACAGCTGGCTTGTGCGTATCTCCGGAAAAGACGTGTTGCTCTGCATGCATTCCTTGTGCTCAGCCTCTCCACATCTCAGCCCATTATTCTCCAGAGGAAAGAGCTCTCAGCGTCATCGTTTTAAAAGCCCACACAGCCACACTTTCCCATGCCAGCAGTCAGATATCACTCACTCGCTTATCTCACTCAGGATCTTGATTCCCACAGATTTCTTTTCCACAACTTGATCCAGCTGATTTTGTTATTTTACAACCCATTCTGTGTTTGCCTTACCTATCAGTGAATGTTTGCACAAGCTGAATGAGGAAATATGACAGAGTAATTTCTTCAAAGTCAATGCTGAAGGGTCATTTACAATATGATAGCATCACAGGTATTCATAGAAGCTGTACACACAAAATGCAGTGATATGATTAAAAAAAGATGTTTCAAATTGACTGAAGCAATTCAGAAAGACTCATAACATATAAAACACACCATTACTCTTTCATTATGCTATTTTACCAGGCCATATTACCATCTTACTTTGAAAACATTCAGTACACTTTCTCTGCTTCCAACAGCCACCTGAGTTTCTCACCTTCAAAGTATCCTTGTATACATCAAGGTGAAAAATGACTTCTTTCATCATAAAGTAGTATGTGACAAAAGATTGAGTATTTTGTCGCACACAAATCCTGCACATTCTTTTACCCAAACACCTGCAATATTTCCATGTTTACCTCCATCATTTTGGCTCACACCTGTTACTCAGCATCAATTATTAACCACTAGATAAATGACAATATTTACAAGTGGCACTTATGAACTATTTTGTAAAACACTAGATCACATTGTCATGTTTAACATTTTAATGTCTTTATCTAATATTAGGCTATGGTTAGAGCTAGGCTGATATATTGGCCAGCCTGACCAGCCTATATTAGCTTATTCAGACATATCACATTTCTTAAAAAAAAAAAAAATTCAACATTGTTTGTGTATCTTATGTGTTTATGCTAAAAAAAACAATTCTATCGGCCAATATATTGTTAACTGATTTTTAAAACTCCCAAATATCGATGTCAGTATTGGCCTCAAAAATCCAGTATCGGTCTGGCTATAATTATGGTAGTACCATATTCAGTCTGTATTTGAATGCTGGAAATCCAAACATTTGATATTTTGGGGTAAAAGAATACAACCTGAAATGTATTTGCTGCTGATTCATCTCTATAAAAGAGGTCTGTTTTGTAAGCTAGAAAAAGACCCATAACATTAATGGTAACCTGGTAGCCTATAATGTGCTTTAATTAAATGCATGCAGTCATTTTGTAACAACAGTTGCCAGCTTTGACTAATGTAGCGATGTCTCATTTTGGAGTGAACTCTTCAATTATTCAGTTATTATGCTGCCTTACTTGAACCATATCACAATGTGTCCTGGAGCCTAGCGTACATCCATTAGGCCATTTCTCTCATAACACCTCTGTCCAGTTCGTATAATGTGAGCATTGTCGAGTCTCAGCACAGCACAGCCACTCTCCCTCCTGGATGCTTGCTCTTCATGCTTCCAAAGTGTCTAAAAACAGATGGAGAGGGAACAACTCAGACAGTGAAGCACTCAGATTCAGTAAGCAGCCTGAAGGCATATAATATATAGAAGCCTTACATGGTGCATGAATCACAAAGTGACTCTATGTATTTGCCTGGCAGTAAGCTGCAGACTTTTCTTGATGTAAAGTATTTTGTTCCTAAGCTTGAAATTCGTTTGGAAACTCATAATGGCAAGAGAGGCTGTAATCTGTAACATTAATTAATGTAATGTTGCATTTAAATTTTAATGAGTTGGAGTAATTACTTTGGATGATAAGGCTCGTCGCTTTTTCCTTGTTCATCGTATCACTTTTTAGTAAATGTCTCGACTTTGACCAAAGTCAGCCAACATCTTATCCCTTTTACAGTGTTTGCACCACACTGCACCCTGTGATTGTAAATAATTCAAACGTTTTCTTCCTCATAAATGTATGATCTGATTATACTGGCAATCATGCATGTTATCCAACTCACTCTTACTTAGTTAACCCCTTTCTGTTGTTAAAAACACAGTGTAGACCCTAACCCTAGTACTAAAGTATTGACTGTAAGTTCAATATATTGTATGTTTTGTACTACTGTATTTAAGGCTTGGTTATCCCTGCACCTTGATGTGTCAGTATTTAAACTACAAACTGTTTCCATGTAAATAGATTTCCACATCGTGGCACTCACAATAGTAATTCTAATTCATAGCCTGTTTCTAAGAGCATAAAGACATTATGGCTTTTCTGTTTCCTGCAAACCACATTAACAGGGAATGGAAACAAAATTATGCAACATATGTTAGAGCTTTGGGCATATATTTATTTATCTCTGAGAAGCCCAGTTAAAAAAACACCACTAAGCAGCATCAAGGATGTTACAGAATTGGTTTTCCTCTTACCTCCATGTGTTGGTTTCATGACAGTAAACTTCTATTGTTTTCAGATTGGTGACGCCATCAGAGCCTCCTACAGCCAGCAAGGCACCATTGAAGACTACAAGGGACATCTGAGACATAATACACAAGAGTAAGTATGAAAGAATTCTATAAAACTACATCAACAAATGGTTTTAAATGAAATAGATCTGACATGTTCTTTTGACCATTTTTTCATTATTGCAGACCAGCCCAAGCGGGTTTCCTTAAAGAGTTAAACAATTACGCTGCATCATCATATACTTTTGTAACAGCATAAATGCAATAGTTTTAGCATACAACACACAAAATATGTCATATATCAGTAGGCTACACTTTTTAGCATCACTAGCGGCATGGCTCAATGGACAACAATGTTGGCCAGTCGGCCCACCATTTTGGTCCAGACCAAAAGATCTCAACAACTATTGGATGGATTGCCATGAAATTTTGTACAGATATTCATGGTGTCCAGAGGATGAATCATCATGACTTTGGTGATCCCGTGACTTTTCATCTAGTGCCACCATGAGCTTGTCATTTGTGGTTTGAGTGAAATGGATTGCCATGAAATTTGGTACAGACATTCATGTCCATCTCAGGATGAATTGTAATAACTTTGGTGGTTTCATCATCAGGTCAACATTTTAGATGAATAAATACATGGTTTATGACCAAATACCTGCAAAACAAATAACATTCCCATCAGCCTCGTCTGTACTTGCTCATTGGCAAATGCTAGCATGGTAACATGCTAAACTAAGATGGTGGACATGTTAAACATTATTCCTGCCAATCCATCCAGAGCATGGCAGAAAAAAAACAAGTTACCAGTATTTCCCCCATTGTTATATTCTTAGATGATGTCTGTAGAGAAATCTTTGGGGAAAACCCCCCAAAAAACATTTAGACGTGGATCCAAAAATAGTAATGAGACTGTAAAGGAAAATGATGTCCTTCCCTCAGTCATATCAGTTGTATTCCTATCATTTGGATGTAAAAATAAACTGAAACTTAAATCAGAGGGGAGGCCTGACTTCTGACGTGTCTTAGTGATCCATTACACACATTGTCCCTCTTGCTCCTCATGCGTTTGACAGGAGTCCACCTCATGGTCTCCGGGTTAAACCTCTCAGCAGCGCAGAGCTCCAAGTTGAGCTCATCTTTGCCCCCAGCCACGTAGATGTGTCCCAGGTACACGGCGCAGCCGGCGTTCTTCCTGTGACTCAGCATGTGGGCGCATATCGACCAGGTACCGTCTACAGGGTTGTATTGCTCCACTGGGGGACATTTAGAGGATAGCAGAAGTCAGAAGAGGCCATATATAATACACAACTACACACCCTGTATGAGTAACACTACCTTACAGACAGACAGTGTTTATATAAAATGTCCAGGTTATATTGATCATAGCAATTTTAGATGTGCATAAAAATCTAAAAATGCCTGTCAGAAAGCAAGATGCCAATGATATTAATATATTTTATATTTATTTTTTAGTAAAAGTCACTAAAATGAGACTTATGGTTGAAAATAATGTAATTTTCAACCATTTTTGTAAGCAAGGACCGTGAAATTGATGGGAACCAAAAAAGGTTGTGGGAATTTTACTGACGTACACTTCTCACAGGCTGAAATAGCCAGTGGTAGCACATCATAACCTTTGTTTATCTTTGGCAAGGTCAGCTAGAAAATGTGTGTGTGTGTGTGTGTGTGTGTGTGTGTGTGTGTGTGCTACTCGCAGAAAATAAGAGGTCAAGCTAGTCGTCATGTGTGACTTAAGTCCTGCCACACGCCAAAAAGCTGTCAAAGAAAGATTTTTTCAAATAGTGGTGGGAACAAGTCAATTCACAAAATGCCTTCGAGCACAAAATAACAGTTAACTATTTTTAAGTTGCACTCCTATATATAAAAATGATCAGTGTCACTTCTTTCATTGATTATTCTTTATAAAGTTGTGCTACTTTGTATAATTTGTGCCAGCTGTGACAAGCCACATTAACACATAAAAACTCAACAAGCACTGGCAGACTATTAAAAATAAGTGTATGCAATTACATTTTAAATTGTGCTTTCCAATGGGAATTCAAAAAAGGTAAGCTTGAAGAAAAATGAATCACTACCAGTTTTGAGAATCAATTAATGCTTTAAGTCATTTATCAAAGCAAAAATGCCGAACATTTGTTGGTCCCAGCTTCTCAAATGTGAGGTTTTCATGGATTTCATCATCATTGAAGATTGAATAACTTTGGATTCTGGGCTAGTGGTCAAACAAAAGAAGTTATTTAAAGACCTCACATTGGGCTCTGGAAACTTGTGAGGGGCATTTTTCACTATTTTCTTTACATTCTACAGACTTAATTGACAGATTAATAGATAATAGCAACAATCTTTAGTTACAGCCTTTTATGAAACATTGGCCTGAATTTGTGAGCACCTGAGGTTTGATGTCAAAGACGATCTCACCTGAGCTCAGAGCCATGTCACCATCATTCCCTCCGATCACATACAAGTGACCCTCCAGCACAGCAGCCACTGCTCTGGTGCGTCTGGTCAGCATTGGTGCCTGCTTGCTCCATGTGTTCATTTTTGGATCATACCTAGAATAATGAAACAAAGGTTAGCAAGACCACTTTAACAAAATGGTCTGTCAATCATTCATGTTTTTGCATAACTCCATTTATCATTTCTTTGTTCCTTCGTCTGAGTCAGCCACTTCAGATTGCACCAAAGTAATGTGAGATGTCAGGCAATTAAGATCATTATTACTTTCACTGTAGATATATGTAAGACACAGCCTACTCATTCCACTTTCATTTTATGTTTATTTTTAAAAGGAGGTAGATTTTTCTTTATGGCACAAAATAGGACGTTTCTTCAATGGAAACTTAGCTGAAGCTTTTCTACTAGATGGTGGTGAATTAAAGAAAAAAGTGCTTTAAACATGTTTATTTTCTTTACAAAAACCAAAGAGAAACTAGAAAATAATAAATTGTAGTGCCAAATTAATTTGTTTAGAGTAAGAGGATTGACAGTTCATTTAGTAACATATTGATCTTTTGTACCACTCATGCTATAGTACCTCTCCACAGTATTTATGACAGCAATGCCGTCATGTCCTCCAATAGCGTACAGGTATCCGTCCATCGCCACCAGACACACTCCGCTGCGGGGGCTGCTCAAGGGTGCTACATCTGTACTCCAGCTGTCTGTGTCTGGATTGTACCTGGCATGATGGAGGTCAAGGAGCGGGGAAAGTCAAAGTGATGGTGGAAAGTAAAATCAGGTGCGGGTAATATAACAACTTGAGTAGAACCAACACAGGCACAAGCTTTTCATAGAAACTTATATTTTTCAAGTGTTTTGTATGCTTGCAATTGTGTGCTTTTGAAGAACACACACATTCAGACTGAGAGAAAGTATTTGATTTGTGTGGGCATCTGTGTAAACAGCTGCCAGAGTGTTTCCTCTCCACTGGAAGGCTATTAAAAATGGGTTACTCTCCATTCAAGGCCATTAGCTGAAAACCCATATCCCCCAAAACAACACTTCCTTCTAATTGGCACATTTTTGCTCAAGTGGGAAGTCAGTAATTCCCCCAGAATGTCACAAAAGCACTGTAACTGCCCCTCAGAGATCAGGCAGCCAAAATGAAAGCTATTTGGTTCAGGCCATTAACGGCTAAAAATCAGGAGCAGGTCTTTCCCTGTTGATCTGCAGCCAGCTAGGGACGATCATTATGGGGTCACTGGCTGGTATTCAGTTAAGGAGTGACTGTCTGTGGGAATTGGGAACAGAGCCAGCTCCTTCGAGACATCCGACAGAGTAGGAGGAGAGGAAGTGGGAGAAAATGTGCTACAGGAGAGCAGAGTACGTGAGTGTGTGTATGTGTGTGTGAAAGAGAGTTTATTTTGACTTTCTCTGACTTTCTCTGGAATAGAGACCCCGGAAATATGAGAAGATGAGGAAAATCCCCTACAGTGAGCATTTTGGTCGGTCCATTGCTCACTAAAAAGATGGCTTGGGGTTCCAATTTTTACAGTTTAATGTCAAAAGGTCTACATCAAATTTCTGCCTTAATGCTGACCTCTACTGTTCAGTGATGTAAACAACAACAACAAAAAATAAATGAATATCTTTCTTTCTCCCACCAAATCTAGCAGTACTCAAGTATTGAGTACTAACAAATTGCTTTTAGCATCATCTTTTTGTTCCAGTTAGATAGCAAACCTCAGGTTAAGTAATATTTTTTAAAAAGGGAAGTCAGTGGAAGTCTTTTTGGCCAAGTCTTTTGCGTCATGGGTGGGGAAGGCCTTCAGGCAGCAAAAGCACAAGCAAACATTGCATTGTTTGTTTGTTTGTTTGTTTCATTCACTAACATTCAGCAACTCCTGATAGTTTTTACGAGTGAGCACTTTTAAAATGAGAAGGGTAAGGATTACAGACATGTGATATGGATGGTTAAGATTAACATCAGGGATTACGTTTGGGTATGACGAGAAAAAAAAAACTGAAGAAAGTGATTCAATGAGAAATGCATATAACTTAAGACATTTTGGGTTAAATGACAGGCCTCCTGGATTATGTTTTCCTCTGTAATTCTTCACTGCCAGGAATATGGATATTTTTAATGTGGGAACTCTGTCATACAGTCTTTTGGCCATATAAGTCTGTCCTATATGTTTTGTGCCATCATAGTGCTGCTGCTATCTTGGTCAGGATTCTCTTTAAGTCTCTGTGAGGCCCCTTTCCTTTTTAAACAAAGTTATATAAACAGTAGGACAGAGGTCTTTCCATGTACAGTAGTTCCCTAGATTGAATCATAGCACCAAGGCCACAAGTCTCTGACTGAGAACCCTTTGCTATCTCCACATGGCACCTACATTACATATACATGATTCATCCTGCAGAGATCAGCCTGGGAGGAATCTGTTGAAAGGCAGCTCTTAATTATTAAGAGATGACTGCTATTTCAAACTGTCACCCCAGCTCCAACATACTTGCTTTCACTTTCTCCCACTGTGATAACCGCTTTGAGGTAATGAGTTTGCAAGACAAACAAAATCTGTACAGCGAGAAATCCTTCGCCCAAAGAGAGCTTGAAGTGGGAGAAAATTTGAACTTTTTCCATAGTGTAACATTTTGAGATAAAAGTAATAGTCAAATTAAGTTCACTATGCACACATTTCTAGTAAAAGTACTGTCTCTCACCTCTCCACACTGCTGCAACATCGGATGTTATCTTCCCCACCCACAGTGTAGATCATGCCATCCAGTGTGCCCACAGCCACATTACCACGATTTTTGACCATGCGTGCTGCTGTTCTCCACTCGTTGTACTCAGGACAGAACTGTTCTACCAGACAGGATGGGTCATCCTGAGTCCATCCCCCGACTACCAAAACAAAACAAGGCACTCATTATTTTATTACAATTCTCAGTCAAAACACATCTTCTGTCTCCTCTCTGCTGGTGAGCACAAGGCCTTTCTTTAGGGTGCTGCCATAAAAGGAAAATTAATCTCTTCCTTTGCACCTGAGTGATTTTCCTAGAATTTTTTTAACCTTAAACAGAATCTTTAAACTGCAAATATAAATGTCACTAATGTCAATCCACGACAGACAGGAGCAAAAAAGATCTTACGTTTTATGGAAACGTGACAGTTGAAGATGTTTCTTTCACAGAACTTCCTCTTCTGACTTCTTTCTCATATCTCACTTTTTGTGTTTCTCTATATGCAGTAGAAGCAGTAAACAAGGCATATTTAGGCATGGATCCAATAGTATTGAGCTGTTTTGACTGATTTCCATGGTGATCCAATTGGCAGAAAGAGGTGTGATCCAGTAAAGTGAAAAATCACCATAGTGAACTCAAAATTCTAAGTAATTTATAAGACTGCAAATGCACAGATGGGTGACAAATAAGGAAATAAACATTAAGTGTTGTAGTAAGGTGTTGGGCCACCACAAGCCTCCAGAGCAGCATCAATGCTGTTTGGCAGTGAAGTAACACGTCTCTGGAACTCTACTGGAGGGATGAACACTGTTCTTCCAAAATATATTCCCTCGTTTTGTGTTTTGATGATGGTGGTAGAGATAGAGAGTGCTGTCTGACTTGATGGTCCACAATCTCCCATTCCTTTTCAGCAGGGCTGAGATGTGATGATTGCTTAGGCCATAAAATTTGATTCACACTCATCAAACATTCTCTATTGAGGTTTGTCCTCTAATTTGTCCCCTGTCTGTATGTTTTTAGTGTTCTTTGCTTTAGCCTTGAGGGTTCCACCTCTATTTTCCCTTTTGAATTTTAGTCCCAAGCAACCCTCCTTTCCTCAGACAATATGATTAACAGTCTTCTTAAATACTAGATGCTGAATTTATTGATACAGTATGTAATCCTGTCTTTGCATAGCAGCTGTGTGTGCCCAGTTTCTTGCACCTGAAGGCTGATTCATGCTGCCAGCCTCTGCATGGAGGGGATGTACAGCTGTTCTGGAGACTCTAGATGAAGGTGTAGTTTATTCAGAGGTTCCATGGAGTCAGTCTCTGTATTGTCATGACTGGCTGAGAATTGTTGTTGGTGGTACTTATAATAACTTTTATTATTAACTGTGATGTAGGTTATGTTGGAGACCTTTGACAGGAGACTAAAGTTGTGTGAGAATTATATGTTAGCTAGCCAGCCATAAGTAAGTAAGTAAAGTTTATTTCTAGAGCACATTTAAACACAGCTTAAGCTGACCAAAGTGCTAAAAGAATAGCATCAAAGTGCTAAGATACTCTGTAGCGCTTGCTGCTGTCCACAACAGACTTGAGCAATTACAGTAAAAGGTGACCACAATAGTCTCTAGACAGTATGCTATCCATACACAGACTGTGGGATCCAGCATAAATTGGTCTTTTAAGACCACAGTGTGAGAAGGTGAAACTAACAGATGCATTCATTTAATGAGCAATGCATACTCTTTTTAAAGCTACATGTTTACTTAATAAAAAGTAGATAAAAAATAGGCCTTTACCACATACATTAAAACATTAAATTTAGCTGCCTCAGTTTCAGGGACCTGGTATTGTGCATGCTGACTCACTGTCACACTGGCCTGAATTCCTGGGACTCTTGAACAGGGCCATTGTTAATGTTGTTAGTAACACCTGTGCTTTTCCTACTATGACAAGTTAAAGTGTCTGCTGTAAAATAAAAGGCCTGTTCCCCAAAGATTTGTAGCGAATCAACTCATTTTAAACCATTTAGTCAAAGCTGTTTTAAAGGGGTACTCCAACAATTTCAACAATACTCCTCATAATGTCAGCTCTCATTATACTATGATGGACATTTAGCGCTTTTTCTGTCCTCCATCCTGAGCACAGAACTAGAAAACTGCACTTGAAAGTAAAGGTTCACTACTCTTTGAAATTAAAAAAACTCTACTTGTCAGATGTACACCAATGCAGCAACTGACCCACAAACATCATGTCACTGAACACGTCTTTGGGGGGAAGCTTGCTGAGCTGTCTGCGAAGGGAGAGGGGGGTTTCCATGCGGCGATGGCGGGGGGACCCTCCTTTGCTCTCTTTGATCAGTGTATGGCGGGACTCTGGTTCCTCCAGGGTCGCCCTAAAACACTCAGTGACAGGGTAGACATGAACAAATTGCAGTGGTTATGAGGTCACGGCTTGCTCAAGAGGGACTATTCAGCAAAAAAAAAAGTAATTGCCATGTTCGTTATAAAAGATTATCATTATTAACAAACTACTATAATTTGTGCATCTCATTTAGAATTCACTTGAAATAGGATTCACACAATTTATTTCATTGATTACTGTAAAAATATGTGATGCACAGTCATGATATCACCTCACAATGTTTCTTTTATTACAGTACAGCAATTACACAAAGGATAAATTAATTGAAATGATGCAAAACACACCTCAAAGTCAACTTTGACTCTCTGAAATGTGCCAGCACAAAGGCTCTAAATCAGGATTAAAAATCTTACCCTTGTTCATTGTACACTCCCATCTTTTATCTCCTCAGTACTTTGCTCAAGGTCTGCAGTCAAGATTTGTGTTTCTGCCACAAAGCAGCGCCTTCGTGTCAGTCTGGTCTCTGGCCTCCTGTGCTTTATCAGTACACACCGCTCTGTTCCTTGCAGTCAGTCCTTAAACTTCTAGCTGTCACAGCTTTCTGCTCTGAAGGACATTGTGCTTGACTGCTCCTCGCCTTTGCAACACCACCAACCCCCACACAACTTCCCCAAGTGATTCATCCCACCATCCCTGCAGCCTGAAACCCAAGATGCCTCTTACACACCCTAGTTTAGCTTCCTTTTGACAACTGTCATGCCAAAGGAATTTTTGGTTCAGATGAGACTCTGTCAGTGTCCTCTAAGTGACTTTGTCATTGGTGTAAGTTTAGACCAGGGACAGGAAACCATGTGTTGTGATAGATTGAGGTTTTCCTTACAGTAACCAGCACTACTCTTTACTGTGTCTGTTTACTGTGGATGCACCATTAGGAACAGCAACATTAGTCTTCACCAATTCACATTTTCACGAGAGATACTGCCTGACCTACACCTGCCAGCTCCCTCCTGCAAATCTCTCACCCATTCCATCACTTCTTTCATTTCTCTGAAGTTCGCGTGACTACCTGCTCCAGAATTCTTGTATTTATATCCGTGTCCTGTGGAAACACCTCAGATGGTATAATGACTCATCTCATGTAGGTCAAGGAAGATAGGTCAAACTGCAAATTCTATGCAGTCAAAGCTGTTCTGCTGTCAGTACATGGCTTCTATAGAGCTGACTAACAAATTGTGTTTGAATCATTAGCATTATGCAGATGACTCAGATAGATAGATAGATAGATAGATAGATAGATGGATAGATAGATAGATAGGTAGACGCACCAGGTGAAGCAGCTGCTGTGTTCCTTCAGGCCTTCAGAATTAATCCATCAAGAGATGACTCCGAGGTCTTGAGGCATGAAGACAGACAATAGATCCCTCTAATTATCCAGATATGAGTAGCTTAGACTTCCCCAGAGGCCCTACTGAGATGATTAAAGTGTTCTCCTCTGAAAAATCCCGAGCATACCCCTCCAGAATCAATAGTGAGACCCAAACACTTGGCTGGCATTTGGCCACTTTGTAACCTTGGCAGCTTGGTCTCACCCGCCGGTCTGGGGCCGCTTAAGCCATTGGGCTGTAAAATCCCAAATTTTCAGGAGGTCAAGGGTTTATTTAGGTCTGTGAGGATAAAAAAAACTGCTGACAGGCTATCTTCTGGACCATAAACAGGTCCATCATGTTAAGTGTCTGCATTTATTCTTGACCTGCATCAACACTGGAAAATAAAAAGTGAAATAGCAGTGAAATATCAGTGGATACAGGTTACAGAATAGAACATGTTTTTTCAGAACCTGCCGCAGTGGTTAGAGAGAAATCACGATGATCTATGGTGGACTTCAATGACCAAACATCTGATAGTTAATCAAAGTCTAGTATCCTTTTGTTTTAAAAAGTCTAATGTAAAATGTTACCTTTTTCAATTAAATAGTCTTGACTCAGAAGCCCAAATAAGTAATGGGAGCTGTCATGAATCAGGCATAATTTGGGCATGGTCAGGTGCAGACGGCATTTAAAATGAGGAACTGTGTAGCAAAAGTAGTAAAAGAAAGAAAAGTAGTTATTCTAAAAGCAATGCATCAAATGAAAGTGACAAAGTAGATGTGGAGGGCAAACTAAACTGTTTATTATGCACAGGAGCCAGTGGAAAGTAAGTGAGGAACAGGCGGTGAGTCAGAATATTTTCTGCAATCTTCTCAGTATCTATATTATGGTAGTGATCAGATGAAGTCTCAGGCTACCCGTGCTCTTTTAAAGAACACTCCAACGTGTTGAAAAATGTGCTTGTTTGCGATCCTGCCCGGATTCTAATAAGAGCATCTATCTCAATTCCATCTTTTTTGCAGTCAGTACAGAGATACCTCAAGGCCTGGAAGCAAGGGAAACAACTAGCCTCAGTTAGCACTTAAAAACTGCTTTCCAACAGCTTAACAGCTTAACTGTCTTTTTCATTTGTTTCCTGTGTATTTAACACACAGAAACAGAAGATGGGATGTTATTTTAAATCAGCTATGTAGCTTATGTAGTTATTGTTTCTAGGGAATGCATGCAGCATTTCAAAGGTCCTGTACTCGCACTCATAAATCTCAACAAAAGCCAGGTGACTCTTGAATGCCTTGGTGACGAGTATCTGCTGTCTTTGAACTTTGCTATGCAAACACCTCCTAGACTATAGTGGACTCAGAAAGATGAAGTTAATACAAACTGTGTCGTTTGATTGTGGGTTTGATGGCAAACAAGCATAATTTCCAGAATGTCTGAGTGTTCCTTTAAGTGAGCCTCGGTAAGTTTGCCAGTGCACATGTATAAATGGACGAGCTGCCATTTAATCATAAGCCTGGGGCCTTTTTTTATAGGTGTTAAGGCAACACATGTCATCACCATTAGTTTTTTGGTTGAGGGAAAAGTTCAGTTCAGAAAGGTCAGAAAATGTGTGTAAAACATACTCATCATATGACTTAGGCACTGATGAAGGTGACCCTCCGTCATTTCAGTCAGGCACGAGTGACGTAGTTTACAGTACAGTATGGTGGTCATGTGTGAGGGAAGATCTCAGTCTCTCTGAGTGCCAGAGAGCCTGTCTGCCACCCAGCCAGCCGATGACACACTAGCCCTCCTGCAGCTGTCTTTGCAGACTTCCTGCCAATCACATGTCATAACAATAAGACATGTAAGTGATCCTTAACTTTAACACGTCATCCCCCCTCTCACAGTGTGAGAAGAAATACTCTGGAATGTGTCTGAGGTGTTAGTGGTGGACCTTGAATGTTGGTTGGGTATTTGTGTTGCTGGGTAAGGTTTTGGTGATTGGTGATTTTGAAGATAGAAAGGAAATGGATGAGAAAGGGAGGATCAGATTAGATAAATGGATTTACCTTTTCATCTGGAAAAAATGCAAAGAAACTTGCAACCACATGAGTATGTAGGCTACTTTTTATTGAAGGAAATGTAAAGTCTACTATATACAGTGTGTCGCAACTTTCATAGCACGGCCACAAAAGTTTTTGTTGTTGTGATTTTGGCAGGCCAGGAACACTATGGAAATGAGTTATGGTAACTTTTAGTGATATTATCCTCTGTCATGCTTCAAATGTATGCATAACATCTCCTATTTATATTTTATTTAACTTATTTTTTAAATTTTATTTTTGGTATTTGCATATACAGTACATAACCCAAACTCTATTGAATCCCTGTTCTTTGTTTTGGTATCAGGTTTTTTCTTAATAATGTTAACATTTTTTAAAGCATGTCTATACAGTATGTACTGTATATACGGCTTTATGACAGAATGAAACCAAACCATTAAAGACTACAAACATGTAAAAAACAAACAAAAAAAAACCTCAATGACTTGACAGAATGACAACAAAAGTGCTGAAACATCACTGTTAAGGAAAATCCAATTTCACATGAAAATCCTGGATCCTAGGAATTCAGTTTATAGGCCAGTTAGTATGCAATGGTTCAAATGGTCTTAACTTATTATCTTCTAAAGGCAATAATTACTAAATCATGTCAGAGTTGCACATGTAAACATCCAGTGTATGGTATAAATTCAGTTGCAGCCTTAGATCACCTTAACTGAAACCCTCACACTATTTCCCATAGATTTTGAAAAGTAGGGTAAGTGCTGACTAAGATCAAGGACGTGTTTGAGTACTAAAAATATCTTCTGTGATGTTAACTTCACATTTAAAGTGGTTGGAGAGGCAAACAAAATCTCTCCTGCAGTGCCAATGCAAAGACTGACAGTGTAGACAGGTGAGGTTAGTACGACGTGAAGTGAAAATGGCCATTATATTATTGTATTACCATTCCTGAGACACAAAGCGTACTAATGGAAAATAATCTTGTTGCTGTGTGTGAAAAATATTTTTACTCATCATATACAGTACATATTTTCAGTCCTTCTTCCATGACCCTGCATGCCAAGTATGAGCTTTAAAGGTTGTAGAGATGTCACATGTTTTTGGCAGTTGTAAAATAAAAGTGCTGCGAGGGGAAAGTGATATAGAGGTTGTGAAATGGACTCCACAATAAAGTTAACAGCTGTCAGGCTTCACTTGGTGACACTTTAGACAGAGGATCTGGTATGAGCTTCATATGTAAGGAGGTTAAACTAAAGGGAACACAGAGAATCTTAAACCTTATTTTTAGATAACTGGACCTCCATCACTTAAAAACTGTTCATAGTAAAGTTGTTCACAGGCCTAGATATATATTCCAGCATCTGCGTGTGTCCCATTAACTCTTGTTTTTATGGTCACCATATTATGTAAGATAATAAAAGTTATTTACAATATAGGAAATAAAAAGTTATTATAACATTTGATTATGTTTGCTGCTAAGGAGACAGTATACCCTAACATTTAAAGTGATGCATAGTATCCTGCATTTCCGCTTTCATTAAAAAAGAAAATATTTGATTGCAGAAAACACTATCATACAGTGTAGCCATGTGATATGTTGCCTTTGGAAATTGGTTGCAGATGAAGTCATAAACAATCCTTTGTTTTCTCAAACAAATTGAGAACTGAGAAAATCACTAATTGTGTTAGAAGTAGAGGCAAGTAAGGCAGCTTAAGTGGTGCAAAGTTTCCTTAAAGATCTTAGATTGCTCTGATGTCTTTTTTTGTATTTCCCCAACTAGCAGGCGATTGTAACCTACAACCTTCCTCCCAAATTGCAGAAGAACAGTCAGAGATAACTCTAAGCCATGAAATTAAAGGAAACCCCACTGGTAAAAGAATAAGTCTCCCATACCTGTGGAAAATCATACGGTACTTTCAAGGCAAATATCACTGCAAGCCCTGACCTGTTTATATCACCAACCTCCCTAGCCTAACCATAACCGTCTCACTAAAACATTATAAATACCCTGAATTTTGTTTTTCGCATGTGCATATGGATTGCTATTATTAACACTGAGGAATTATTATTATGGTTATAATCACATCATTGCTAATCCATCAACAAACAGCCATCAATGAAAACCATTACAGACAGTCTGTTTACTGCCGAGTGTGGACAACCCTAATGCTGACCAGGAGTTCATTAGTGTATTCCTGAAACACAGGGGCTTCGTAATCACATTCACATCTTTATTGACTTCACAGATAGGTCTCAGAAGGGCCTTATGTGCAGCCTACACACCACTATAAACCTGCACAAGGCTCTGTGCAAGTGTTACCTTTAGCTTACATTACACAGGGGTATAATGAGAGATTAAAGGAAAAAGTATCTCATTCATACTTTTACACTGTTATATACTGTATTGTCAAATTATTAAGCAGAATGCATGATGAAGTGTTGAAGTGTGACTTTTTGATGTCCCCCTCTCCCCCTCAACATATCTTCTTCTTCGTTAGCAATTTCCTCACAAAATGACTAGCTCACCAGCAGATAATACCTTGAACTTCTTTCAATTTCTGTAGCACGGAAAATAAGTTTTTCCTGTTGAGAAAGTCACTGTAGCAATATTGCATTCTGGCCTATCAGAGCTGCTGTCGGTGAAGAAATTGATATCTCTGCCTCATAGATGGCCTGATGGGTTTCTTGCTTTATGTCACACTGTGGTTTCAAGTGTCAAAAGACGATAATATTAATGTTGACTGCAGAGCTGAAAATTGGACACAAAAATGAGCGCCTGAGACTTGGATTTGACTGCTGTTAGACTTGACCTACTTGTGATCTGACTGCCTAAAGACTTGAAAGCAAAAACATTTGAGTCTTAGCTCTGTCTGTCTTAAATATTCAAACCACACAGCTTGAATGTTTATTAAGGCTATGCATTTAAAGGACTTGGTCTCACCTACTGTATGTAAAAATCACAATTCTCACAGGTTTAAAAAGACAATGTTCAAATGCTGTGTCATGTTAATGCTCAGTGTTCAGAGACCTGAAAGACTTGCAGTGTGCTTGAGGAGTTGTGGCTGGACTTGGTCTTGCTCTGACAGACTTGAGACTGAACATGGAGTTGTCTCAAATGACGTCAACCATCAACCCACCAGCCCATGGTGCGCTTACTTGCCTTTTCTGGAGCTTTCAACCATGTCACGTGGTCTTTTCAGAGGATGGAGCTTTCTCAGTTGTCATGGACATGACTCTGCTGAAATTCAAGCTCATTTATGGTGTCATTCATAGCACTTTTAGGACTTCTTGTCCGTGTTTACTTATAAACTGTATCTACCGTTTTTATAAATTTTTTTTACCACTTGGGGGCAGCAGAAGCAAGTTGTTAGCACAACACTGACATATTACCACCTTTAAGCTAAATAAGCAGTGGCCTACTTAGCAACATTAGCATTTATTTGTAGTCATATTTCCATCAACTCCTGAAGGAAATATGTGGCTTTTTAGCAGCTAAATGCTCCGCTATGTTCACCAGCTAGTCTGTCTGCTGTTTACTTGGCAGAAACTGATGAGAGCGGTGAGAGTGAACCAAAAACAGTAATGTTGTAGGCCATAAAGCCAAAACAATAAGCCAAAACTGCTAAAACTGCTGAAAGAAACTGTTAATATAAAAATATTGTATTGTGCAGCTTTAATGGTCAGCATTCAGAGACTCGAAATACTAGCATCTTGGCTTGCAATTTGCTTATGCAGACTTGTGACTTGACTTGGAGTTGTCTCGAATGACTTGACACTTTGCCGACTGAAAAATAGCTCTGCTTGGTCTTAAAGATTGCTGCTGTCAAACGTACTTACTGTATTGTAATACACTGAAATATCTCAACATGGACTACAATAATGCCATTTGACCATTTAGCAATAGGAAAGAAATAAGGAAAGCAGGTTCATTTAATCTGAGTGTCCAGAATTTAACACTCAACTTAGTATCAATGGATAATCACTTGAGTTCACAGCTGAGTTAGTGTTAATGCTCAGTGTAAACATATTATAACACTAAGTATTAATGGATAAAGTATTAATGAAAACCACCACCAAACAAAATAACCCTTGAAATGCAAGATACAAAAAAGTTACCGGTAGTAGCTATTTTTGTTTTTATTATTGTTATTATTAGAGTAGATTTTTTCTTGTGTCCCTGATAGCCAGCTCTTTTTCTCTTTCACTCAGCCTGTTTGGAAAAAGAAAGAAGATATTTGTTCAGCACTGCTGTGTTATGAATGGAGATATAGACCTGCAGAAGCACACCTTCATGTCAGACGCACTAATCTCTCATCTGTAACACTCCAGCAGGGATTTACAGATGACTCCACTTCACCTTCCATCAGTCAGAAAACATCTGAAAGCTGAAGACTATTTGAGGATGCCTCCTGTCTTTTGGCTCTTACTCCACTTTTTCCATATCATTTTGGGTTTCAGTGCTGACATGCGAGGATTTGAATCTTGATCTCACTGGGGGAAATTCCATAGAGGGCTACTGTTTATCTTTTATAAGGACAGATTTTTTAAGGAGAGAATATATAGAGACTAATGCCACATGTCATTGCATTTATAGCCCAAACTAATTAGCAATAATGGTCCACTGAACCATCATGACTTTGGACTCTTTGTACACTTGTAATTAGTGCTCATATTGTTGTTGTGTTGTCTAAAAGGCCAGTGGATGGTAAGCTATACTACATACTATACTATTACCATGGTGGTTTCTCAGGTTTCTTGGAAACTAAGGTCAAACTTACACTAGTAACATAATCACCCTTCTATTCTACTTGCAGACTGGACATCAATCAGTCTCTCACAATGGTACTGTACAGTATAGTGTTACTAACTCCAACCCAGATTTAGATTTATATTGAAATCAGTGACTTAATTTAGTCAATCATGCAGACAGGTTTGAGGATAATAACACAAAGTAAAAATATAATGAAAATGCAAATGAAGAAATATATAATGAAATAAACAAAACACATTTAAATATGTCACATATAATATATGGATTAATATAAGATGTACTGCACTTTTATGACAGAGCACTTTGCAATGTGGCTCTCCCCACACACACTGTAAAGCACTGGCCTGGCCATCTGGAGCAATAGGGGTTCAGCGTCAGGGTCTAGGAAGAGCTGGGGATTGAACCACCAACCCCCAGACGACCGATTCTACCTCCTGAGTCGCAGTTAATGAGACCACACAGGAAGTTAATCCATATAAAGCATATTTTTTGTCTTTTAAGCTCATTGGGGGGCAGACACATATCCCTGCATGCAAAAAGCACACAATTACACTGCACTAGTTGCCTGTGCAGGGCTAACACATAGTCAGACAGACACATTCACATCTAGGAAAATAACTATTCATCTGAACTGTGAGAGTAAATCAGAGTAAATCAGAGCAAACCCAGCACAGGCAGAACAAGCAAATTATACACATGTAAAATTTCACCCACACAGTCATGTACAAACCCAGAACCTTGCAATGAGACAGCAGTGTTAACCCCTGAGCACTGCCCCTATTGTATAATAGTAGCATGTGATCAAGACCTGAACAGGGTGTTTGTGTGTTGCTCATTCCCCACCGGAAAAACAACCAATATACATGTATAACACCTGCCAAGCTGAACATTTTTCAAAAGACAATACTTCACATGAAATAACTACAATGTGCAATTTAAAATACACACAAATCTCAGCAAAGTAAACTTTAACAAGCAATAAACACACACAAAAAAGAATCCAATAATCAGTATCTGCTGTGTGACATATGCAGAAAATAAGATTCAGTATTTTTGTGAATGCAATGCATGAACATGTTGTGTCATTAGGGAGCAAGTAGGCATATGAACACCACTGGGTGGTTTTACAGTTTCAGTATCCATTATAATTGGCTCTCATACACCAACTTCACATACCTACAACTTTTTTTTTTCATTGCTTGTGTCTAATGAATAATGGAACATACTTTTGGGGGTTAGACAACATTCATTGCTGCATTATTTCCTTTTTTTAGCTGGTCCCTCACATGCAGCCTGCACCATGTCCCGGTCAAGCCTGCCACCTGGCTCTGCCAGTCTCCAGCTGAGACCAGCTCCGGCACCCCTGCTGCTCTGCACAGATGGGACAGGTCATCATGCCATCCACTGACACAGTACATAGCTGTTGTGTTAACTTAAGATCCCAGATGGGTGGTATCACATAAGGTCCCATTGTTAAACCTAATGTATGGTAGGCCCAAACACTATTGATATTCGCAGAAATTCCTAAAATAAGCACCCAGAGGCAGTTTTACAAACAACACTAAATGTTAAGATAACCTAAGTGGGGTTTTTTTGTATTTTTGCAGATGATGCAAGCTATTTGTATTATTTCTATTTGGTCTGTTAATAACATTTTTTTTAAATTTAGATTTTTTAAATTTAAACTGAAAGATGAAGCTT
The DNA here is from genome assembly GCA_002120245.1 of Maccullochella peelii. Taxonomy (NCBI): domain Eukaryota; kingdom Metazoa; phylum Chordata; class Actinopteri; order Centrarchiformes; family Percichthyidae; genus Maccullochella; species Maccullochella peelii. Next base: position 89,097 of record LKNJ01000017.1, read on the forward strand.
CTTAAGCTAAATATACCATCTATAAACCCATTTGATCATCAATGTATATTCATACAAATATATAAATACAGCCTGACCTAAACGGTTGAGAAAAGGAGCATTGCAACTGTAACTGGGATTTACACAGTAGTTGTGATATTCTGTAAAGAAAAAATAAAGGCAATTTGTCACTGATGTTGGATTTAATTGATTTAAATGCATAATGAATTAAAAAATAAGCCAATATTCTAAGTTAACGTGGATACATATATGGTGCCAAGTATAATCTGGTGGTTAAAAACATGTCTTTGACCCAGGTGCTGCTTTGCCTGGGTCAGTAATCCAACCTTGTTGATGCTAAAACACACAGTTACAGCACAATGAAGTCATTATAAACTTGTACATTTGTTCATGCATTGATATTAATCTTTGGTACTGCTGTACCCATTAGCCTTATGTTTTCCCATGAGGTCAAAGGCTGCAGCAACAGGGTAAATGTCACCTGTAAGCAAACAATTCCTAATATGAAAAAAAATGTTACCTGGCAAAGTGCAACACTGCAAAGTTGCTGAGAGAGCATATTTGTACATTTGTGTTTGTGTGTGCTAGCATGCTAGGTTTCTGATTCCTGATGTGTGAAATCAGTGTGCAATAAGCTCTGTGTGGCCCATCGGCCCATCGGCCAATTCTCAGCTTCCAGAAAATATCCCTCCCCCATGTGATGTACTTCTGCTTTTTGCTATTAAATTAATTTAACCATAACAAGAAATTTGATACAGCACTGCAACCAGGCGCCAAAATGCTCCATCCCAGACTGCCTGGCGACAACAGCAGTGTGTGCCGCAGGTCCAGCATTTTGTGGAAACTCAACTATACCTGCCAGTTAGAAGGTTGAGCGGCCACAATAAGCAGCCTTGAGTTAGTGTTTCTGACAGAACAGATGATGCAGCACTTCAGACAGGGAGGTAATTAGCCACTGAGGAAAAACAGACCACCGGGAGAGCTTCAAGAAGAGCTGCCAGCCCCATTCTCCTATACAGTAATGAAATAAGATGACAGCGAGAAGGGTGATGTGATGTCCTGATTGGTCTTCTTGCACCCTCAAGTGGTGAAACACTGACATGACAGAATGAGTGAGAAAACATGGCAGTTGATGTTTGTTCATTATGGCAGGGCTCTCTGTCTTTGTATTTTGTGATATACCCAACATATATAATAACACATAGAAATTGACTTTTGGAAAATAAATTGCACTTCTAACACAACATGGCATGAGAAAGTAAGAAATTTGAGAGCAATGATTATAAGTCTGAGACATAAAGATGAATGACCTGAAGTTGCGCCATAAACAATCACTGAATGGCTTATTAATTGTGATTAATAACTGATTCTGTTGGAATTTTAGCATAATTCTTTTACTGCTATATGTGTTCTTCCTTGGAGAGGCTTGTGGATCACCTTAAAATCATGACAAATGAATGTTTTTATTATTGTGTCATGCATACAACTTGGCCCAGCTTGATACAAGCCAGATCCAGAGAGCAATACTGCAAAAAAGTCCAAAAATAAAAGAAACAAAGGATATTACAGTCACATTTTCATGTTTAGGAGGAAAATCAACATACAAAAAGGATTACAAATTGGTGTGACGCTGATCTTTGGTAAATTGATTGTTACGATAACTAATAAAATACAGCTATGATAGATTGACTGCACAGGACACCAACCTGAGTCAATGCAACACTTAAACATCAAATGCTACAATTGAGGGTATAGAAAAAATAGTTAAGAATCTAGCTGAAAAATCAAAATGGATAGCTAAAAATAACAGATAAATGGTTGAAATGCGAAAGGCAAACTCAGCCAGATCTACTGAAAAATGACCAAGCCTGAATATTGAGCTGAATCACTGGATCATATATGTGCAGACATGGATCCACCACAACCAGTGTGTTTTCTCACCTTGAATTGCTGTCTAACAACTTCCATGAAGGCCATCCCATCTGTTGAAGGGGTAGGATAAAGGGGTACTTAAACATCTCATCTGGTTCATTGGCCAAAAAAGTTTGGGAATTACTGCTTTAGGCCATTGCTGCTTTATAGTGGTTAGAAATTATACAATAGGAAGATTAGGAGGAAATGAAATATGTTCTGCTTCTTTGGTTCTTCTTTAAACTAAAATCTTCAATGAGAGGCGGGATGAATGGTCAGTAATCTAAACTGTCCCCTGAGAGCAGGATATCACATAAGATGTCTATAAATCACAGTGATATATGGCTTTAACACATCTTATAAACTCCAACATCAACAATCAGTTTGGTGTCCAAATAGTCACTGCAGCAACTTATATTTCCACATTGATCTTCCACATTGATCTTCCAAATCTCGGCCTTCAAAAGATGCTGAGCAGAGGAAAATGACGAATCACCCCTCCTGCAAAGCAGCGCTCACAAAATGCGTCACATCATGTACACTGGAGGGTAGAGGTGTGTTGTGAGCCAATAATAAACTGACACATTGCTTCAGTGAGCATGGCAGGAAGCAAATGCTGGACTGCCAAGCCAAATACACTCAGACCCCCTATCAGTTTATGGATGTAATGGATCCAGCAGGCAGACGGAGGCCATTGGCCTCCAGTGGCCCTTTGGATGTGCCACGGCACATAAGAAACTGCATGGAGCCAGTGTGTGCGTGCACAGAGGGTCAGGCTCTTTGAGAGAGCTGAGGCGTGCACACAGTACAGCCATTCAGACATCTCACAGAGGAGAGATGAAGAGAGAGAATGAGCAGGTCTTTATGGGGCAACAGCAGGAAAATGTCTGTTATATAACAATAACGCCATATGATGGCAAGGACTCTGGGTCACTGACAAAAAAAAATGCATGTTGATGGACAAAACCTTTTTCTTTTTCAAATGAATGATCTCAATTGTTTTTATATGTTTTATATCTATTGGTGGAAATACAAATTATCAAGCGATCACATGTCCGACTTTTCTTAATCCCTCAGATGAATGAGATGATTCGCTTTGTATTTTTCCTCAATATGTCTGTCAACCAGCCGTGTACAGTCAAAACTTCAACAGCACTAATTATGGAAAAGTGTGAACTTTAGCCATTCAACAGTTATATGTTTGAGGTCTCTGTGAAACCTGGAGGGAGATCTGCTGATGAGAACTATGTGACATGACCTTTAACCCCCACCCTAGTAGGTGGGGGTTAAAGGTCATGTTATCTGGTATCTGTCTCTTACATTTTCTTTCTTTCTTTCCTTCTTTCTTTCTTTCTAAATGATGTACTATATTTAAATGCAGCCATATATTCCATAAGTGAGTGGTGTTTCCACATTTATCAGATAGAGATGCTGAATTGTTGGCATGTGGTCAAATATAAAACTGTAGAAAACTGGCTCAATATATCATCCTTTGACAGCTTGATTATAATTGGCATCAGCATCCACCTTCCAAAAAAAACCAAAAAACCAAAAAAGTGGTCAAACCCTATCTAACCCTATAAATGACATCACATGTAGCCAGAGAGTATAGAGCGAAGGTCAGGGAGGATTAAAGATGGATGAGGAACCAGTGTCAGGCAGCGAGGGCCCTGTGCCAAAGGTGTTGTCTGCTCAGGTGTCACTGGCTGGCTGTGTGAAGAGAGTGCAGAGAACAGGAGATCAACAGCTGTAGAGGTATCAGATCACCTGGTGGAAAGACACATTCAGCTCCGTACCTGGACAAGACAGCAGGTAAGATCTCCGTCCCGTGAGGGTTTGATGGAAAATTATTGAGCAGGGAAAAACGAACACCTTATTACTTAAAAGTTAAAAAACTTAAAGGAATTACTAAGCACTGTTATTATCAACAAGGTATAAAAAGCAGTAAGGGACAATGTGAGTAATTCCTGTAAACTTCTGTTATCTGTTTTTTATAGCTCATTAATTAGTGTTTTAAATAAACACATTTTAAAAAATTAGTATTTTTAAGTAAGGTATTGCTACTTTTACTTAAGTAAAGGATCCGACTACTTCTTACATCAATAGAAATGAAATAGGTGAGCATTAAATTTACTCTACAGTATATTTTGATCACAGGCTGTGAGGAATGAAAACAGAGTTTTACGATTATTAAATAGCCTCAAAACTGAAGAGAGACCAGATTACAGCTCAGGACAAACATGCAGCCATTACATATCATACTGTGTGAATCTCTATTTACTGCATCTTTTCCTGCATTCTTGTTGTGCTGATGTTCTGGTAGAAACTGCTTTCCAGCCACTAAAGGTAAAATGCTTAAAGTGAAAATTTTGGGGAGTGACGACAACCTTCAAGCCAATGAGCTGCATTGGCAAAACAGAAGCATACACTTTTTTACCGCACAAGTCCTATATTTCTTGGTAATTACCATCTGAAGCTGAGGTGCACTCATGCATACATAGGCTGCTAATCTCAGGACATGGCTGTCTGCCTGCTGCCTCCTGTCCCAGAAGCACTCAGCCCAGCAGATGACATGGCCACGGATGAAGCGATTAGGTTACAGATACTGTAAGTCACTGACAGGCTGTGAAGGAAACAATGGAGGCTTGCTATCTTATAGTGATAGGATCATTTTAATTCAGTTTCTTCAAGGTGGATTTATTTTGTTTTTAACACATGAGGCCCAGGTGGGAAGATTTTGTGCCCGACTCTATTCACTGACCACAGCGACCTTACAACTCCAATGAAAAATAGAAGACCATTTTCACCTGTAAACTCTCATCTCAGTACTTTATATCGTCCTTGACAGACTGAATTATATCCCACATCTTTTACTCACTCTGATCTGTTCTATTTCTCCCAGCTGAGATTTCATTTAATTCCCTCACACTTCTGTCATATGATCATTGGGTATCACTTTACATTACAGCTCAGTAATGTCTTCAAAAGCATGATTTTCAGCATGTTAGCCTGTTATTACCAAATGATTACCATGCTATTACTAATATTTTCTGGTAATAAGTTTTGCTCCTTTAGTACCCTACTGCAAAATTAAAATCAAGATCTTTTTCATTGTTATTATTAAGATGGCCAAGACCAAGTGGTCAAGTTAAAGTGATTTAAAGACACTCTGGAAAATACGCTCATTTGCTTTGTTGCAGAAAGTTAGATGAAAAGATTGATACCACTCTCATGTCTGTGCATTAAGAACAAAGCTAGAGGCAGGAGACAATTAGCCTAGCTTAGCGTACAGACTAGAGGCAGGGGGAAACAGCTAGCCTGTCCAAAACAGTTACAGCACATAACTAACTAACTAAGCCCTAAAACCACAAGCTGTTGCTTTTACACTTTGATACTTATTAAACAAATGAGATATAAAGTGTTAATTAGTGAGCTTGAGAGGTGTTGGTAGGCATGTTTGGTGAGAGCCAAGCTAACTGTTTCCCATGCTATCACTCTTAATGCTAAGCTAGGCTAACCCTGGCTTTAGCGCCGTACTAAACACACAGACATAAAAGGGGTATCAATCTTCTCATCTAACTTTCGGCAAGAGAGTGAATAATCACAATGTCTATTCTTCAGATAGTTATTTTTCCATTTACAGCCGCAATAATATTTTCATTGTATACTGCACAATGTTAATACATTGAATTTGATTATGCCTGGTTATTACCTCTGTAGTTATCACAATATAATGCCAATATTAACTGATATTTCCCTGTTATTACCAAATTACCATATTAGCCCGTTATTACCTTGTTATTACCAAGTTGTAAAGTAAAGTGCTACTGATCATTGTATGATCACATAAACATCAGCAGAGCACTGACCTTTGCTTTACCCCTAGTTTTTTTTTCTTCTTTTTCACTCTAAATGTAAGAAATATTACAAGGACTGCATGTTAAAATCTAAATATTAATGTTTCTGTGTGCTGAGTGGGAAGCTGTATCTGTATCCTGTCCTGCATCAGAATCAATGAGAAGAACCAGGAGAAACAGCCAGACTCTCCTTCAGGATCTCTTTTATAGGGGAGTCCATGGAGGAGACAGAGATACTCCTGTAAGTTTCTAACTAGCATGTTTCTGAGCTCTATTAATGGCTGTTTAACTGACCAAAAAACACTTAGCACCTCCTCTAAGCTTATCATTACTTTGAATAGCATTGGTTATGTGACTGGGCATCCTCTTTTACAGATCCCAGCTCAGCCTGGTAGAGATGCTAAAATGATCCACTCCATCGCCAGTCTGATCAGAGCCAAGAGCAAACTCCTCCTCCTTGAGAATCCTGATACTGTGGAGATCTACAAGGTCAGCATTGAGCTTTTTGAACAGTGTATTATCATTACGGTGAGGGATGCTTTAGCTTTGTTACAGGTTAAGAATTCTAATTTAATCTAAATTTGTCATGCCATCACTTCAAAATCATGTTCATGAGCAATCCTCATAACATTAGGAGAAATCATTTAGTATCAAGCATGTAAAACAAAGTTAAGTATGCTATTTGTGCTGTTAAAGAGAAGATTGATTAACCTCTTTAATTGTTTAATGTACCCGATATAGCTGGATGATTCAGCAGCCCGTTCTGGCAGAACTGGTAAAGACAATGTTTACCTCCCAGCCATCACAAGGAGGGCGTCAAGTCTGAATTCAATGAAAGGGGCTCTGAGTCAGTCCTGCCCTTACCTGTACGACAAAAGAAGAGGCTCTTTCTCCTCGGTTGCCTCTCAGAGAACTGGAGGTCACCCTAAAAAACAGGTAATCTGACATCTGTTTAACTTACAGTGAAAATGTACTGACACTTCTTTTCAAAGTCAAACCTTTTTGCTCTTTCCGTCGTCCTCTCTCTTCATATCAGAGTAACCTAAAGGCACAAAAGGAGGCAAAGAAATCCAATGTCACTGTGACAATGATCTACCTAGGACAAGGTCATCGGGGGTCTGGGTTACTGTTGACTCAGGATGAACTGAAGGTACTCCAGCAAGTCAACGGAGGGGAGAATATCTGCGTCTTCAAAGGCCTGGTGACTCCAGGAGGTAGGAGCTGTAAAGCTGTTTTGCTATAATGGCCAAGAAATGTAGCTTTTAAAAGACAATTTAAAACACTTTAAATGTCTTTGTTATTAGAGTAATTTTCAAAAATCTAGCGAAACAAATTAAGGTGTTTTCCCATATTAAACAAGCCCAGAATAATAAGTGAGTGAAATTAGAGGTGTTAAAGCTTCTTCCTCTTTTCACACATTCAATTACACATTTGCCCTCAAAGCAACATTGTAAAAAGGATGATGAGGACTTCGACCCGAGGCTGTTTTTGAGTTGAACAAGAATTGGACGCTGATGTGTGACCTAATAGACTACCATCCGAAAAAAAGAAGTCAGTAGACAAGACACATTATTACATCTTTGCAGCTGGTACATGTTGACACACACTGTGCAGCCGTCACTCCAGGGAGGGAATCACAATGTCAGGCAGATGTACGAGAAAGAGGTTATGGATTCCTGCTGGGAACTGTGTTTGTGATCCAATGTAGCTGTATAAGTTGAAGGAATAAAACAAAAGGGGAGACAAACAGTCTATATAGGATTAAGCAAAGTTTATGACTTTATATTTACTTTTTATTGATTTTTATTAACCTATTTTTTTGGTTACAGTGGTATATGACTTTGGTGTAAGTGTTTGTTGACAGCAGTTTTCATTGGAATTCATTTTTAAAGAGGAAATAGGAAAGATTTTTACAGCGTGTTCTATGGATTATCTGGAGTAACAGGGAAGCTGCTTTTGGAAAGAGATGTTGCTGGTGCTTAAATGTAATTTTCCAATGCTGGGAGCGCCACAAATATAATTGTATTGTAGTGGGCTGAAAATAGAAAGCTTAGAGATAGATATCTCTATCAAAATGTGTTTTTTTTTGTAATTTGGGCGAAAGCCCTTTAAACTCTGGACGTATGTGAATTTTTTATTTTCTCTTTTGATATAACTTTTCTAGACAGTACCAATGACTGGCTGAAAATGGTTTAAAAATGATTAAATGGCAGAGCGACATAACAGCCTTCCTCTTAAATTGGACTCACACACTCAGGTCTTGCTCTTCCTTTGAGTCTTACCCCACTCGATTGCTCCTAAATGGGACTTGAGAAAGTCTGATTTTGGACTTGATTTGGTTTGTTTTTAGAATAATGTGACATATTGTATACCAATTGCTTCCAACTGGGGAGTCGTAAGAAAAAAAAGGAAAAAAAGAAGAAATAACACAAAATTACAGACTGCCGAATCAGTAGCTTTTAGCATCGGAGCTCCCCTCACTGAAATTGCCATTGTCAGTTTAACAGTGAAATACAGCATGTTGATGCCTGGTTAAAAGCTTACTGAAAAACTGCTTAAACCACAGAAACAATCTGGATTTGATAACTACATTGCAAATAGGTGGTTGCTGAGCTATTAACCTTATAATCAGTGCTTGTATAGGCCTGGTTTTGTACTGAACTGTTGCACTGAAGACAGAAGTAGCACCTCCTAATGTCACAGCATTATGACCGGTGATGAAGTGAACAGAAATGATTTCCACCTCTAATATGCAACCTGTGACGAGGGGTCGCAAGTAGGCACTGCTTGGTTATCAAGGGTCTCAAGCCAAAAACATTAGGAGCCACTGCCGTATGCTATTTCTTGGATGCTGCCATCCCAAGTGTCTCAAAGTACCACGAGCGTAGAACACAAGGAAAACAATCCCTGAACCTGTTGAACTTCACGACAATGTGAGCCTAACAAGACACTCGCATAACCATGCTGAATCTGTTAGAAAGATCAAACAATGATCACCTTCAAGCGTTTCATAATCATTTCTCCTTGTATCTTTCAGAGCAGTTCCAGTTTGTCTCTCAGAGACACAGAGGTTACCCCTTCAGTACTACCTTGTACGTTAACGGCATCATTGCGGCCAGGATCAGTTCCTGCTGTGAGTACCGCTACGCTCCCGGCTTCCAGCAGGGGAGGAAGAGCTGCTTCAGGCTGACTTGGCTGGCTGGTGGGATACCCTGTTACAGGTCAGATCCTCTCATCATCCTCTGGGACATGGACAGCATATAGCATTGGCAGAAAATGAGAAATTAGTACCAGTCAAAACCCATTGCTCTGCACGTATAATGTAGACAGAGGAGGAAAAAGGATGCATATTGCATGACATGAGGGAATGATGTTGGTGGTGGTACAGGGGAGGAAATATGAGTCATGATGAAAGTATATTTTCATCTTTTTCAGATGCACAAGTCTCCGAAACAAATACAGCTCCTGCCAGCAGCTGAACAACAGCACAAAGGAGAACTTAATTCTCCCTCTAGAGCAGAGCCCTGGCAACGGTACAAAGCCTGGAAATGAGTGTCTCAATTTTCCATTACTTCCTAAAGCTTATTCATCAACATTTTTTTGACATTAGTCCATTGATTTCAATGGACTAGTTTAAAGACAAAATGTACCACAAAGCATTTTTTTCTCTCTCTAATGTCTCCAATGCAGGCACCATCGAGTCATGTCCATCATCCCCTCTGTTTATCCCAGCCAAACCAGAGAAGAAATCAGTGAGGAGGACAAGAAAACACACCAAGGAAGGCGGCGGAGGATCTACAGACAGCGAAGACCCCGCTGTAGTTGGGATTAAAGAGACCTCCAAGAATAAACGACGCAAGGGTCAAACTAATCTGAAAGAGAGCAAAGGCAAGACAGCTGGAAATAATAGGGAAGAGGGACAAGACAGCAAGGGCTTGGAGGTCTCGCCGAGGCCAAAAGTGACAGAAAAATGTGAAGACCAAGCATCATCGCATGCCAGAAAAGAGGAGAAAGCGCTGCAGACTGAGCCGCCGCCATCGAACAAGACAAGCAAAGTTCTCGGTGAGCACTGCTGGTTTCATTCCTGTAAGAGAAGACGGAAAAATAGTGGAGATATGGATGACCTTCAGTCCATCTGCATGTGGTATTTCCATTTAATATTCTTTGTGGGGATAAAAAAATGGGAAAGAACATGAGTGTTTCTTTTTAAAGATTCATTGCAGGATGAGGAAGCACTGACTAAGCAGAACGGAGAGAAACAGAAGGACCCGGGATCAAATGGGAAAAGCAGAGATGGGGAAAGACTGAAGGACTTCTATGAAGAATGTGTGGAAATGAGCGTTGCGTTGGAGCAGGGCCCAAACAAACACAAATGGTTCAAGGCAAACAGTGAGTAAAGAAGTAAAGAAACCGCAGCACAGTAGGAACGAACTGGAATCCCCCTGGAGTGCTGTAACTGATTTACATAATACACTTAAGCAGAAAAGGTTGAATTTGCAATAAAATGATACATTGAAGAATGTCTTCTTGAAAGGAAGATGGATGACATGTGGGAGAGGATATGCAGACATTGTTCACACACACATGCCTGCATGCATAAATCTCACTGCAGCAGATCTGTTTTCTCTATTGAACACGAATGCTCAAACTGAATTTTAGATTTCATTACTTGCATTCTCACATCAACAGTGGGTATCAATATCACTGTGTGCACTTGGCTTTAGGAGAGACAGTTTTATTGCACCTGAGTTGTTTTTTTTTGTTTTTTTTCTCTTTGTATGCCAAGTCCTGGAGAGGTGCCGGCTCCAGAAGAAGCTGTCTTCATGCCCCAAAACTCCAGGCTCAGATGTGGAGCTCAGTGCAGAAAGTGACACCGCCCTGCAGCCTGATGGAGAGCCAGAGAAAGACGAGGACACGGCCAGCCACAGTGCTGGCAAAGAAGAGCCTGTTAAAGAACAAGACCTGCAGGCACAGGTGTGTGTACGACACAAATTACTGTGGTGAATCTGTGTTTTTGCCAGAAATGCTCTTGGCTTTAAATCTCTGGCAAAAGCTCCTGAAATAATCACATCCCTTGCATTATGCAGCAGTGTGCATTCATTTGGGTTAGAACTGGTAATTTAATTGCCAAAAAATATAATAGTTTGTCCTTTAAAGGGATACATTTCCCATTAATATATGTATTTAGTTTTCAGCATTAATAGGAAAATTATAATATGAATTTTCCACAATGGCGCAACAGAAATGATGATGTCATAAAAAAAAGTTAAAATTCAAGATGTATCTGTTCACATATTAGGATTTAAATAAGATGATGCAGTTCAAAAGGGATGAATATGTATGTCAGTGTCAGTGTGTTTATTGATTTTACACTTAACAAAAATCTTATTTTTAACAAATTTTAACAAAAATGTTAGCTATAAAACTCAAAAATATAAAATCTACTACAATAACAGGAAATGGGCATTATGTCATTGGTATGCAACATTTATTTGACTCATTAAAAGTTGATTAATTCACTAAAAAATCATTCTGACATTAAGGACTATTCCATTATTGGGAGGCTAATACACAAACAGTGGTAACAAATGGTCACTGGGTTTTATCTGGGACAGGCAGGCGTTTGGCTCGGTCATACCCATCATGATGAAAGAGCTTCCAACAGGGCCTGAAAAATTCCTCAAGGTCTAGCAAAGTGACACGGTGGATGTGGCCGACAGCCAGACCATATGTCTTTCTGGACTCTCACCCCATCTCTGTGTTTAGAAAACTTCCAGCACCTGTCCCGCTCACATCTCATTCCCAGCCAACAGCAGATTTTGGAACTCTGCTGCTCTCACACACAAACAGTAAATACTTAAAGTTCGCAATAGTCTCTATATTATCAGGGCTGTGATACTAAATTGATTTCTGTATGAGGGAAAAGATAATCTATCTGTGCTACAAAATGGGTTTCCTGTATTTTACGAAAACTTGCTGTCTGGCGATTGAGGTGAACTAGAATTTAGAGATTTTTCTGTTTGTATCATTAATTTGTACAGTCTCGCATCCTCATGTGGGAGACCATTTCCCACCAGCATTATAGTATAGAAATAGAAAAGCGGTGTTGTTGTAAAATGTTTCTAACTCTAACAACATTTTTTCATAGTTCTACAACCCTCGGCCTTGTGAAATCTTTCTGAAGCCCAGTGGGTAAACTCTGAAATGCATTTTTTTTCAGTGATAAGACAACCTCTGGGAGGTATGTCTTAACTTTTGGAAATGAAAGTTCCTACTGACGTCTTGCACCAAGCCAAACCAAATCCAAAAAATAACAGCATGACTTTCTCTTGGTTTGTAACTTTAGCTCGACGCCATGATGTCGGTGCTGAGCACATCCGATGAGGTGGAGCAGCTAGTTCTGAGGAACACGGGCCTGACAGACGACCTTCTGCTGAGCCTGGTGGGGGCCCTGAAGAGCAGCCTGTCCGAGGTCACATTACTCAACCTCAACCTCAATCTCATTGGCCCATATGGTGCTCACATCCTGCTGGACGTTCTGAGAGCGAAGCCTCAGGTCAAAGGCTTGCAGTAAGTCACAGGCTCCACTGGTCCACATGACATCAGAATCTGAGGAAGAATAACAATCAAATTCAGAAAACAAGCCGAACAACAAGGAGAACCAGGAATATCAGCCTTTTAAGAGTGTGTTAATAGGACTTTAAGAATATAATAAAACTGAAGACAGTAAAAAGACACAGCTAATCCAAGGACAGCCTTGCAGTACAAAAATCTTAGCCTTTCACTGTTTTTTGAATTACACAATTTCTTTTATGTGAACAAGAAGTGCCTCCAGTGCCTTACCTTTCTGAGTTATTTTCTTTTTCCCCACGAAATACAATAAATGTGCACGAGCTTGTCTTTGTGACATTGGTTCAGAGACACATTGACAAATGTAGAGACTTGTGTGAGATACAATGCCAGCTGGTCATCACATACAGGACAAAAGAAAGTGTGAGTGTGAGTAGTTCCACATTCTGGGAAATACGCTCCTTTGCTTTCTGGCGGAGAGTTACATGAGAAGATTGATACCACTCTCTTGTCTGTCCATTAAATATAAGGCTATAGCCAGTAGCTGGTTAGCTTAGCTTAGCACAACTGCTCTGAGCAGTTGCCAGGCAACCAACCGAGACTCCAGGAAGTTACTGGTCTCGGCCAAGAAATAGTCCAGCACATAACCCTTTTTTGTATGGATTAAACATAATTCCTTTAATGTATTTACTAAACCATGATGAAAATGCATGTATAGATTCAATACCACTGCATGCATAATTTCAAACACTTACCCCTGGATGCATAATTTCAAACGCTTGTCCAATTGTTAAAATCCTTAGATCTTCATTTGAATAAAGATACCAAATATGTCCGACTCAATAACAGGGAAATGTGCATAAAAATCATTCATAAGACATGCAGAGTTTTTCCATTAGATGTAATGGTCTTGAAGCTGCAGAACATGCAGATACAAAACATGTATGCGTGTATTGTCAAACAGTGTGAAAAAAAGCATTTTGTAGCTTCTCACTTACAGTATATGTTGCATAAGGGAAAACTTACTGTCAGGGTACAAGTGGATGCATGGAAGAATCAAAATAAATCTCCATGGTTACCACTTTTTTCTCTCTCTGCAGCTTGTTTGGAAACAAACTGCGTGACCATGGAGTGCTGACCCTGTTGAATGGAATAGCTGAGCTGCAGGAGCAAACAGCGAGAGTTGCTGCTGCCATCCAACAGGCAATGCTTTTCCCATCGGAGCAGAATATGCTTCTGCAGCTCCCAACTGGATGGAGCTCTTTCAGGGTTTTTGTGCTTTTAGAACTGGATATTGGGGGAAATGGCTTGGGCAGCGAGGGAGTAAAGCTCTTAGCATCATATATGAGGCACCATTCGTATCTTCAGTACTTAGGGCTGGCGCAGACCGGCGGCGCCGATCTAGCGGCGTGGAAGGAACTTTTCGACAGCCTCAAAGGAAACAGCTCACTGACTCAGATCATCCTAGACGAGAACAACTTGGGCGACCCAGGGGTCAGGCTGCTGGCCGACATGCTGAAAGAGAACATGAGTCTGCGGGAGGTGGACCTGGACAGGAACGACATCAGCGACGTGGGAGGAAACGACATCATGGGGGCATTGCTTTGCAGGATGCAGCTCCCACTGATGCATCTGAGCCTTCAGGAGAACAACATCAGTGCAGGACTAATGAGTAGGATACAGGAGGAGGTAAAATATAAATGAATCCTGCAGAAGTGGAAAAATACACTTTAGAAACCATAAGAACCTATGTAACATAATAAACAAAGCACTGACTTGATACCTGAGAAGATTTTTTGTGTACATTTTGAGGTCAGAGAGGAAAAAACCCGACCCTTTTGACTCGTTTGACCTTAAAACACACACACAAAGATCTCTTCCTTCCTATAAGTGGGTGGCCCTGCTAACAAATGCTGCATCAGAGTTTAGCCCAGGCAGGTAGTGTAGGAGGCGTGTTTGCTTTAGGGCTGCACTGTGGTCTGGATGCATTTTCAAAGAGATCTCAAGAAACTGAACCTTTCTTCTTTGTGGTGAGGTTACATCTTCACCTTGAGTTTTTTTTTTTTTTTTTTTACTTCTTCCCACCAGCGTTACCCCTCATGACTCCACACCTCCTACTTTGCTAAAACTGACTCCAGCACAAAGCTCAGTGATCCCTCTGTCATTTTATTGAATAATTTGTTGCATCCTGACAAAAAAGAAACCACAGTGATTCATTCCACCCACAGTATTTACAGGTCATGGATGACTTACCCACGACTTTATCCCCCTGCCCCCCGAACATTTCAGTAGCCATAATCAGATCTCCTTTCTCCACTTCTACAAATAAAAAGAGAGTTATGGACAGCTAAGCCATGTCACGTCAACTACCCTCATTTTGTCATTCTTGTCCCTTCATGTGCTAGACAGAGCTTCTATTCAGAATCTAAACATGGGGGGAGAAAAACTAGAGCAAATTTATCTGAATTTTGAGGCTGTCATCTCATTGTTCTATCAACACTGACATTCTGAGAATAACTGTACCTTTGATCAAAGCTTGTCAAAGTGGTAATTATCTCCTCCTCTCAGGGCTGCCAGTAGTGATTGTGCTGAAACCAATCCCTCCATATTTCATCTGCAGTCTTTGCGAATTCCTTTCTGTGGAACCCCGATAAAGACGCCCTCCGAAGCCCCCGAGAGGATGACAGATAAATGAGACTGGCGCACCTGAAGATAACATCTGCAGAAGTCATCCTGCTCTACTGTATCAGATTGAACAAGCTTCTATTTGTGGTGTTGCGGTGGTGTAGATTTAAAACTCTGTATAGCAAAGAAAAGGGTGTCTTATTTTGCAAGATAAATTCTTAGTATCTAAAGTTTTGCAGATGAGACAGGAAAGATTTTGTTATCAGCACTAAAACGAGTCCAACTTTCTTTTCTTTTTGACTGTTGATCTTAAGATCTCAAAAGCCACATTTGTAGTAGACTGAACACAAAACTAAGTGGTACACCATCATGCCTGGCTGAGCATAAGCTGGCAAACAAGAGCCGCACTGTAATTCACCGACTCCTTCAATAAGGCTTTCATGCTTCTCTGTTACAAGTAAAACTCAGATCAGTGACCCCATTGCCCGTCTGCTAATGTTATCTGTATTTGGCCTGAAACAAATCCTGCAGTGTTACATGCTTCTTTCAGCTGCTCTTCCAAAAACAAGACCTTCAATCATAGAAGCTCAGTCTGTTAGGAATTTACAGGTTTGCTGGAGAAACAGGTTCCCCTTTCAGGCCTTTGTAGGTTACTGTATCGTATCTCTTGGTGCTTTAGCTGTACAGTCACATTAGACCTCACTAGTGCTGCAGTGTCCACTGTTGTACAGGCCAGAAATAATCAGGTTAAACACATCGTCCATCAGTGTTTTGCTGATAAGCACAGATCTCTTTTTTACAGCTGAAAAGTAGCATAGCTACATCTGATACACAGGGGCTAAGTTTCAGACAACCGATGCAGTGCTGTGGGGAAAATGGAGAGTGGAAAGTCTTGGGAATTGAGTTTCTTGATTGTGACTTAGGGCAAAAACAAAGCAAATGAAGTGAACAATGGTTACTTACCCTCATGGGAAGTTCACTGATTCAGACTTCCTTTAAGTTTCCTGGGCAGGGTGATGCAATTTATTTCCACTTACAGCATATGAAAGGTCAGTGTCTCTTTGGAGGGCCGACATTTCCTCTTGTCCCACCATGAGGTTGACATTTGTGGTTTATACTGAAATATCTCAACAACTGATTGCCATGGACTTTGGTACAGCACCACCATTAGTTTCACATGTGTTGGATTCTGAGCAAAATGTTACAACAACTATTGGGTGCATTACCATGAAATTTGGCACAGACATTCATGTTCCCCTCATGATGAATCGTAGTCACTTTGGTGATCCCCTGATTTGTCATCTAGCACCATATCCAGGTCAAAAATGACCAAATACCTGCAAAACTAATGACATTCCCATCAACCTCAGGTGTCCTTAGTGTTAAACAGCAAATGTTTGCATGCTAACACTAAATACGATAATGATAAACAGTATACTTACTAAGCATTAGCATGTTACCATTGTCATTGTGAGCATGTTAGCATGCTAATGTAAGCATTTAGCTTAAAGCACCACTGTGCCTAAGTAAAGCCTTGCAGAGCCACTAGCATGGATGTACACTCTTAGGCCCAGGTTATACTAGAAAAGAAGTGGTTTGAATGACGCACTGTCCGACCACATCACAAATCTAAAGTGTTTATAGTTGTTCCGAATGGCTGGCCGTCTGGTGAGGGGGAGATGCGATATCGTTTTAAAATTGGGATAACGGTGCACATTTTCAGGGGTCACATTTTAACCCTAACCCTTCTCTCCTGGCAGACATTCATAACATTGCACTCATTTGTTCAGATCAAAAGTGACAGAAATAGCTGTAAAAAGAATAAAAAGAGCTTAAGAGAGAAGTTCAAACTCTGGCACCTTTCGCACAGCTGGCCAATCACTGCGTGAAGTGTGTGTAAATGTTGGATTGTCTGTTTCAGAAAGATGATCCCTAATCTGACATTGGAAAGGTGTGGGGGGAGGGGTTTTCCGAAGCTATTTGACCATCTGACAAGCACTTCTGAAGAAGCATAGTGGCCGCTTTAGTCTTGTTACATCTGTATATGTGCATAAAATGTGTGGTATCTGGGACAAAACAGCCTTTATTGACAGTGTAGACAAGGTTGTATTTTAATGCATTTGCAAACAGAGAACACCAGCATATTGAAACTTCCATACTGCGCCACCACCACCAAAAATAACACCAAAGCATGCTGGGACTGACTGTATCCACTTGGAGCATTTGTGCCATGAGAACAGTCTGAGTCAGTGTATGACATGAGAGAATGGATGGGCAGGGGTGTGTGTTTGTGTACAGTGGGCCTGTTTTCAGCCTACATTTAGAAACCCAGGTGGTGTGTTTGTGTTTACGGAAGCCTGGGGGCGGTGGACCTCTGTCGGAAACAGCAAACTCTCTGTTGGGTCCATTTTAGTCCGCTCTGTACTGACCACAGGAATTCACTAATTTGTTTTGTCTAGTCTGTCCAATTCAGATGTTACTTGTGCAGCAATTGGAGTCCGTTTGTTGTTAATTCAAAAATACATTTTCACATGGAGACTTACTGCAAGCCCTGAAACATGGCCTGGCTTTGTGGCTGGCTAAATAGAATCACTATGCTAGTTTATATGGATGGAAAGCTAATCAGCGCTCACAGAAGACAATGATGTGTTCCTGATTAACAGCAGTATTCAGATCTTTGTCTTTATCTTCTCAACTGCAGTAAACAGTGTGAGGGGAGCAGGAAGTTGATGTTGGCTCATACTTGTTGCACACTGTGTAGCAGAGGATAAATGTGGAAAGGCCTGGCTGAGGATGAGAGTGAAAGTTTCTAGATATGTGAGATGTAGCGCTGTAGTGGGATCTCTTAGTGGGGCCTCTCAGATCCCTTTTTATTATCCAGAATAGGAGAGACATTTATAAACTGGGTACTGCTGTGATGAGTATTTTATTCTCATATTGGTGGGACAGCCAACAACATTTAAACCACTGCTTCCCAACCCAGGGCAAGATAAATCTAAGTGGCCATGAGATTAATGGTACAGGAAATAATTAAAAACATATTTTGCTTTACAAAATTATGTTTATCTTTCAAAATTTTCTATAAACATTGTTATTTTCTTGAGAAATACTGTTTTGTCCTGTGTTGCTTCTAAAAGGATTAAAATCAAACAATCTGAGAAGGGAAAATAACTAAAACATACTGTACTAAACCTATGATAAGGGTAAATCAAGAATGTTGGGAACCACTGATTTAGACCATAATGGTAAACAAAAAATCCACCTAAAGGCAGGATAATGAAAGTGAAACTGTGATTAAATTAAATTAATAAATAATGAAATTCTGTCAACTGCATGGTAGCTGGAAGTGTGGGATACATCACTGCATTTAAAATTATAGCTGGTCAATAAACATTAATGTTCATAAGGTGAGAAAATTAGTAAAGGGCATAGTCAGTGAGGAAAGTCTATTATAATAGCAGTGGATTACGTGACTAGCAGTATGTGAATCTAACGCAACGGTCCTTAAACTCTTGAGTCACCTTGCATTGCACCACTTTATGTGACACAGCATTGTGATGATGGTGAATGAAAAGTTTTAGAGTCCACTCCTTGAACAATGGCTCCTGCTGCTGGTTGACATTTGGCAGAAAGAGCATCTTTTCAATATAGATTATTCATCAGCAGCTTGATCCTCCACTCAAATGTCACCACAACAATGCCTCTGACTTGGCAGCAGCCTCTGTCTTTCTGCAGCTCTGCGGGGTAAGGAATTGGCAATAATTACCACATCTAATGTGGCCTTCAGAAAGATTCAGACTTTGTGTTCAAGTGCTTTTTCCTTTTCAAATGATTATTATTACCATTTTATTGAGATGTAAGGAAATATGAGAAACTTGGCTTACCACATCACTGCAATATTGTGCTCTATATGCTCTGACTTATGTGAACTGCTGCAGCATAACATGATGCTCAGATGAGTGATTGATGTAATAGACCTGTGGCCACAAAGAAAATATCAAATGCATTTACTACAACATGCAGCTTGACCCCACAAAATGTTGGTAACCAAAGATCTGCTATTCATAAAAATCCCCTGATATTTCATCACTCATTATTTGTATAGACAAGACCCTCATGATACCTTTATTTGAGCGGTACAGCTTAACGTTTCTTTGAAAGCTCTTCATTTGCACAGGAAAAGCAGCACCTTTTTCCTGTTTTGTACCAAAAAGCTATCTGTCTTTGTGTTGTAAAGGCAGAATCTGACCTGCTAGCAGGTAATGCAAATTAGATGTTTTTCCTTTCAAGTCTTTAAACCAGCATTAATGGATTTTTTTGGCCACTCGGGGTAGCACAATAAGCTGTAAACACAACATCACTTTATGAAGTTGATATGGTGAATGTGTTGGTAGAATGTTGCTGAATGTTAGTCCAATATTCACTCTCTTTTTAACTCTGTTTTCACCTCCAACTCCACCAACTCCTGAGGGAAATATCTGGCTCTTTAGCAGCTAAATGCTCCACTATGTTAAAAGCTAGTTGCTGCAATCAAATTTGGATTTATCTAACAAGAATGAATAGAACTTTTCTCTAAATTTCCTGTTGTAATGTATGGAATGGGTAAACATAGCACCAGGGCATGCACTTATTGGATCCAGCTGTGCCTGGACAGAGGTTGCTGCATTCAGCTGGCCCCAATTCCCCAAGACATGGGAGTAAAACAAAAGACTCTGTGTTTATCAGACAAGAGACTCGATCACTAGAGCATGACATGAAAGGATACATGTGCTATTTTCAGAGTTCATATTTTGTTATAAAAAAAGAAAAGAGAGAGGGATAACCTAAAATGATCAGAATCCCCTTAGGTCTTTTGATGTTTTTACTAATCTCAGAAATTACAGCCACAGTCAATGGAATACATCACCATAATACTTGGGACTGTGCACAACCAAATGTTGCTCATAAATGATGTGACAGCTCTATTCACTAAAGATGATCCTTATGCATATGGTATAGGGATGCTAGTTACATTGACACAGTCTGTCTGCAGGAAAATCCTTCAATTTCCTGCACACACTGAACTTCTAATATGCATTGTAATGCCGGGGTATACAGGCCAGCTGACTTCTATTACCCACCACTGGTCTGGAGTAACAACAGTCACAGCGCCTATCCACGCCTGTTAAGGGTTATAGCCGGGGTCTAGGATGGCAGTCACACGTGATAAGTGGAAGAAAATCAACTCATAAAACAGTAATAGAAAAACTTGCCTCCTGATCTCTTAAAAAAATCTACTCTGTTTAATTTCTCTTTCCACCAGAGCTCTTTCGTGGTTTCCACAAAACAGGCTTTTGGCCTCAATTCAGAATGAAGGAAAGTCTTTGCTTGGACTGGAAGGGAGACTCTTGTTGAACTGCTGTCAGGTAGTAAAATTGTAAAATTGTGATAAAATTGCGGTGCTCCTGCCCTCAGGCGCAGCATCCCATAGGCCAACATGAAAAGTGCTCTCAAACTTTTCTGTGTCAGGGACCACCAGCATATGTATCAGACCTCAAACCCCTGTGTGTCCCGGGGAAACATATCTGGGCAGACTTTCCATAACAATTTCACAAGTTTCTACAGCCTGCATTAGACAGGAAGGGATGGACGCCAACAGCTATTACTGACCCCCTTTCTTGGATCATTGTGCATTAAAGTACAAGTCTGGTGAAATTCTATATTTTTCTTATTGTCAACAAATCAAAAAGTTTCTGTGTAGCCAAATCTGATTTAACTTCTGAAATTAATTAAATTCTGCTGTACCATAGAGCTCTATTGATGTCCTAAAACTATTAAAAGCACATCTCTAAGTTACGCTAGGTGGCATGCTGCTTAATTACCATGAACACGATCATGGTAGTTAATCTTTTAGTCTATCCAAAATACACTGTCCTGGTGTCGAAATTAGGTAAAACTAGTGCACCAACTCCGCAGTTGGAAATCTGTCTTGCAAATTCAATTAAAGAAGTCATTTATACGGTGGCCCTGAAGGTCAAAACACAACAACATTACACAAAACACAACAGTTCAGAAAACATAACGACATTTCACAAAAAAAGTTTAGTTTTAACAAGCTTGAGTCGAGCAGAGACGGGCCAGATCACATCACTGCAACTTCTTCTCTGGTTGATCCAATCTAGCACCGCATTGAATAAACTCTCAATTGACTTGGGTTTGGTCCAGTCACAAACAAGAAGAGCTGTCCCTCCCTTTCTGAAATCTGAAATGTCGTTTTGTTTTGTGAAATGTCGTGTTTTGTGAAATGTTGTTGTGTTTTGACCTTCAGGGCCACCGTAAATTCAACATGTTGGGACATGTGCTTATTCACTTTCTTCACGAGAGTTAGATGAAAAGATTGATACCGCTCTCATGTAGGGTAATATAAAGCTTCAACCAGCAGCTGGTTAGCTTAGCTTAGGATAAATACTGGAAGCAGGGGGAAACAGCTAGCCTGGCTCTGTCCCAAAAAAAAAAGAAGAAAAATTGTGGTTTTATGGGCAAGTATATGCCAGACTTTAACAAATGTGTTAATAAGTGAGCGTTAGAGGAGCTGTTATAGGCAGATTTTGTGTCCATTGGACAGAGCCAGGCTAGTTGTTTCCCCGTTTTTAGTGTTTATGCTACGCGAAGCTAACCAGCTGCTGACTGTAGCTTCATATTTACTTTACAGAAATGAAATCTTCTCAATCTTCTCGTCTAACTCTCGGCAAGAAAGCAAATGAGCATTTCCCCCAAAATGTCTAACTATTCCTTTAAACAACTTCTCTTGGTACTTGCCCCCCCCATGGCATGCCTTCCAAAACAACTGGCAGTCCCTGGGCCACAGTTTGAGAACCGCTTCCATAGGCTGCTGCAATAATCGTTACAAACCCCATGAAACTTTACACCTCAGATTAGAGATCTTCCTCTGCACTCTTCCACAGGCCATGAGGACATTGCCCTTCTTGTCTGTGAACTAAAACTCGTTGTAACAAAAGCTCACATCCGACATAGCTCAGACAGGTACATGGGAAGTGCTCTTTCAAGGTGGTGAGCACCCTTCCTTCCTGGCCCTGAGAGGACGAACTGTGAGGGGGCTCTGTGTGAGGAGGAGGGATCCAGTTGCAGGCAGCTGAATCGGTGCTCTGTTGGGTCTCCCCTGGACACTGTCATAGCGTGTTTGCTGAAGGCGGGTCAATGAGGACTTTCTTTGGCAGAGGAATTTCACAGCACACGACAGCACACATGCACACACACACACACTGGAACCAGTGCAGCCCTGCAACCCAGATCTCTGGTACTCTGGTGAGAGCGGTTAAGTGAAAATTGTGAAAATTGTAATTGAATCTTTAACTCAAGTAATGAAATGTGAAAAAATAAATCCAAAATAAAAGTCAGGTTTCCTGCAGGTGGGTGTGGGGAGACTGATGGAGGGGGCTCATGGCCTCAGTATTTCTAAAATTCTTGCTGCAGCCCTGAAAAGACTTCTGATGCAACAGACTGCTTGTGGCTGACTCATTCACGGGTGTGTTCATTTATTACCACACATGGTAACCAGCAACACACAAGGCATATTCATGTTACACCTAGGCTACACGTGCAATCTGAGAGGAGCCTGCTTCCTAAAAACGACACACCTTCAGCCTAAGGAGCCATCTCTGCTACAAATGTGTTTCCCTCGATGTCAGCTGAGGGCGACAGGGGGAGGTGTTCCCCCTTCCCGGTTCTCAAGATTTTCCTCAGTCCACAATAAACTTTCATTTTGGGAAGTCGACACACAGACACACACACACACACACACACAGAGACACACAACGGAGGTCGTCATCTTGTCCTGCAACGGCTCCCCGGGAAAGAAAGCTGGACTAGACTTGACTTGACGTTCATTGTAGGCAACTTTACAAAACGCGCGAAAGGAAGAAGGAAGAAACATAGGAAGCGTACAGGTGGAGCTCTCCGGAGCGTCTTTTATAAAAAATAAATTGGAGTCATCTTCTGGAAGGAGACTACAGGGACAAGAAGACAATGACAGAAAGCAGCCTTTTCACGGCTGGTTAATCCCCACAGTGTTTGATTTGTTGTTTTGCTATTTTTCTTCCTGGCACGTTCACTCCTCGCGCGACCCTCAAGGAATACCTGGAATGGAAAAACTTCATCTGCCTCGTCTGGACTGTAGTAAAAACTCCCAAGAAAGAATGAAGTAGCCGCTATGGAGCCGGACAATGCCCCGTACTCCAAACTCAAAACCACTGGAGTCGGGGGGTGAGTCGATAAATTCAAACAAAATAGCATCTTTTCTCTCTGATTTTTATGGGTTATCAGGTTCAAGAGGTTCACGTGCTTGTGAACATCACCTGCGTCTAAATTAGTGCGTTCTGTCCATTTGGCAGTGTGTGAAGTTGCTAGTAGCATCGGTATAAGTTAAGTACACAAGTAGTGTGTTGCAGAATTTTTAAAATATATATCCTGAGGAATAACACAAATTTAAAGCTCACATTAGGCAGTTATATAGGTGGTATACTGTTAATACGTTGCAGGATAGCTTATGGAAACGATTTTCTCTGCTCTTCACACAGTTCAGTGGAAGCCAGTGTAGTCTGCTGTACTGTTCTCTGACTTGTGTCCTGACTTGCAGCTTGTATCAGAATGAGCTGCCAAATGATCTGTTACTGATTTGAGGGAGATGTATGAGAGGAGGAGACTCATCTCCTCCTCCTTCTCCTCCTCCCCCTTTTCTCTCCTCCCTGCTGTGCATCTCACTCAGCTGGTTGGCCCGGTGTCCCAATGGGAGGGGAAGTAAAAGTCAAAATTGTTGCATCATATAACCCTGCTGGACATATGAGAGACTTTGTCACAAACCAGTGCACACCCCCCTTTTTTTGGTTTCTGCTAATGTCAGTGTGAGACCAGTGAATGGGACGTAAAGAGGAGGGAGGAAAACTTATTAAAAGCTTCAGCCAGCCAGTCAGTGTGTCAGTGGTTGACCAGTGGCTTTTTTGCGGCTCTCTGGAAAACCACAAATGTAAAAGATTTCCTGTAACTGCCTTCATTATGGCACTTGTCACTGAGTCTGGTTTCCCTTCAAGCATCTCTTGCTCAACAGGCGTCCAGTTTCATGCACTTTATACAAACAGTCAAAGCTCCAAGAGTATAAAAACCTGACATTATCCTGGTGATAAGAGTTCACACTCATCAGAGATAATGTAACACCTTTAGAGCCGTATCATCTCTACGTGGGAGCAATCAAAGCTTCTGTAACCACTTGTCTTGAGAAATAAATGTCACAGAAAAATCAATGGTGTAAATTTGGCTGTTTATTGGCTGACATGAGATGATAAATGTCACTGTTGTCATGTCAGTTGAAGGATTACATGGTCTTTGATGGGTCCCTGAAACCCTTTCAAAACCTGCGGTCAAAAAGTGCGTATCACAAGCTATAATCAAGGCAGTTTGTCTCTGTTATTGAAAAGTTCACATATTGGATATAAAATGCAGCATTGACATATGAGTCATGTTACTATATTCTAAGGTGATGCAGTGTTTTTTAGGTTTGTCAGAGGTGGTCTTGTGGGAGCACTCACCTCACCCTGCTGAGTAGTAGCTTATCGTGTCAGGCAGCAAGATAAGACAAAGCCTGTTGTCTTGAAACAGATGTTAGACGCTTTGAACAAAGCAGAGCTGCTGCTGCTGCTGCTCTGTATCAGGTCTGATCACTGTGGTAGGTGGATGTACAGGATTTTATGGCAAATTAATGTTAAGAGTTTTTTCTATGTTTTTTTTCATCTTTACATGTTATAACTTAGACTTGTTCTATGTTTTGCAACTTCTGAGTTTTAAATAGATGAGTCAGGAATGAATTAGTAACGATTAGTTGATTATTGAGCTAATTAGACCCATCTACTGGTTACAGCTTCTGTATGCAAAGATCATCTTGATTTTCTTTGTTTCATATCATTATGAAGACTTGAATGAATGAATAAATGAATGAAAGCATAACGAATGGTTGTTAGCTTCTGATCAGACTAAGGCTAACATGCCTTTGATGGGAATGTATCATTGCCTTTGACATTTTAGAGACTAAACAATCAATACATTAATGAATTGTAAAGAAAAATCTCCTAGATTATCTGTACCTCGACTATCTGCCATCATCTTTTCTAACCTTTTTGTCTTTCTCTTTAGGAGAGTTCTGATTTTTTGGACTATACTCTGTTGCACCTGCTCTCTAAGGCTAGCACAAGCACAAGGTAAGCACAAGGATGGGTGAACGGTTGTTTTTCTTTTCATGCAAACAGACTTTTGTAGGCAGGTTGTCACAAATGTGCCTCACAAACAACGTGGGAAAGAGGAAATTACAATTGATGATGATTTATGGAAGGTTACAGTGACACTTTCAGGTATGTTCTGTGCACTACATCTCAGTGAGACTATTCAGATCCTAAACTAGGTAATATTATCATTATATCAAGTTTGAAAATGGATTAAAAAAACCCAAAACACTGTAAGTAAGTACATTGTCCAAGCATGGCCCCCTTGTTGTGCACGTTTATCCAAGTTATCCAGGGATTATCTATGATCGAGTTGATCTCCATTTCCAGCTTGGTCAGCTGTACTTCTGTTAGCATAGCTGTTTGATCTATCAAGGCCAAAACTGATTCAATATGTTTGCTCTTCCCTGGAAGCATATTAAGTCTTTGTTGGAAATTGGCTGCTCTTTTCAGCCTTTTCCTCGAAGTAGACATTGCATACCGAACACTTGAACTGGATTAGTTAGAAACTGCAGACACCCCTGAGAATATTGTTTTCTGTGCAAATTGAGCATGAAAGACATCATACTCTGCTCTCACTACATCCCATACTCTCAGTAGAAACATAAAAAAAACCTAAGTATCTTGACAATTTCGCTTAAAGTAGGGAAGACATTGTATCATACCCCCAATAAGTAAAAAAAAAAAAATAGATGTATTTTACAATAATATGTAATTTCAGAAGTGTTTTGGGCATTTGTTTTGTTGGATTTAATTTGAAATGGCCCAATGTACCAACAAACCTTTTGCCATACTGTAGCAGTCCAGTTCAAATGTCTCTTAGTCCTAAAAAGCCTCATACCCGTCTCTGATGTCTTAATAAAGGTTTCCAAGGTGTTACATTACCTGTCAGCCCTGATTCCCAAGTCTTCTGCAAAGTTGAAGTGCACTCTTTCTCATGTTGACTCACATTGGGCTGTGTCTTGATGTCTGCTGCAGTCAGCTTTCTGTTGCACAACCTAACGACCCTTATGAGCATGCTGTCTGATTTAGATGTCAATCAAAACCTGCCAGATCTGGCTGGAAAAACAGCTGGTATAAAAACCTGCGCATTGTTCTTGCAATGATTTGTAAGATAAATACTTTATGTTCTCTACTCGTTTCATTAGAAGATGACTTGCAGTGAAAGTTACTGCAAATTTTTGTTTGAGTAGTGCTGGCCATACTCCAGTGTCTTAAAGGCCCAATCCAGGATTGATGTACTGCACCCTTTCCTCTGTCTGCAGGCACCAGAGTGCTACCACATAGGCCGCTACTTCTACTTCTTATCTTTTGACCTCAGACACCAGAAGGAAACTTAATTGTCAATGTGCACATGTAGTCTTTTTGTACTTTTGTTACCATAGCTACATGTGCATACACTGCCTACACATCAGGTCAGGGCCTGATCAAGGTCAGCCACAGTGCAGCATCCCTGGAGAAGATTTGGGGCTTGGTATGTCACTGTAGATGTAATACCAGCCTCCTTCAAGATGGTGTCTCACCTGTCAGCGCTGGGAATCAAACCAGCAACCCTGGGGTTACTGGTTGACCCCCACCTCTACCTTGATGCAATCTAGGCAGAAAGCAAACCGTTTGAATAATAGTCATGATAGTAAAAAATTCATATATAATAAGATAAAGACATACACCCTGGGAAGGCACTCATTGATGTAAGGAATAGTCATGTCCCATTGCTCACACAGACCTTTTTAAGAAAAAAAGTTTTAATGTGGAATGGGGGAAGTTTTACTGAGATAACTTTTGACTGAGTTTCAGACCCTTTGGTAATACCCGCTGGCCAGTAAATGCATTAATGTGCTGAGTCAGAGGCCAGCAATTCACTCCGTGGGTTTTTGAAAGAACTTCATCATCTTTCTGTAAACACAGATTGGGATTTATCTATTAAATGTTAAGAACCAGTTGTGTAACTTAGTGCCAGTGCTTTTCCAGAATGAACAAATGAAGTGTTTGAATAAAGTCTCTCTATCTATTTCTATTCTTTGTCTCCACTGGAAGAGTTTACTGTGAAGAAGCTGCAGGAAATGTTCAGTCGGCACTGACGATGTGCTAATAGTGGAAATGCATTAGTCTGTGCATGTGCCTGCTTTTTGAGAAAAGCTGTGTTCTTTAGCACTGCTTTGTCTCCAGGATGTCTTATTCCCCCCCCCAGCTCATCAGGAGGTCACAGAAAGCCTTAGGCGGCCAGTCTACCCGCTTAGACTTTGATATGCAAGGAAAAGCCCTGCAAGTAGATAACAAATCACAAAATGAAAGAACAATTTTGCTTTCCTCATACCATATTAACAATTCAAATCAGTGCTAAAAGGGAAATTCAACTGCTTTCTGTTTGATGTTTCTTTTCCATGTGTGGGTTTTTCAATCTAGCTGACCTCCCACTGCCTGCACACACTGAGCAGGGTTTCCCTCCTAACATGTCTAGTACTTGTTTCTCCTCTGCTGAACCGTAATTAATCATTTAGCAGTTTATTTTAGTCTTGCCCACATTTGTTTTCTATTAGTCTGGAAAAGGGACGGATATTTGAGATCTATGTGTAAGCTTTTAGTTTCGACGTTGCACGTACTGAGAGGATTACCGTACTGCATTCAGGATATGCTGATTGGCCGGAGATGATCAATTCTTCTTTATTTTCCAACCTTGCTAAACTAAACAAAAAGCTTTTGTGTGACATTACTGCTGACTTGCACCGGTGCCTTACAATAGACAATAGTATGATAATGGGAACATTTCCAGTCTGTTTTGATGTTCGAACCAAAAACAGATTTAACTTTCTAAGAGCGCTCAATGTTATGCTTGTGAAAGTAATATCCTAGATTTAGCATAACCTTGGTGCTGTTGTTTCAGTGGTTCTCAGCTTGGGGTTTGGGACCACCTTGTTGGGTTAAGGGGTTGCAAAGGACATCATTTTTTTGAGTTGAGAGATGATTTTTTTTCTCAAATTTTATCTTTGCTTCTTGGGAAATACGAAATAGTGTCAATTCAGTATCACAACCTAGAGACCAATATCTTTTTTTTTTTTTTAAATGTTACCATTTCTCTATGCATACTGTAATTGGTGGTCACCAGGAGGAAATGAGATGCTTTAAGTGTCACAAGTTGAAAAGGCTGAGAACCACTCTTGTTAAAAAATATGCATTTACTGTAAGGGATATTCTTGAAGTAAAGGCTGCTTTTTGCTACAGTGAAATGTGGATTCAATGAAACTCTTACACCAAGGTGTGGATCCAATTAGGAGCAAAATACAGTACACACAACACTGTAAACAACATTTTCCTCCCATGAGATGCAAGTAGCAATTAAAACCTGCAGAAAACACTGCAGTATGTTTTCATGAGCTCGGGCCCCTGTCAGAGCGATCATCTTTAATCAGCAGACATTACTAGATAAAGTGGGATGGCTTTTCTTTCTCTGCACTAAAAACACCTCTTAAAACCCCACCATTGTCCTTTCCAGAGACCCTCCATTTCCCGAGATTGTTCTAATTAAGAGTGATGTAACAATTACATAATTTGCGGCAATCTCCAGAACTGGATGTTTATGTGTGGCCCTATTGGAAATTGTATGCAACCTTTTTAATGTATTGCTTTTGCAATTAAGTCCTGCTTTGAACCCAGCTTGGCATCACAACATAATTATCACTTATATTACTGCACCTTTGTTTTTTCAGTTTATACTTTGATGCAGATCAGTGCACCACTGTGGGAGGTTTGTTAATAGGTGTCTTATACAAATTAAGACAGTATCGTCTTTTAAGTAGCTTATTAAGTGCACGTATAAAGTGATATGTGTTATGCAATTAGCTTTTTATTTTTCCCTTTTAATTTTGACATTATATATTGTAATAGTTTTCCTTTTATGCCCTTCTGTAAAGCCCCTTGTAGTCTGTGCCTTTAAGTGTTGAAGTTATTTGGAAAAAAAGCCTTAAAATGGTTCATGCAAAAGACAAGTACATGTGTTATGTAAGCTTAGAAATCATGATTGCATGATATTATAAAAGAAAGTTAGTTCTTGTTCAGTATCTCTAGATGTTTTAAATCAAAGCTAAAAGTTTCTGACTTCTGTCCTTTTGTTTCTCTGAAGATGTGGATGTTCTGCAGCAGCTTGGGCTTTCTGGGCGAAGGGCAGGCGGGTCTCCATCTTCAGGCGCTCGCTCCATCCCTAATGGCGTCATCCCCTTCAAGTCTGGAGTTATCCTCACCCCGAGGGCACGTATCCAGGTGCCTCTGCGCAGTGTTATCCCTGCTACCTACAGCTCCATCAATCTCTCCCTGATCCTCAGCCTGTCTGTTCATCGCATCAACAGCGCTTTTCTTTTCTCAGTTCTGTCCAAGAAAAGGAAAGTGCAGCTCGGAGTGCAGTTCGTACCCGGGAAGGTCCTGGTACACGTGGGGCCGAGGAGCTCTGTGAGTTTCGACTATGATGTCCACGATGGCCGGTGGCATAGTCTGGCCTTGGATATCCAAGGCCACCAGGTGTTCTTACACACGTCTTGTGGAAAGAAAAGTGTACATGCAGATTTGCATTCTAAAAAAGAGGAGGCTCTGGATGCAGAGGGCTCTTTCCTTCTGGGCAAAATGAACCATAACTCGGTGCCGTTTGAAGGTGCCATTTGTCAGTTTGACATTTACCCCTCTGCTAAGGCAGCTCATAACTATTGTGATTACATTAAGAAACATTGCAGAGAAGCCGACACGTATCGGCCCGTGTTTCCACCCCTGCTACCTCTATTTTCCACAGACCCAAACATTACTGTCACTCATGTAACTCCACTGTCACTGACGGAGATATCCAAAAAGGCCCAGAGACCTACTCTGGCCTTGACAGAGGAAAGCACCAGGACTACGATTTTTATTCCAAGTGGCCGCTTGCCGATGCTGAACAAAACATATGTGTATCAGACTCTGAGCACTCCAAAACCTGGTGCTGTGTCTGTTTCTCCACCAGTTCATCCAGGGTTGGAAAGTCCATTTAAATTTCCGACTCAAACTGCTACTACATCTCTTAGGACCAGCGTGACACCACCAAACCCCAAACCAAGTTCACATGGCAGTGCTGGAAATAACACAAAGCATGGAGATACTAATTCTCAGAAACCTTCTGGTGAAAGTATGGATTTACCTGCTTCCACCAGACCATCCGAGATGAAGCCAAAATTCCAGACCACAGCTGCTTTCACACAGGGGTCTCCTTCAGACGCCTACCTTCCCCATAAAAAGCAGCTGACCACAGTAGCTTCAAAGAACCCTGAGCCAGAAGTGACCAGTGTGCAGGATTTTAAACCCACCTCGCTTATTCCAGTCACTCCAGCTGCAGCAGATGGCTTCCAAACATTTGACCTGGAACCGACCCAGTTCTCACTGCTGGCTGGAGCACCTGGACTAAAGGGAGAACCAGGACCGCCGGTGAGTGTGTGAGCTCTAAATAAACCCAACACACACCTGCCCCTGATACATACACGAGTACATATGTTTCTCAGACCTTTAAGCCATAATAATTTGTTTATCTTATGACTTGTTTACAGTATACTGTTTATTTTATGAATGAATAGCTCACAAATTAGGGCATTTAAATTGTAATAGATGCAGGTTTTTACTCTTGTCTGCCATATTTTTATGCTTTGAGCGTATTCCCTAATACGTCTTTGGATCACAATGATATACAAGTATGACAGCTTGTTGTTCAAATGTTGGTTTGCCTTTGATGTCCGGAGCTGCTGCTGACGTGGGTGCTGACGTGTCTCTCGGTGGCGTGGTTTTGTGAATCTGGCAGTTGCCAAGCATTGCATCTCTGAAATGTTTGCATATTTGACAATAGTGTGTTGCTGTGTTAATGATTCAGAATTGCTCCATTCCCCCTCCACAGTTTATTTTTTCTGACTTGCATGTGGTGCCATGTCAAATTGTTGCTGATTAATGTGTGATTTCCTTTTTAGCAGCAGTGGTAGAAATAGCCAGGTTCATAGCTGGTTAGTGTTTGTCAAGTGAAGGGGCTGGCGATGAGGTGTTAGATTCCTCTGAGGGGGAGTGTGACTGCTCTGAGCGTGGATACTTTTAAAGTAGGGTCAAAGGTAAAATAGGATAAAAAAACTTGTGCACAATTAACCTTTAGAGTAAAAATATAAAGCGCTGAGTATTGTTCCCATTTTAAGTACCACAGACTTTCTTCGTAGGAGTGTTGGCATGACGTGCAGGAATAAGAAATGGAAAAGTGTCTTCTGTTTTCTTTCAAATACAGACTTAAATCACATGTATAATTCATAAAAAATATTCGACTGCAACTATAACAGGCCTGAGTGTAGATCTGAGGTTTTACATGTTTGTAAAAAAAAAAGATCTACTAGACTATTGCTCACATCACACAACAACAAGCTTCAGTATTAAAAATGCTGCAGAGTAAGACTGACCCTTCTAAATTCAAAGCAAAGCATTATTGATGAACACAGTCAAAGTATTTCATCTTGTCATTCATCGACCGGTGTTGACTGTAGACTGTATACATTCATATTGACCATGTGGTCCTGTCAGGTGCTGTTCCTCTGTTGAACACAAAATGGTTACCCACATTTTCCATTGTTAAAAGGACTTCTCTGTCCTGTATATGGTCATGTTTGACCAAAAGGAATGTCTTGCCAAAGCTTTCCTGCTTTGGCAATGAGGGAAACCACAACTCTGCATGCCCCTGAAGCCGCTCAGACCATTTTTATGAGAGAGAAGTAACCGATCCTGAGGACTTTCACTATTGTATTGCTTGCTAATGTTTTAGTATAAAGTGTAACCAGACTGCTGAGTCAGGTATAGAATCTTATTCTTCTGAATATATCTTCTGAATCATTTTAGTGATGACTAGAAGCACATTGTTGAGTTTTTGGTCCCCCTCCACTGGGATTAGGGTTGACGTTAGTGGGCCATGGACTGCTTAAGAAGGCACAAGTTTCAACTGCTCGCAAGAGAAGGAATGTCTTTAAAAGAAAAGTTGCCGTAGTGGTATTTACTTTCAAAGACAGCATGTCAGCTCTGGTAGATCACATAAGTGCTGATGAATTCTTCAACAGGCCTAAGCTCTGAAGAAGGGAGGATCACAATTAATGACTAGATAATCAAGTAAGGTCTCCAGTCCAGGACTAGAGACTATTTATAGTTCTGAGCTTTAGATACAGTATATTCATGAGTTCATAATGGAGGGGTTCTTCAAAAAACCTTTTGGGGTTCCCATAGGCTGTCAACACATGCATGCAGCAGGACTGCATTGTGTCAGGATGCACCGATCTGATACGCTGGATTGTTGTCTCCGCCGATACTGACCAAATTAACCACATCTGGTATTAGCCAGATGTGACCAATGCATAAAGTTTCTGTGTCAATGTCATTATAAAATTGAGTCTTTCGGTTACATTTATTCAGTCATGGCTAGCCGCTAACTCTGCTTTTTAATGCCACAGCAATCCAGGCTCATGCTACCTTACATAGAAATGATTCCAATACCTCAAGCAGTGAGGTATACAGGCTTTTAATTTGGCTAAAAGAGAGCGCCTGTATTGGTCTGATACACTATTGGCAAAAATGCTAAGGTGAGATATTGCAGTTGGTAGGAAAAGTTGGCATCCTTTTGTGCCCTTTTGGACTTTTTTCCCCCTTTTTGGATAGAGCAATGTTCTAAACCTTCCAGAAGTGCTACCTTGAAAGTTGGATTTTAGACCTTGTTGCTGAATTCAGAGTTCAAATAATTTGATCTTTAATCTTGTTTGTTGCTGACCAAGAAAAACATAAATTTCTGCATTTTCAGGGATAAAATAGTCGTCAAATTGATTAATTGAACTGATGGTTGACAAAAATAATCTCAAATCAAATTATGACTCCTAGAGTTTCAAGTCAGGATAGTTATTGTTTATAAATTGTATAAATTCTATAAAGATGTGAGCTGTAGTGCTGCCTTGGCGCCCGCCCCAGAAGCTCAAACTGCTTATCATGTGTGGACAGCCTGATGGTTGCAGTCTGAAGAATCTAAAGGTTGCTGAAAGCCTGTTGGCTTTTCAGAGTGTATGCTGGCTGAAAGAGTATAATTATAGCTTTTGGTCCTGTCCGAGTGCTCTATACATCTGACATTATTACAGTAGCCCAATTTCAGCTGGACTGCCTCGAACTCTTTTTAGGCCCATTTCCTTTTCCTCTTTCTTTAAATGTGTGGAGCCATGGGAAAATAAGAAACAATCCCAACATCTCATGCAAACTCCTCAGATTGACCCCTCATTATATTTGACCTTTCAGAGCTTTGCTGATCCATGTATGAAATTGTTTTAAAGCTAGCTGATGCCCATAATTAATGTGATTGGCTGTGGCTGGAACCAGTACCAACCTCCCTGCCCGTACAATGAGTCAGACTTAGAGTCCATGCGCTGTAATGATTTTGGGCTCAAATTATATTGGCTGCAGAGGGACAGGGCTGCTCGAGCCTCTAACAAGACTGCTTTGCAACTCTCTGCTAACTTCACTAATGTATAATAAGAAAAAAGCTGATTGAATATCTAGCTTGAGTGACTTTTACATGATTTGTTTTACTTTGAACACTTGAAACTCTCTTTTGCTATTCAAGACTGTTCAAGACTCTCTTGAAATGACACAACAAAAGGCAGCATCTCTTATTTCCTTCTTTGTATTTACAGACTTGCGTCACTCTGTCTCTGACATCTTTTATCTTTTATTCTTTTCAGGGCCTTCAAGGACTTCCAGGGTTTCCAGGAAAGCCAGGGAAGAGGGGCCCACGGGTGAGTCTCTCCCAGCCAGTGACAAGTTTCCCATTTACCTTCCTACAGTTCCTCTTTTTTCCATTACCACTTTTCAATTCCCCTCCTAAATCTTCCATATGTATGTATCTTAATGATGCCTTAATCATGCCTGATCTGCATTATAGTGCGCCGCTAGCAGTGCACTGATATGGAAGACCTTTTCAGCATTTTGATCAAGCACTCAGTGACATCTTTAGATTACAGAGCATTATTCAGCCAGATGTTAGTTTGCTTTGGCTCTGGGTTTGATCAAGCTGCGCTTCTCTGCTGCCAAGGTCCATTTGTAAAGCTGGAGAGCAAACAACCATAAGCTACAAATCTGTGGGTAGCCAATGTAAAATGAATTGAACACATACGGTAAGTATTACATGGACATGAAAAAATAAGGTAACCTGAGCGAGGATATATATTTCCAGAACAAGTACTTTCTATCCCATACATAAACAGTACCGGTACTTAAATTAGGCATAGGTTCTAAGTTAACATCAGTGAATGCTTTTAGTGTATTGGACTGAGTCCTCTGGTGCCATATCTCTGATTTTGGGGTTCAATGTCAGTCTGCAACTGTGAGCTCCTGATGGAACCACACAGAGTGAGTGCTCATGTTTTCAGAAGAAACCCAAGAAGAGAGAAAACACTGGGAGATGATTTGTCCCAAGGGACGGTTTGTTATTTTGATTATTAAGACCTTTAACTGATGATTGTGTATGTAGTTGCTATCCTTTAAACTGCCTCTTCACCTCTCTTATTTGAAAATGAATGAAGCAGAAGTTGAACTTTATTATTATGGTGAGTTATAAGCTAAAATAAATATGCTAGAACTTAAGGCAGTGAAAAAACTGGAGAGATCCTCGTTTTGGTTGCTCTTTTGCAGAGCTCCTGCTGAAGTACTCCTGCAGAGTACTTGTGCTACTGAGGAGTGTGCGTATGAGCTACCTGCCGCAGCCTGTGAGACTCTGCCCTGCGGTCAGGCCTCAGAGGGGTGGGCTGTGTGGGAACCCAATCTCTTTAAACAAGGAAGAAAGAGGGCTTTGTCCCCATCTTATTAAAGGCATTTAAGACCCTGTCTGGAGCTCAGCAGCTCTATCCAGTAGTACACCAACCTCTATAGAGTTCATTCATCATCAAGCTCTTGAGACCCAACTGCAGGCCACACTGACTCAGAGCAAAAAAAAAAAAAGAACCTGAGGGTGCAGTCTTGAACCATCAGAATTTTCCTGGACAGTTCACATGGTTAGAAATAAATACCTCAAAGCTACACACATGATGTACAGAAAGCTCTAAAGTGGACTCTGGGCATAGATTGTACAAACATTAGGAATAAAAGTGACATTCACTATGGTAGAAGATTTTATATTTTAAACATACGTATTTCCATATGCAGAAAGTTGATGAACCGTAACTCCCATATTGCTCGAGAAGTCATCACACTTTGTTTTATACTTGTTTCCCTGATAATTTGTTTTTAAACGGTTGCTTTAAGATGTATTCCTTAAACTAAAGTCTTACTGTAATATAACTGATGATACTGTTGTACAGTGTTTATTTTTCAAAGGAAGTATTTAGAGATAAATCAAGTTTTTTTTAAAGAGATTTACTGGAAAGACGGCTGAATGGGTAATAGATGTACTTACACTGAAAAGTACAAAATCAAAACTTTGCAATGCGTGTGAGTTCAGGACAGTACAACAACATATAGTCCTCTTTGTGAAATTATAAAGCAGAAACTTACAGCAGTGTTGTACCATTTTTGCCCCAATACGTGTCAATTTATCAAGGAAGTTATGTTGAAACTTGTGTAGATAGAGATGAATCAAGTTTTATTTGAAAAGAAATTTACTGGAAAGACTGCTAAGGACAGTACAACAAGATTTGGTTGCCTTTGTTTTGTGATGTTAAAAAGCCTCAAGAAATTGAGGACATGTTCTCCTCAGAATTATCTGATTTGCAGTGAGTATAACTCTAATCTTTAGAAGGTCCTTATCTCATTTCACTTTTACCTTTCAAGTCAGATATAGAGAAAGTCGCACCAAGATAAGATGTGATATGATGTGCATATGCATTGTTACTCATCCCAAAAGCTTTACAGCTGTTGGGATGACACAGCACCATCAGGGCTTTACCTCTCTGACAGTAAGGTGTCATGTCTGACTGAGCAGACAGTCTCACTGCTGCTGTCACCGAGTAGCATCTCTTACACATGAGAGCGTCCGCGTTCCTTGACACAGCCATGAGCCCAGCAGAGT
Source organism: Maccullochella peelii (assembly GCA_002120245.1). Lineage (NCBI taxonomy): Eukaryota > Metazoa > Chordata > Actinopteri > Centrarchiformes > Percichthyidae > Maccullochella > Maccullochella peelii. The sequence continues at coordinate 125,396 of LKNJ01000017.1, forward strand.
GCCGGAGTTCACCCGGCCCTAACGGGGAGGCTTGAGAGCGGATCAAAGAGGGCTTTGTGCAGAGAAACGGACCTGCCAGTGTGCAGTCAGTATGTGACGCTGGGTTTCTGTGAAATTGACAACATTTGCATAATTGCTTAAAGAATGGTTGACACTATTATGACATGACATAAAGGGAGTCTATGGAGCCTCAAGCAATGGAAGCTCTGTTTTGGTTGAACAGTGGTTGATTGGTGCAGAAAACTGAGCTGATTTATGTATCTTGTAAAATTTTGATAATTCTGAAATGAATTACATGTGTAGGCATGAATGAGCTGCCCCTCAGAGGCTTGCTTAGGTTTTTCTCTGTCTTATTGGTTATACAGATGTTTATTGCTTGTACTTAAGCTAATAGGGAGCACATTTAGGGAGTTAGGTGGCAGGAGGTTCACAGAAGATGCCAGCAGTCAGTTTGTTCATCATCGTTAGTTCTTCCTGAGAATTGATAGTAAAACTGTGAGCTTATGTAAATCTCCAGATTTGTAGACGTTTTAATCTAAATTATTTTCCATCTATTACTTAAATGTTAATGTACTCTAACACACCGGTCATTTAACCAATACCCACTTGATGAAAATATTTGCTGCTCTCAGTATGTGGTAGGTCTACCTACCACACATCACCTCTGTTGCAAAGGAGGTGATGCGTTTTATATTTCCAGCAGCAGCAATTTGTTTTGATTAAACGCATAAAATAAAAGAGCTCCACCTTCAGAAACATAACTGTGATTCACAGAAAACCGAAGGAAAAGGCAGATGCACTTTGTACTGAAATGATTAGTCGATCAACTGATCTACAAAAAACCCCCAACAATTTTGATAATCAGTTAAGTAATTTATTAAACAAAAATGCCAGACACTTGCTAGTTGAAGCTTTTTAAAATGTGACCATTTGAATACTTTTTTGTCTTGGACTGTTGTATTTTTCACATGTTTTTAGACTTGACAGTTAATAAACTGGCCACACTTTCTCTGCCAGATCAGTGATCTTAGGGAAGCAATTAACACTTAGTTAGCGCCACAGTTCTTGCCCAAATAAAATAAATAAGAGTTAAGATCCTTTAATATACATTATATTGAATAATCATCAGGCTAAAGACGTAGTGTTTCCTTCCGTGCAGTCCAGTGAAGGTGTTAGCGTGTCTGTTTAGGGTAAAAGTCATTGGCCCACATCGTAAACCTGGTCACAGCTCTGGCACACATGTGCCCTTCATCTGCAGGCATCAGGCATGAGTGTGCTCATGTGTCTGTTTGTGTTTATTTGCTGGTGGTCTCTAAATGGTTTCTTGTCAGGAGCTTTTTTCAATAATTGAGCAAAGAGGTACTTCATTCCTCTTCTCTCACACGCGAAGATAGATGGACAATGTGACTCATTCTCTCTCACCTTATGTACTCTGAAAATGCAATTTCACCTCCCCTTGCTTCCTATCTATAGATAATGAGTTCCATATGTTTTAATATCGAAAAGGGGAATGCTCTGAATAGAGGAGGAGGAGGAAATCTGTAGATGAGCTTCTGTTAAGTGTCTCCATATGTCCAGCAGCGAGTGCCTGCGAGGGGAGAGGTCTGGCCAGTTTGAGGGGAGGGGAGCTGCCTGGGCTGTTCGACTGTTCCTCTCCACAGTCTGATAATTGAGCGCAGATAAATAACAGACAGAGACGGGCTGGATCACCCAACCGTACACTTACACCTTTTGGCCTCCTCCGTCTGTTTGACTCAGAGTAATCCTATCCCTCTCTTTCACCTCAAGCTCGCGAGGGAAAAGGTCTCACAACCCATGGAAAGATTGAACAAGTCAAAGAACGGGCTGAAGATACAGTAGCTTCCTGTTCAGACCATCTGGAAGATTTTCCATGCTCAGCATTTTGACTCCGCTCCACACAAGTGCGCAGTTGAACTGAAGACTCCTCACTTGGATGCCTCAGGAAGTTGTGGCTTTATTTTTACAAACGATCCCTCTTTGCAGCTCGCTTGAATTTATAGTCCTTTCAAACTGTAAAAATAGATTTTGTCTCCTCATTCTCTGCCCCTGTACCTTCTACCCACCTGGCCTGACTTGCAGGAGATGGTCCATTTTGATAAAACATTTGGCCCAGATGGTGTGATGGATGAGTGGCCTTCACTTTGTCGGACCCCAGAAACCAGTGGAAAAGTGTAGGGATGAGGAAAATCACATCCATATGTCATAATTTGGACAGGCAGGCAGACAGGAGACACAGTACGTCTCTACACACAAACACGGAGGGACCTCGGGGCACTGCTGACCTGTCCCATAACACAAACAAGCAGTGGAAAGGGATCAATATGTGCATACATCTGTGCATACCTCACATATAGTACTAACTCACCCCCCTTTACTGCTGAAATGGAGGCCTGTTCAATGACCCCAATGATCACCTTTACTCAGTGTCTTCCTTAATCATGTGTGTCTCCCTTTTCAGGGTCCCCCTGGCCCACATGGAAACCCTGGTCGCCCTGGACCTCCTGGAGTGAAGGTACAGCATCGACAAATCAATAATCTTATGCCAAATGCTAACTATCTGTATTTAGTAAGAAAAAACAAACACAACATCTTGTATGTATAGGAATGAGAGGATCCAGACTACAATCATTTTTTTATTTTGTCAATCCATGATCCAAGATCCCGCTATCAAAATTAAAACAGCACTGAAACCTGCTATCACTTCCAAATTGATTGACATAGACTAACACTAGACAACAACTGCACTTCCATATGTATATTTTTTGTCAGCAAATCCCATATCACTCATGGAAACCAAAAATCTTTTAATGTTTGAAATGAAAGAAAAATACAGAATAACAGTAACCTTTCTGTTAGTGGTTTGTTTACATCAAGAGCACAGCAAGGAAACAGGTCTGTATTTTCAGTTATAATGAACTGACGATCACAAAAATGTTTTTTCATATTTACATTTATAAACTCTAAAAATATATATAATCGCATATTCCTGTAATTTCTATGGAAAGTGTATCTCTCAACTTATATTGTCTATCTTTTCAACACGCTGCTGGATCCTGAAAGTAGACTTGTAGATATGGGACACATGGGGATGCAAGTAGTTCCAACCTGTACAACATGATGACATAAATAAAATACAATTTTTGAGGCTTTTTATGACATAAACAGCCTCAAAATTATTTTATGGTCCATATCCAACTGATGTAACAAGGGCATTTTAAAAACAATGTAAATTTGAAGTGCGAGTATTTCTTTTGGTTTTTCTTCATCATCCAGTGTTTGTTTGTGATTTCACTTAGTTTGCATGTCTGAGGTCAGATCCTCTTGGCTTTACAGTGCAACTCTTCTAGCCTCTTAAAAAGCCATTTGTTTCCCTTCAGGAGAGTTCAGCAGTTTAACGTCTTTCTGACTCACTAATTTGAAAGTACTTGACATCAGTCTGTGTTCCAGCTGATTTGAACTGTCAACAGAGAGGGTTGCTTAGCTCCATGATATGTCAGTTTGATACAAAGGAGTCTGTATGTTAGATTCAGCTGGAATAAAATGGAAAATTGCTCATATTTCAAGTCTGTACCTAATCCATTCAAATGCATTGAATTTCAGCATTTTCCACCCTGTCTTTAAACATTAAAAAAAACAACCATAATTGATACCATGCTTTGGCCTGCTTTAACCATGGAAAAACCATAACTCTTATATCATACATATGTGTTACTGGAGCCTAACCAAACCTGGTTTGGCTCAGTTTTACCCATTTGCACACAAATCTCAAACAGCAGACAGCCTGGTCTGGCACAGTTCTCTGCTTTAAGAAAAATGAACAAGCTGGATGAAAACATGCTGTGTGTTAGCCGAATTTTGTTTTGATTATGTCACTTTATCTGGATGTAGTGATGATTGAGACAAGACGATGACCAATTGCTTTACTCCTGTAAGTAACCTACCATTAGACTTAAAAATGAAATGAATAAAGGCATAAAATATGTGTATAATCAGTGGAAGGTACAAGTGCTTATTAGGATCTTGAGCTTTCAGAAGAAATTGCCTCATTGAGTTTCTCTTTGAGTTTAAACTCTTCAGAGGATGTACTTGAGGTTAAAAACCTTTTAGACAGTGAAAAGACACAGTGTTCATGTGTGTATGCAGCTCTTGGCTGGAGTTGCACTCCTAGCTCTATTAAGAAGTCAGTTGGGAGAAAATTCCCACAAAGACTTTTCAATGCCAAGTTGTAGCTGACATGAACATGTAGGTTTAAATGGGCCGATATACTGTAGATGGGAACTCCTGTCGTACTTTCACCAGTAACCCAGGACAATAAAACAAGCTCCTTTGAAGCAGTGAATTTCTTTCCACCCTTGACTGAACTGTTGCTTTCAGTTGCCCCCCTATTCCTTAAAAAAGAACTGTTAGCTTTGCACCAAAATGAGTCACAATACAGCATTTTTTTTCTATACCCAAATTTCAATTTGTTGAAAGAAATGTGTCAGAGCACTTGCAATCAGCTGATAACAGCTGTTGTTTGATTACAGTCCAACCAACTCAGTGCTGTAACATTCTTCTCCATGTTCTTGTTTCTTTATATGATAAGCACTAACACAGGAAATAATCTATTTCTCCATGGACCTCTTACATTATAATTGCGTAGATTACAGGGCAGCTCTTTCACCAGTGCGACTGGATGTTGAATGCTGACCCAGAAAGCACTGACAGGATTCCCACTGCCCGAAAAGGGAGAAGAATGTACACGATCACTCCCCATCACTTCTCGCTGGCTTGGTGTAAACCGAGGCACCGGAGGGCATAAATGGACTGCACGTTTGTGTAAATACAAACTGCTGCTAGACTCAGCAATAAGTAGGATGAACTCATTACTCTTTGATTGTGTAAATGCAAACAGCAAACTCCTCTGCGCCTTGTGAAATGGAATGCTCTGACAAGGGAGAAAATATGCAGTGAACGTTGGCGCAGACTAGGATATATCTTGTGCCTACTGAGGAGAGAAGTGTCTCTAAATGTATGAAAATGCTCTCTGTTTTTATGTTCTAGGGACAAAAAGGAGATCATGGACTGTCCCCTGGTCAAGCCCCAAAAGGACAAAAAGTATGCATATTGTCATCTTTCCTTTCATAGAACTACTGGATTATTAGCAGACACAGTCATACAAATTATGTTGGTGTATTGAATGTGACCCAATTTGTCCTTTTTTAGGGAGAGCCTGGTGTTATGGGCCCCCCTGGACTGCCTGGCCAAGACGGACGAAAGGTAGAAAATCTTGCGTTTGTTTGTGCGTGCGAAAGTAACCGATATCCGTCAGATATCACTGGCCCTGTCCCATATGTGTGAAAGTTCATGTTGTACATGCGTGCGCCTGCTCTCTTTCCGTTCCCAAAATGTTTTCAGATGTAAATCGGACATTCTGAATGAATGAGTGACTGAATGAGTGGAGTTCTGTATATCGAGGATGGCTAAATGAAACGTACACTCTCAACCCTGGCCCACTCTGAACTGCCTTTGAGGGGGAAATCTGTGAAATTGCAATGTTTAGAGGCTCCTGCCAAACATGGATGTTTGAGCTCTTGTTTGGAAAGCAGCCTCACATAATGCAGGCGTCAAGGAGCACACCTGTGGTCCGGCTCCCCTGTGGGCTGAAATACTAAAGGCTTGGATATCTGGGCTGTTACATCATCGGTATCACAGTCCTCCAAAATGATGAAGGCAGTTCAGGAGAGCTGAAGTTTACTGAGTGAAACTTGAGCTTTACATGTTACGGACTCTCTGGAGAACTGTTCTTCTAAAAAGTTGGAAAAGTTATGAATGTGGTTCTGTGATCTGGTCCTGCACTGGATTGTTAGATACATTATTTGATTTTTTTACATGCCACTGAGCTGGGTTATCCTGACAGAGTGTGACGAATAGCAGCAGAGCGTTTTCTTCATGGCCTTTTCCCAAAGCCTGTTATCCCCCTCACAGTAATTACACATCTCAAGTGGGCCATAGCCTGTTGGATGTCCTGCTATGCAGAGTGTGCAAATGACATAGTACTCTGTAACAGACTGACTTTGTTTTTCCATATTGTTTTTATTTTCAGACAATATTTTTGCATTAGTTATTTTTCATTTTGGTGACTGCAATGGCTTTTAATCAATATATTACATCTGTATATTGACATACATACAGATAGATTTATCTGTATAATGGAGTATCATAAAACATTATACCTACTTCCGTTAAAGAATAAAGTTGGTAATATTCTATATTTTGTCAACAAATCCCATGAAAAGACGATAAGCAGCATGAGGTAGTCTAATCTCTCAGTACTTCCCTACCCTGTCTGTGGCACTCATCCCCAAGCCCATTGGTTCCCACTGAAGACGGAAAACATTAAAACAGCTCACAGATACTTTATATCTTTTCATTTTTAAATAGGCTCTCTAATTTCCTAAAACTGGTATGCACTGTAGTTTTTAGCAAACACACACATTTGATGCTTTAGTGAGTATTTACAGCAGCAGGATGGTGGTGGGATTGACTCAAAATGAGCTACAGAGCCCATGTTCATCGTGGAACATGTGGCCTGTCAATGTTATTTATGGTATTCCTAGCTCCGTGATACCTTGCGTAAAGTATGACCGCAGCGTCCGGTTATTCCTTTCACTGTCTGAGTTAGCGGTATTGCTTCAGGTGTCTTCTCTTCTTAGAGCTCTTTGGGAAATGAGTGATGTGGGAGCACAACTTGTCACACTTTAAACAGGATAACGTGATCATATGTCTGCCTTCTACTACCGAGGGATGGGAGAACAACCTTAAGACCTACCGTCAGTGAGGAATAACTGGACTTGCGGCCGTAATTCGTGCAAGTTATCATTGGGTTAGGAACAACATTGATCATTTTTTCAATGAAGCTCTATGACTCAGAGGAGATATATCAGGTAATACTTGTTAGTAGGATCACTTCAGTGTTTAGTCTTTTCATGAGATTTGTTGACAGTAAGGAAAATATCAGTTTTAACCTTTAACCATCGTTAAAGGATCTTAACTGTGCTACTGAGAAATGTTCACTCCTATAATCAGCAACACGAGTCTAGTAGAATGTTTGCTAGCTGTCTGTAGCAATTCCAGTAAACAGCAGGCCTCACAAAATGTTCCACAACAGCTCTGCCATCTTTGCTATCAGTTACCTCCCAACAGTGGAGAGGGGGTGAAAATGTGCAGTTAATTTCAATGCCAAAAATTTCACAAATTCAGCATTTCTCCCAGATTAATCTTGTTAGCAGGGGGAAAAACCTTGGAAACAGCACTTAGACCACTGTGGGACAGAAAAGCTCTCCACTGAAACCCAGATGTATGAAATTCATTTATCAGCTTTTCAAACAGAGGGACCCACCATATTAATTTAGTGGCAGGGAATCTGCGATTTAGATTAGGAACTGAATTAATATGGTGTTCAAATAAATGTACATTTCATTGCAGGTTACAGACTGTTTTCATTCTGGATAAAATGAGAATGAAGAAATTATGCAAAGGGAATCACTGCTGGGGTACCTGACTGTCTTGAGTGTTTCAGCAACATCTGTTTAGAAAAACAAAGCCATAAAAGCTTGTGGAAGAAATCCTCAGACAGGGCTTCTTTTTAAATTACACTCTGCAGTTTATAATCACACTACTCCTTTTGCGGTCTGTTGTCACAACAGACCGCAGAATAAAACTGTACATCAGTACAGTAAAAGGTCAAAGTAAGGTCAGGTTTCGAATGCCAGAAGAATGCTAATTAGAAAACAACTGTCACACAATAGAAGGAAACCTTTGTAAGCAACTTTCTCTTTCACTTACACACACACCCCTGTCCCCATTTGGGACACAATAATATGAGTCCAATAATGCCTTGGCGGGAGCTACAACAATCTGTTATGCAATCAGACAGCACTGACTGTGAAAACCCATCTGGTGCGCTAAAGGCTCCTCCATTCAGTGTAGTAGTAGGGAGGACTCCAGCTTGAAAGAGGAAGACCTCTTCTTGCCTTGTGAGTCATGGAACGTGGAGTCATGGGAAAAAGCTGATCTTCTTCCTGCTGATTTATGGTAATTAAGGATCTTTGTGGGGCGTGGACCAGCATCCTGGCAGAGGTTAAGTGGTTGTAACGGATCCCCTTTTCTTGTTCTGATGATCAGTTTAGGTGGGATTCTGGTCCCTCTGATCAAGTCTGTGTTAACCTTAAAGCCACTCGCATCCCCACACAAGTAACTGCTGACAGCTGTACAAAGTATTAAAATGCAGTTTGTATCCAGCTAATAAAGGCAAGGCAATCAGCTTGGCTCTGCTAAAAGCCACCAGACACCTCATTGCTAGCAGCTGTTCTTAACTCACTAAGATTTTTTTTTTGATCATACTCTGGCCCTGGAAGCCAAACCCCCTTATAGGGCACTTTTATATTCAAATTACACTAAAATTCCATCATCTGCCTGCCACAGATGAAGCTCAAGGTTTGTTCTCTTCTCTGCTGTTGTACAACCAGCAAGTAAAACTATGACCTGCCGCTGCTTTACGGACCCTTTTCGCTTAGTTTTGTGCTCAGTCCTTGGCCCGCTGCCAGAGAATGCCTTTCTCATTGTGGGAAATGTGTAAAGATGTAACAGGGAGGCTGCCTGGGAGTCAGTCAGCGGTCTACACTGTAAAGTAAGAAGAGACTCGTGTGTGTGTGTGTGTGTGTGTGTGTGTGTGTGTGTGTGTGTGTGTGTCAAACCGAAACACTGTGGAGAGTATTACCAACCCTGGACCAGTGTGCCTTTTACATAGCCAGCTATAATCATGGCACGCTGGAATAGTGCTCAACGTTTTATTAGCTGTGCAGCCCTCAAGATTTTTCTTTCCTGCTCCTCAGTTTTGTATAACAACATTCTCTTACCTTTATTTGCTGAGTCTGATTTGTCCAAGAAAGACGTGTGAGGCTTGCCAGGTGGGAATAAGTTTTTGTGTTATAATAAAAATAAAAATCTATGGAAAGCACAACGTATTTTTTGTCTGCCAAGGAAAGTCTGTTATTTATTCTGTAAGCGGGGGAGACACTGCTGCTGCTGCTGCACTTTGCCTGTTGGCTGCAGGGTTGATCTGGTGTGAGTTACACTAATTAAAACGTTTTGCTCTTCATAAAGAGAGAGAACTAATGTGGTCCTGTGCCATTTTTGTGTCACACAATGGATTTAGGGATATGAAAGCTGTCCAGTTTTTCATATACAATACACATGCACACACAAACACACTTCAGCGACAGACTTCCTTTCTCTACTTTTACTGTACTCAGCTGTATTGCCGTTGCTGGAAGGCCCAGACACATTCTTTTGTCCTTTCGTGGCTGCAGTTCTTTGGCTCCAGCAGGAGACTCATCTACTCCCAAAAATCCTGTCAGATAATTCCAACTCAAAGCACATTGCTGTCTGTCCGTAGATAAACAGACAAATAATAATCAATAAGGAGTTTGACAGAACCGAAGTGTAACAGTGTCTGATGGAATCACTGTGGCCAATGGACCAGCATCTGGCAGGAGAATTTGACAAAAAATATGAATCTTAAAAAATAGTTGCCTTTGTGTGTTTCTTTCTTTATTTGTAAGGATGTTTTATTGGACTCAGGAACAAGCTCTGGCCATTTGTAAAAGTGTTTTTTCTCTCTGTTACATACATTGTGTGAATGCACAAGTTAAGCTTCCTGCTGATGGTTTAAGGATCAGTTCTCACAACATAATGACATCAGAGGCTTGAGTCTCATTTGATTGGTTTGTAGCTGTGGGATGCTGTGATATAGTTTCTGAAATGTTCCAATGGCATCTTATTAATGTACTTTTCTGAGATAAGATGATACATCGGACCAATATTGGCCTTTTGATCAACATGGGACATCAGCCTGCCAGCATGATTTTACTTAAAAGCTTCAGGCACGTCAGCATCACTCTGCCTCAGCCTCTCAACCCTGCCTGACCCACCGGCAGGTCCGTCATTATCAACTCATGTTGTGCAGACAAACTGTTTTCAAACCAACGAAACCTCATTTTAAATTCTCTTCATCTCTCACTTTAACAAGAGTCCAAAGTTTCCAAAGACAACAAACATGTCAGGCTCATTTACTGCAAAATTTCACAAGACATACACATCTACTATAGAATATTCCCATTTGAAGAACATAGTGTCTTAGGTTTTGATATTATACTTATTGTAAGCACAAGATAGCGTAAATTGTGTGTTGGAAGAAGCAGACTATGCTGTATATGGTGTGTGATATTTTAACACAGTTTGGAACGATTCTTTTGAACTTTTAAATTAATAAAGGGGGAATATATGAGTAAATTTGGGTTTAACAGTTAAAGAGCAGCAGCTTCGACATTTTGGGAAATGCTCACTCACTACCACTTGATACCACTCTCATGTCTGTATGGTAAATATGAAGCTACAGCTTGAGACAGTTAGCTTAGGTTCGCATATCGACTGGAAATAGGAGAAACAGGAAGTCACTGCACTCAGCCAAGAAATAGTCCACACAAAACCCCAGTAAAACCACAAATTGTCATTTTGCATGGATTAAACAAACCAGATACCATGTTAATTATTGACAATTGGTGCTGCTGGTGGGTGGATTTTTTAAACTTTGGACAGAGCCAAGCTAGCCTCTTCTCCCTGTTTCCAGTCTTTGTGCTAAGCTAAGCAAACTGTCTCCTGTAGCTTCATATTTAACTGACAGACATGAAGGTGGTGTCAATCTTATCCACTAACTCAGCAAAAAAGCTGTTAAGCATATTTCCCAAAATGGCAAACTATTCCTTTAAGGTAAATGTGGAAAGTGGAAAATCTAGGTTTAAGAGGCAGTGACCCACATTTAAGAGTTTTTATCAGCATGTGGTAGAATCACACAGCATTCTGAATGATGTTTCTGCCAAGTATATAAAAAAAGATTATTCCTGGTTATTTTTTCACACAAACTGACATACTGAAATTAGCCCTATCTTGATTAAAAAAAGCTTTAATTTAGTTCCCCTTCCTCATCACCATCACCCAGACCTGCATAAACTCAGTGAAGTAGCCTTTAAAGTTGAGCCCTGCTTTACATCAATACTGTCAAATGTCTCACAGGACGTTTGCAGAAGGAGATTTTAATCCTCATGTATACTCCCTGGCTGCAGGCTTGAGAGTGCTTGGTATGGGTCTCTGGACTTGTTTGTTTACACTGATACAAATTTTTTTTTCATCAGCCTCTGGACGCCTGTGGTTTACTTGTTCTGCTGCCGACAGGACAACACAGCTGGTGGCTAATGACTTCACATTTGAGGAGACAGACGTGTTCTTCCCTCAGAGATAACTACACATGACTTTATCTGCACTACTGTAGGCCTTGACTGTGAAGAGATTAATACATTTTGTAACCAGCTGGTATGCTCATTTGAGACCACAGGGCATTAAGGTGACCATTAATTGCCCTTTTGGGTTTCACTTGTTCCTGTCTAATTGGTTTACTGGTTTAATTAATGCAAGATTGTTCTGAATTATTTCGTCAGAGTTCAGTGGTGCCAATGATTAGACAAACTTATGGCCAAGCAGCTGTGCTGCAACAATAAGTAAAAGCGGCATTGTTTTTGTGTAGAATTCGTAAAGAAGTGTTTTATTCAGGGTTAACCAGCCAGTGCTGCTGATAAGTGGTCTATTAGTTTCACAGCTATTAAGTTTGTCTTTGCTGTGGACCCTTTTAAGATAAACCTTCCGGGTCTTTATTAAGTACTTTTATTGACCATTTTATAAGGAAACAAAGTCAAGTCCTCTCTTAGGCAATTGGAAAATCGTTCAACATAATTTCAGCCCCTGCAGTGTCGACTGAGATGCTCTTGAACACAAGGTGATAAACTTTCTAACAACAAACATTTTATTCAGTTTGACCATTGACCGACATAATCTTTTTCTCCAAAGCACAGTATTTTACATTGTACCTCTTTGTGGCTTTGTGATCAGAATTTAAATAAGATAAGATGCCATAGTAGATGTGCACAACTAACTTGTTATTTCTCTATCAACAGGGACAAAAAGGTCATCCTGGTCCTTCTGGTCTCCCAGGTGAACCTGTGAGTACTTTGTTTCTGCGTAATCACGGCTACAGTTTGATGTATATCATACATTTTCTCTTATGTATAACACTGAGTATGTCAAATTTCTTTCTCAGTAACCTCACCAGTCTACCATCAAGTTGTAATGTCACTCCCCTTTGGGCCACTTGGTAATAAACACATCAGTAATTGCAATGCCTGTAATTGTTGCGCCCCCTTTAGGTCAATAAGTATAACGGGAAAGTGCTAGGAATGCAATACATGCTATTTTGAAAATGCATACAGTAAACTCTGAGGTGAGATGTATCATTGCCCACTTTTTAAAAAATTGGATCAACAGTGTCTGAGGTGAGAGTATGAATTTTATCATAGGGGTTAAAACCAATCATGAGGCAACCAAAGAGGATTTTCAGAACAGCAAGAGTGGCATCTGAAAGCAACTAAAATGTGATTTCTCTGGTTCCTCTGACACAATCCCACCTCCGTCTCTTTGAAGTGTTATCATGCTGTCATCATAAATCCACTGCATGCTGTCTGTCTGTCTGATGGCTGCACTATGTGTTAGCTGCATGTCAATGTATGTTTACTCATTGCATAGAAGAGCCAAGAGTCTACAGAGACAGTTCCCATAAGACTCCAGCATGTCTTTCCATTTATAGTTACAAAACAGGAGAAAGGGAGGGAATGATGGAGAGAAAATATTAACACAGGCACACCGGGACGTAAAAAAAGAGGTTTGGGAGTGGTGGGGGATTTCGGTTAGAGAGAAGAGACATTAGACATTAGTTGTTTGGGAATATTGGCGGGAAGAGAGAAGTTGAGAGTTTTGGCAGAGGTGCAAGTGGGCTAAATAGTTTAGACACCCCTAGGTCATCCCTCCTCCTCCTTCCCTTCCTCCTTCCAGAGTCCAAATGCTGTGTACTATCTTTGAGAAGAATGTGCTGTGTCACAACGAAAAAAAAGTAAACTTTTCCTGTCTCCTGTCGTACTCACTAGAGACAATGCACTCTTATCTGTGGAAAATGACTAAAATAGCACATGGTTTAACATACAGAACAGTCAGTTATGATTGCCCTTTAATGCATTCTGTTATTTTTGTTAGGGAAGTCAGTTGGATTTTTGTCTTATCAGTTGAAGATAACATGGCGACACCTTGTGCCAGAAATACATTACTTCTTGGTTACTGAAGACACTCCTGATTGACTATTAATTTGGAGGTACTTATAACATCTAACTTATAACTTAAAAGTTATAATATATATGGAACGTATAACAAACATGAAGTTGACTTTCAGTTTTTCTCACCAAAATGCAATGTGTGCAACAAGGGTGTTGAATGCATTTTCTTCCTCATAAATCGTTTTTTAATTATTCTGAAACTTGCATTTAAACTTATGTCTGAAATCACTCACTGTTTACTATATAGTGTACAATATTTACCCTCTGTCATTTTATTTGACTAAATTCTGAGTGTGAAAGTTATGGACTATAAATCCTTATAGTGTGAACGAAAAAAGAGTTTCCATGGCACGTACACTACTTTCTGTTAACAATCCCACAAATTACTGTTGTGCGACCGTCATTGATAATTAAGTGTCCAAATCTCGATTTACTACTCACTATAAAGTAAACTATTGAATGTGTGTTATAAAGGGAGAAGTGAATGAGTAAATCGAGGGAGTGATTTTGGACACAGCTCACTTTGGTTGGCAGTCTTCTTCTCTGCCTTTTATCTAGTACATTTCTACGTTTCTTGGCATGCTACTGCCACCAACTGTCGATCCTTGGAATAGCGTGGTCTGCATGCGCAAAACATTTGCATTGTCACCCTCTGCAGTCAGCAAGAATGTGTATAGCATCACCTGTGTGTCATGCATATACTTGTGTGTCCTTGTACCAGTAGAACATAAGATAGGAACAAAACATTCGTAAACATTTGTACTAAACACATTTTTAAGTCAAAAGATTTGACTTGGTTAGAAACTTGGTTAGCAGCCTTTTATTAAACCAGATAATGTGTGTTTATTTGCCAGGGTCTTACACTAAACTCTCTTTTTTACTGCTTATTTGCAATAATAACCTTCCTGCTGTCCTTATATTGCAACAATGCTTCCATTACTACTACAACTTTTACTACTGCTACTATGACTACTGGCCATTTACAAGATTTCTCATATAATTTTTAATAATACATTAACATTTTGATCTCTCATAATACATTAATTACCTGGTTTTCCAAGGAAACTGAAAATACAGAAACACAACTGTGCCAGTGTATAATGAATGTGGTCAGCTTTCAGTATACTGTACAAACAGCCTGTAATTTCTTGCATGCCTTCACTAACTAATCCTGTTTTCCCATACATACTTTCTGAGGGATGCATTTAGTTTGGTCTCACCAAAAGGAAAGAATGGCTCATGTATTATATTGTGCGTTGATGAGGATAAACATATCAAGGCAAACACTGCGCTCACGGTAGTCTTGGCAGCATGTGGCTCGACCACATTATAATAGCGCTTACTGTCAGATTAATTGAATAGTTAGAGTGGCAATGTCTGCAGTGGCGCGTCTTTCCTTAGGCAACACTGACTCGACTAAACAAAAGGTCTTTATTGAAAAGCTGAGAGATTTAAATTCTTCTATAGGACCAATTGACTGTTGTTTATTACTACATGAGTAGTAAGTGCTTGCATTTTTTAATACTGTCTTAGCTTCTTATTGCAATCAGTGCGGCTCCAACTGAAACTGTGTGTGCTTAAAATAGACAGAATACTGCTTCCCTCCCTCCATCCTCCAGTCCTTTCTTCCTCCCTTTTCCCTCTTTTAGTCTCTTTTCCTTCTCTAGGGCTGATTTTTATTCCGTCTTTCTCTCCACAGGGTGAACGGGGAGATGATGGAAGCCCTGGGGCCAAAGGCTATCCTGGCAGGCAGGTGCAGTAAATCTAGTGTTGCGGTGCTGGTTGAGCAGGGCCACACACACACACACACACACACACACACACACCAACATGGAGATACAGAGACACACACACACTCACACACATAAAGAAAGATAAAACAAAAAATGGAGGCTAGGATATCATCTCTATTGTGAATTCAGCTTTTTGAAATTGTTTGGCTTTTAATAAATCAAATTTCAGCTAGTAATGTTCGCTTACTGTCAGAATGATGAATAAAACAGGAATTATAGGGGAAACACTGAATCCTGTGTTTTCTAGTTAGACAATAATAAAATTTAAAGATATTGGATGCTGGCAAGAAATCTCAGCCATCGGCATCTCAGCGTCAGCCTCAAAAAACCTAATTTGGTAAATCCAAATAAAAAGTTTGTAGCAGCTGAATGAAAGGGAAAGAGCAGCAAACAGCTCTAAGCTGTGGAGAAACACCTGTGGTGGAATTTCAGCCCCAGGTCTAGTGAGGAAATAAAATGTCAAAAGGTTTTCACAGGAAGCACTCGTCTGAAGAAAGAAAAGGTAATAAAAGTGTGACTAATGCCACAGCTCCCTGGTACAAATAAGCTTCCTCTATCCTTCCACCTTAACTTAAGAAGTCAAAGCTGGGGAGCATTAGGGTTTCTCTACATTTAAAATTTGTTTTCTCTTAGCTTTAAGCAAATTTAAACTCCTCAAACAGCTGGACAACTACTCGCTCGCTTGTGCCTCATGAATGTTTATGATAACGTGGAGTTCAGGCACGGGTGTCAGTGTTAGCCTCTGTGCTGTAGCGCACTTACTATGTCTGACCTCCGATCCCTATAGACACTTAGATGTGTGTGATGGATTAGGTTTTAGCACCCCCTACCATCTGTGGCCTGTGAATCACTAGGGCTGTAGGTTTATGTCAAGGCGTTGCACTTTGCTGTGTGGAGTTCACCTGAGCCGAATGTTGATCTTTATAGTTGCAGGAGGAGATTTTCTGCGCTGGTGGATTTGCCGGCAGTGTCTCTGAGAAACTGATGTGAATTAGTGAAGTATTAACACTGCAAATGCCAGCCAAAAGGCTAATTAGAGATTTAAAAAGGACACAACAATCTGGATAAAGTTGATGCTTATCATCAAGTAGTGAGAATTTTTAATCTGGTTAGATATATCATGACATTTTGTCTTTGTTTTTCCAATTTAATACTTTCACAGCGACACAAATGAAGTTCTGTTTGTAACCACAGTTTGTCATCTATTACATTTAGGGTTTACCAGGGCCTGTAGGGAAAATGGGGCCAAAAGGAGTCAGTGTAAGTAGATGTTGGAAAAATGACAGCTTTGGCATGGATTTGTTTTATAAAATGTAAACTCTTTACGGCAATATGTTTGATCTCTGGTAATAAAAAAGGCATTTTGAAAGTAAATACTGTGTATATCACCCTGTAAGGCCCAAAGTGTTTAAAGCACCCACAGAATGACTTACTCCGTTTACTTGTATTTCATGCTCTTGTCATGCACCCTCACTCAGCTTCCACTGAAGGCCACAGGGGAGAGAAGCACAACTCTCCTCTGTATAGTAAATGCCTGATAAATGAATTACCTAACCAGTGTGGGTACATAAAAAGGCCAATGTCATAAATGCCACTTGTCTGCTCTTGTTAACTCCATGATGATAATGACAGATGGTGATGTTAGTGTAGGCGCAATGAACTCTGGCTTTCTTTAAATAATTTTCATGCTTGCTGCTCTTATTAATGTTAGCCAAATATCATAAAACTATATTCCTCTGCTGCTGAGCATAACCATGATGCATTCAGATGTTAGCTTCTCATTAAATGTCACTATAATTTCTGTTTCTGCCCTTTTTGCCACTTTTTTTTCTCCTCCTCTTCCACTGAGCAGGTTTGACAGAGAGATCTTCAGAGATCCCTGATGTGAGGGTATGTGCCCTTGGACTACATCGTGGAAGCCAGCACCATGCAGTCCATGGGCATATACACTTGCCTCAAGGCTTGGCTCTTCAAGACCCACTCCACTGTAGCGAAAAGCCTGCGGTGCTGTAACAGATCAAAGCATCACAGCTTTGTAGAGATTTTTAGATGTGTTAGTGTTGTTGACACCTAACAGTTCTTCATAATGTCCATCATCTTTGCTCAGTCTCATTGTGTGCCCTTGTCCACCTTCTTTTGCTTCTCCATCTATCTTTGCTCTATCTGTTCCTCCACTCCATCTTTTATTCATCTCTCTAGGGTCACATTGGCCTCCCTGGGCTTTTTGGCCTTCCTGGTCCTGATGGCGAGAGAGTGAGTAAATGCCTACTGGGTTACATTATAGGACGGTGAAATAGAAATAGATTTCATTCTTGAAGAACTGCAGGCACATTTCACCAAATCACTATTATAAGCTGAAAGTAGCACAAGCTCCCTTATGCTGTATTGGATCAAGCCAGGGCAGTGGCAAAGACAACCTACAGCCCAACCTCTCTACTGTCTTTGATAAGGTTAAAATGTAGGAGGTGGATTTAAATTTACTTAAACCCATGCAACTTCAAGACAGTGGATCAAAACAGTGGCACCAAATCGCCAAAGGAATTTCATACTAAGTATTTTGAAATCTGTTTAGCAAAGTGGCGCTGTGGCACTGTTGGTGCTTCACTGCGTCAGTCAGTCTGGTCAGCTGATCCAACACTTTGAGTGAAACATGTCATGAACATGACATGACATGGGATGGATTTCCATGAAATCTGGTACAAGCACTTACAGCATGGTCCTGAGAGGATGAATCCCAATTGCTTTATCTACTTGTCATCTAGTGCCAATAATGACAGGTCAAAATGTCCACTATGACAGGATAGTCCTAAAACTAATGACTGAATTCTGTCATGAAGCTAACATGCTAAGGTTTCATATTGAATGTTGGGAAATTAGCATACTAATGTAGCATTCAGCTCAAAGCACAACTTATCTTAAGTAACAAGTAATAAAGTACAGTTTAGTCTGAGGAAAACTGAGCCACAATGTACAGCTTGAACCTGAACCTGGCAAGCTGAGTCTGAAATGTCCTAAAATGGCCATTCTACAGAAGATAGATAATTGTTTCTTCATGTCGTTTCTCGATTTTTACTCCGTTGGGTAAGGAGCATCGTAGCCTCACAGTGTTGCTAGTGTGGCTAAAGACTTTTAGTCTTATCATGTAATACATTCTATGTTTTTACTTTATACTTATATCTCTCCTTTAGCTCCTTATCCATTTTTCTCTCTCTGTCTCTCAACTCTGTTTTCTTTCCTGTTTCCAGGGAATTCCTGGCGTTCATGGGAAGAAGGGCAAGATGGGTAGGCCGGTAAAGTTTTCTCTCAACATACTTCTCAGAGAACATTTTTAATGCAGCCTCATGAAAGTGAGGGTGTTTTGTCTTGATGTATGGACTCTTACTGCAGTGCATAGATACTTTAAGGTGTGTTACGTGACTTTGACAGAGGCTCTAGTTGAGTGGGAAGCCCCTCTTATCCTTAGTCGTAAATCTGCAAAGAAAAGTTGTGGTAAATTCCACACTGGCACAGAGATGCTGTGGATTACTATATGGATTGTTATAAGGGGAGAGATATGCACCCTAAATGGTGTAACTGAATGTATTGGAAACACAAATGTTCATGTGTCAGCAGATTACATTTAAATTCTCAGTCAGTTCCCCTTTTAAAATCACAAATTGCTGGCTTCATATTAGCTAGTCAGTGACTCCTCATCTATAAATCTAGTATGATTAATTTTCTCTGGCTGAAGTTGATTAGGAAACATTGTATGTTATAGAGTGTGCTTATTACTGTGCTTGTTTTGCATCAGAAGGATACGATAATGTGATGTGTCAGTTGTGGCTTTGGCTCTCCAGAGTCTCTACCCACAGATCAGGGAAGTCTATCGTCATTGGCGCCTGGAAGTAAATTTCCCATCCTTCCAGGCTTACATGGAAAATACTAAAACTGCACATAACCACTTGTGTAAATCTGATATTTTCCCAGGCCTAGTCTGGTTGTACATGTTTTTTTAAATATTATTATGCTGTAACGGTCAGTGACGTGACTGAGGCCAAAAAATATGCTCATAATAGCCAAGTCATGAGCAAGCCATTTCTTTTCCTCTGTGGTGAAAAGTGAGGTCAGTTACTATACGCAATATGGTTTTTTCTGTCCTGAGTCAGCAGTAATGCACTTAAACAAACAAAATATGGAAAGACAGACAAGAGAAGGAGTTGGGATGTTTGATCCAACAGAGATACATGCCCAATAGCCTAAAACCAATTGAGCCACAAAACATGCAAATTCTTAGACTATGTGCATTTTATGGTGTTTAACAGCTCCCCATCTCCCCTGTTTTCCTTAAGGATGGAAAGTAGGAAAGAAGCCTTACATATTTTTTATATTTTTTATCTAGTAAATGTCATATTTTGCACATAGAATGGCAGGACTTCCTTTGGATAGATCACATAATTAAAAGGGTCTCACCAACCTTGCTGAAAGTTGTTCTCAGTGAGAACAAAGACTTGCATGGGTTTCTGATCAAACCCACATCAGTTATTGACATTTTTGGAAAAAAGCACATTTTTCCACATTTCCTGTGGGCTTCATGTTGCACCAATTACTGCTTATTACTCCACATTCACCACATTTGCTTAGTGTTCTAAATAAGCAGTTTGCCACACAAAGAATCCTATCTCTGCCATCTCTTGAGGTCTTCATACTTTAATTTGATCGTTTCCTCTTCGTCTGTTGACGAGAGATCGCTCCTGTATTCTGCCGTTTATCAATTGTCTAACCATAGTGTCGCCTTCTGTACGCGAGTGCTGAGCCGTGATGTGCGGTGGGTTGCATGTTGACCATGGCACATTGACAAGCACACGTTGAGCGTGTGGCCTCGTGGCTGCATCACGCCTCTTGTTCTGCCTCTAAAATGGAATTACGAGCACCAAGCTTAAAAAGGGAGCACAGTCAGCAGATCCTGAGCCAAGCGGCTTTATTCGACCATTTAGGCAAGTCCTGGGGGTTTGCTCAGCGCTCCCTGCCAGTGCGTGCACACACAGACACTCGGTCGCTCGGAAACAGTGTGGAATTTCCTGCTGGTCTCCCAGGAATGAAGTGCTGGGAGCGCATATGATGGGATTTGCTTGGCTTTACAATGCAAACTTCTGTTTTGGGAAACACTTTGGGGGTCTAAGGATAGAAGGTATAGTACACTGTACAGATTGTAAAGCCCCTCAAGGCAGATCTGTGATTTGTGATATTGGGATATATAAATAAAATTGACTTGACTTTGTTGATCCTCTTAGTTTGGTGTGATAACTTCACTGACAAACCATGTGATATATCAATAAATTCAACATCAAAATGGGCATTTCGACAGTGTGAACATAATAAAGAGACTCACTTCCCCCTCTGGGTACATGACTATCCTGTTTCTTTGTGTGCTCAGGGGTTTCCTGGTGACTTTGGGGAGAGGGGACCTCCTGGCCCTGATGGGAACCCAGTAAGTGAAATCATGTAGATAAATGCACCATTTACTCACTTTTAGCACAGTGTAATTCGTCTTGTGTGGCCCTGAAGCTCACAACGCTACGCCTGACTTAATGTAGCACATTTTATATAAAATGCAGTACAATGTGCTTTACAAGAAATAAAAAATACACTCATGATGCAAAAAGTAGACAATAAAAACAAATGTTACTACATCACTTAACTTTCTTTAGTCTCCATCCAGTTAGACTAGTGCACTATTTCTGAAAAATCCAGAGTTACAGAGTCTGAGATTACTTGCATATTGCTTTACAGCAAGAACTTTTTATTCCTGCGCTGACTGACTGTGAGGCAAATCTGTGCAGTCATTCAGTAACTCTCACCCATCATAATCCATACTGATATGAGGGCAGCATGAGCAGTTTCACTCACCTCTCCTCTTTCTTTAGATTGACCCTCACTGCTCGTGATTGACAGGGTCAGTGTTAGATTGTGATTGGCTGACCTCTGAGAGCCTCCTCCAGGCCTCATTTCCTCTGCCTCCAGAGGGAAGAGAGGGGATGTTCCATTTGTCTGAATTCATCTCCTTTCATTCATGGAGGAATAGAGGAGGTGACAGGAAGGCCACACTGGGCTGTGTCATCCATCTCTCCGTTGGATGCGTAGCTTGGAGAGGATGTAGGCATGGCATGTGGCTGCGGGGTAGATCATTTAGACAACAAGCCTCTGTGTTTCAAGTGCCAAGTGCTCACTCACTGTGCTCAAATGAGTGGAGAAACCACATTACTCAGTGGAAGAACACACTCGTAAACAAACAAAATATCGAAACATACTGTATGCTTTCGTGTGTATCCCCCCTCTACAGCTCTACACCTCTCTTTTCTTTATCTCTCTTTCTTTGTGCTCTCCCTTCCTCTTAGGGTGAACTTGGAGCTCCTGGCCCATGTGGAGTCACTGGTCTTATTGTGAGTGCTGTTGTATCCTTCTCACTGATTTTATAACTTTATATTTTGTGGTTTATACACTTTGATTCCTTGTTTTTTTTTATGTATGGTCTTCTCTGTCTCTTTAAGTCCCTCTTTTCTTTCTTCTGGAAAGCAGCTTGTAACTACTGTTTTGAAAAGTTTGATTCCTTTCTCGCTATTCTTATACAACTCTTCCACATCTTTCTGTTGAGACATTCAGCTCAGACAGTACATGTTTGTATTATGAGCACCGGTCCTGGATATAAAACTTACCGGTGACTACCAAAATGTGTCTAGTTCTTGATCTGAATCTAGTTCTTGATTTGAATACAAGTTTTATCAATGTTTTAAGTATTTTGTTTGGCAGAGGTCTATATTTAACATTTGAGAACGTTGGCTTCTTTTGTTAAATGATAAAACATGATCATATTTCTTAAAGCAAGGTATAAAGAATAATTTTGACATAGGCACTGAGACTTCAGATAATACCCTTCCCTAGTTATGGGTAATAGTAGCAACTGTAAAATAAAATATAGAAAAAGACAAACCAGGATAAATGTTGAAATTTGATTACCATTTAAAGTTTTGCTGATTTATCTGGGCATTCAGCATTCTAAATATGTGTTTTGTACATGTTTGCAGGGAGACATGGGCCCTGTTGGCATTATGGGCTTACCTGGACCACCAGGACTCAAGGTAAATGATGCAGTTTTCAAGTTATGTCTCCTTCTGGTTTTTATATGGATACAATATGAATAGGGTACATTTTGGCAATTTAGTGATTGGTCTTCAAGTCACGATTCAGCTGACTTTGACCAGACACGTTGTTGGTGTTGGGATTCAATTATTCCACAGCTTGTGTATGTAAACCCTAATGAACAGAGAAACCAGGGCTGCTCATTAATAATTATTATTAATCATTAATGTTTTTTTTCTTCATTTTTATTTCATTTTGCTTCCAAGGGAGTACCTGGAAACTCAGGGGAACCAGGACTGAAAGGTGATAAGGTGATCTGCATATGTCTTTCTCAGACTACTAACCTTCTGTATACAAGAATGCTAGAGGTGACAATTTATAAAATTGTATCTCTAGAAAGCTAACAGATAACACAAAGCTATAATGCACGACCTGTGGTGGATGTTTGAATAATTTTCGGATTCTTTTTGAATGTTTCTTTGTGTTTTCTCAGGGGGATGTTGGCTTATCAGGAGAACCAGGGGAGTGTGGATTCCAAGGGGACAAGGTAGGTGTCTGTTCGTATGTGCTCAGGTGGTACAGCAGGTCCTCCATAAATAATAAAATTGGTGGTTCGATACCTGGCTTCTCCTATCTGCATGTCAAAGTGTCAATGCAAGACACTGAACTCCAGATTGCTTCTGATGATTAGACCAGTGCCTTGCATGGCATCTCTGCCACCATCAGTGTCTTTGCGTGCATGGGTTAATGAGACCTATTGGTAAGCGCCTTGCTCTCTAAAAGCTCAATAGAAGTGCAATCCATTTACCATTTCTTTTATTCTTATCATAGAAAGGTAGTTGATGTGTTTCTGTATCTAATCAGCATTATTATGTATGTGATTTTTTTTTTCTTTTTTACATTTTACCTACTTATTTGTCTTATCTTGACTTGTTTACACTGAGCTGACTTTTGTGTTGCAGGGTATCCGTGGCTCACCTGGGTTGCCGGGTCCTTGTGGAAAACCTGGACCACAGGTATTTTCTATCCCCCATTCACACTCTGAATACCAAAATTCTAGTCAAAAGTATGTTGTTTAGCAAAATATCCATTGTTGACGACACATGTAGAGTTTGGAAGTCCCACACAGGCATGCAGGTACATCCCACCCATTAATATAACATAACTGACAATATGTAGGTAACACCTAACAGGAGCTCAGTGATGTAGCTCCCAGCGTCAGTGCAGAGTTGAGATCTCTTTGATTAGATAGATTGCACAGTTAATCTGTGATTAGTGGTAGCACAGTTTATCTTTACACTGCACAGTATTACTTCATAGAGAGATTATACTTTATTTATTTTAATAAGCAATTTCTATTCGTGCTTAACTGCTTTGGTTGCTTGTATGTTCTCAGTAAGTGAAGCACTGTGCTGATTTTCCTGGGTGAACAATACATTATAAATAAAGTACTGTCTATCTTATGGAGCGCAGAGTAGGTTGTGAGTTTGTTGTGGAGGCTATTTCTACTTTTTTCCCTTAGCTGCTTTAGATAGAAAATTTTGTTCAGAAAGCTTTGTAGTGTGCTCAAAGCATACAGGAAATCTTAGGATGCACTCAGGAAAAAAAAGGCTGGTGCTCTTGAAGAAAAACGGGTGGCAATCTTCAAATGTATACAAAAGCAAACTTCAGGCACTCATGCGTGTAGGAGAACTTTGGTCTAGGAAATGTATGCTAATCAGGCTGGGGCATAAACAACCCCTCAAAGAGCAGGGCACCGGCAAATTCCCAGTGCATGTGCTGCCTTAGCTTTAAGACTAATCCACCAAAGTTGGCACTCGTGCGGTCTTAAGTGTGCTTAATTTTTTCAGCGCTCTCTGATCTGATTTGAGATTCTAGCATGAAAAAACACACTCTCTTACTTGCTGTAGCAGCCGTTCTGAATGTCCATACTATTTCCTCTTATCAGAATCTTACCTCAGCCACAGTGGTTGATTTGGTATTGTGATTACTGTAGCTTTAAGAAACTGAGATTTCCATGTAGCTTGCATATATTGTACATAACCTAGAAATGCACAAAGAAGATCTTTTTTTAAAAGATGCTACGAGGCAGATTTCTTGTCATTTTCAGCGTTCTATTAGATTGTTTTGGTAACATACCACATAATGCTTCCTGCACAAACCATTTAGTGAATTTAGGCTGTGTCAGTTGTCAATTGTTTAAGTTATTTTGAGGTTTCTGATCTGTGTGATAACGGTAAGATCATTTGTGACATTTCTTAGGGCAAACCTGGTGAAAAGGGCCCTGATGGGTTACCTGGCCCTCCTGGCCCAGAGGTAGGACAGATTATATTTACTAAGTTTTATATTTTGACTAGATGCATTATATTTATGTTATTCTATCAATGTAGATGTTAATACAAATCTGTGTGCTACTGTGTGGTGGTGAAGCTGGGGTTCATTTGTTGTCATTTTCACAGGGCTTTCCAGGTGACATTGGCCCACCAGGACAAAATAGCCCTGAAGGACCCAAGGTTAGTAGAGTGACATTAACTCTTTAGATTAAATTGTCAATGAGTAGAAATGAAGTGAAAGTTCACCCTCAGTGTTTCATCCATAGGGGAAGCAGGGGACAAGAGGATTGCCAGGTCCAAGAGGAACACTTGGACTTCAGGTGAGGTTGACTTAATATATTTTGAAAATGAATAAAAGATAAAAGCTATTTTTCTCGCCCTGACCTTTTGTGACAATTTTTTTGTCAGGGTGATGAAGGGCCAGTTGGGCCAGCTGGACCCGCTGGACTCGAGGTGAGTGCTGACTGGATAAGCCCTGCAACTCAAGAACAGTTAGAAAATACAATAACACAGAACACTGCTACACACAAGTGCACCATGTGTCTCTGCCTAAATTTAGATTTGGAGAGATAACTATGACCAGTAAGTCCTTTGGCTGACCGATGTCTCTATTGTTCTAAAGCTGTTTTGAAAAACTTCCTATTGGACACTGTGTATAATATTACCAGATTGGTCAGCAAATTGCTATGCTCTTTTCTATCATAAAATCTCAATCACAGACAGAGGCAACTGTCTTTAAATCAAAACCAAAATGTATAAGATGAATGATGCACAGGAAAAGGAACCTAAATCCTGACAATAATTCATCATATTGGTATCTATTCAAGAGGTCAAATTAATTGCAATTAAAGTTATTGAATGAGGGTACTCTATGAAATAACTCAAACACTCCACTTTGTTGTTTGTTTTTCAAATATCTCCACCATACATAGATTTATATTCTCAATTATTAGCATCTGAACATAGAACATAGTTGATAAAGAGGCCGTGCAAGACAAACTTTATAAGAGACAAATGGGAATGTTTTGAACTTTTCTGCAGTATAAATAAAGTCCACAATGACTATCTCGGTCCAAAAAAAGTGTTTGTTTGGAGTCATCCCAGGCTAAACAATACAGAAGACTTTTCCAATGAAACTCTCTATTTTTGCTGGTTGACTCCAGTCTGCCATCTCCCAAAAGTGTAACCCACAAGTGATTACTGAAAACAAACACAAATGACCCAGTGACTTGTGTGAGTAATAAGAAGCCTTTGATGCTGCAAACGGCACTTTGTCTTACAGATCATTAAGTTTCTTAGAGGGCTGTTTTTGTTTTGGCATCAATTGTTGGTTTGTTTTGGGCCACGGCCTCTCGAGGGACAGCAGACTCACAGACTGCACCTTTTACAGGAGATACAGAGTTTATTGTTTGTTGTGTGGAGCTGCTGTACACTTCTCTGTGTCATTTTTGCTGTCTGTTCAGGGCAGGCCTGGGAGGCAGGGATTCCCTGGACTGACAGGCCCAGATGGACTCAAGGTCAGACCTAATAGTCACACATCCACCGCCGAAACACTGTCATCCTTAACTGAACATTCTCTCCCCGGCTTTCTTTTATGATAATGAATCATCTGAATATGTGTAAATTAGATGTTAATTCTCCGGTACCACAGGGGAACCGGGCTCTAAGTACATTTCAACTGATTTGAACTAAAAATGAAAGGCATGAATAAGTTTGTGATATGCTAATTGGGTGCTTTGCTGTAGGGCGAGACCGGGATAACTGGCGAGGTCGGAAAGCTTGGCGAGATGGTAAAGGCTTTTCTCCCTCTTTTTGCTGATTTCTGTCTGATGCTCACTGTGTGTCTCTGTGTGTGTCTGTTTTGTTGGAGTCCCAAAGCTGTGCAGCCCTATTATGAGAAATCTAACTTCAATAAAGCTAAGAGAAATATGAGACGGTTAAGACAGCATGCTTTCTCTCCTTCAGGGACTGCCTGGTTTTGTCGGGCCTGTTGGAGATACGGGCATCGCCGGAGAAAAGGTTAGCACGGTCTCAATTTGTCACACTTTGCTAGTCTGACAATTTGTTGTTGCCAAACGTCCATTTTAATGTGTTAAATTGTTTTCTGTTGATATAGCATGTGATTAGAGCTGAAACACGACGTCAATAACAACAAATGTGATAAACAATTAATTGTTGAAGTCATTTATGAAGCAAAAATGTCAAACACTTGCTGGTACCAGCTTCTCAAATTTGCGGCTTTTCTCTGTAATTTGTCATTGTAAATGAAATATCTTTGAGTTTTGGACTGTTGGTCAGACAAAACCAGCAATTTAAAGACATCCCTTTTGGGCTCTGCGAAATTGTGATAGCCATTTTTGACTATTTTTATATTTTGTAGACTGAACACTTAATCACTGAATCTACGAATGTATAAGACAGATTAATCGGTTATGAAAATAATCACTAGATCTAGCTCTACGTGATGTTTCTCTAACCGTGTCTTGTGGTTCCTCAGGGGGATCGAGGGAAAACAGGTGCCCCTGGGCCGCCAGGTGAACCGGGGCCGATGGTAAGGAGTAAGTCTGGACCCTGTCTCTCGTACCAGGGGGCATTAAATTATACATATGTAAGGGATGGGGGTGTGATATGTTTGGAGAGACCGATCTAATAAGCAGATAATATAAGGCCACCCAGTTGTGTCAGAAATCTGAGAGATAATTTATGATTTCTTTAATAAATCATATAGATATCATTTGAGTAATGTTGTTTCCATCAGGGCCACACTGGAATACCTGGGGAGATGGGGCCATCTGGTCCGCCAGGGATCCCAGTAAGTTTACTGTTATCACTGTCGTAGCGTTATGTGAACTGAATGTAAAGAGACTACACTGGCCTGCTGTGTGGTCTACATACCTGGACCTGTCTCTTGTATCTTAGTGTCCATAGTTTGTTACAGTCAAACTCAAAGAATATTTTTTCACACACATTCAGGGGCCTCCTGGTTCACAGGGATCCATCGGCATCAGAGGACCCAAAGGCAGGATGGTAAGTAACTGAAATCTGTGTTATAAGATTATATAACCATTAGGTTACATGTAACTACTGTCTGTTACCAAATAATATGACACACCAAATTCGTGGAATTAGCATCATGACTCAATGGGTGGCAATGTCGATGTGTTGATTGGTCCAAAATATGTCAACAGCTATCGGATGGATTGCCGTAACATTTTGTGCAGACATTCATGGTCCCCAGAACATTTTTATTTGTCCAAATACTTTACCAAATACCTGCAAAACTAAAGACATTCCCATCAGCCTCAGCTGTACTTTGTGTTCAGTGCTAATTAGCAAATGCGGTGGTGAACATGGTAAACATTACACCTGCTAAACATCAGCATGATAGCTTTGCCATTGAGTGTGTTGCCATAGCAGCTAGCTTGCATAGCAATAGCATAGCAAGTCTTGTTTTGTATTTGCTGGTAGGTCTTACCCAAGAAAATAATTATTTTGCTGTATAGGAAATCATGTATTTTACATCCCCAGCAGCCGCACACAGCAGTAGTTTATTTGGAATAAATGGAGGAAGTTTGAACAGACCATGAAAGAACACAAAGTAGAGAAACTCAGACTCAAACTCAGTGATCAAATCCAACCATCCACAGATAATTAAATCTTTTAGAAGTGCAGTGCAAAAACACTAGACAAAGGATTGCTTAGCAACCTTCTCCAAAGAAATTATAGCCTTTAGGAAACATAAAAGGACCTGTATATCTCCACGTAGGCACAACATATATTAATAAAGCACATGGATCCTGAACATGCTAAGCATCTTGTACCAACATCGTGCTACTTACAGTAAAAACACAACAGAGTTTCTGTACATGGAAATGTGTGTGTGTTGCTGTGTCTGCCATGAACCCAGAATAATTCCAGTGTTTGCTGGCTTTTCCATAATTAAGTTTTCTACTTTGGGAAAATAGCCCATGGTTGCACAGCAGAATTATTGGACTGAATGAATAATTGATCTAACATGAATAAGTGGTATAATTAAGGCATTTCATTCTGTGGATTGGTTTTACACGGCTCCCCTGACATCACAAGCAGTCACAAATGTAATATTTAATTTAACTATAATAGCTGAAAATTACATCAAGGCTTTGGGAAATAAAATTAAGACCAGTATGATTAAACACCAGTCTCCTTATTACACTGTCTGAAGTAATTCCCAGTCAACAAGAATGGGAAAAACCAGTAACAACCTTTTCCTTGTGCCGGATGTTTTGTCTTTAAAGTCGTGATATTACCTCCAAAAAAGTAGATAACAGCTTTATTCTGCTGGACACACATTTTAAAAAGGGGGTCTGTGTGTATTCCTGAAAGAAGTGAAAGCAATATGTGAGCACAATAAATTAATCATAGTTTTCCAATAAAAGTAGCTATTTGGAGGATGAATCCAATCCTGTTACTTTACGTTTTTAAACTTTACTTCTAGAGGGTTTAGTCATATTTCAGTCATACTTCAGCATCATGTCACCCTGTCATTCAATTTACAAAAAAAACTGAATTGAAATGGACTCTACTGAATTTAAGCAACTTTTCAATCTTCATGTGATGCATTTCTCCAATATGTAAGCAAGTCATTGCCATCATTTTATCTCAGGGGTTTTCACTGTACTCTTAAGTAAAAAGCCCTAAAACTGGTGCACTTTAAAAGAAAGTGGAAGTAGGGAAGTGGGTGAGAGTCCACCTAATGTGCCTGTTCGGGTTGAATGGATTGTGGCGGGAGGGTTGGATGGTAAATGCCTGCACTGTAAAACATGTCGATCTTAATAGGTCATGTAGTCAATATTATTTTCCCCTGCAGAGAAATAAGACCGATCACTCCCCTAGTAGCATGAAGGTGTGACTTGATACAGGAAAATTTTAATTTGCACTGGAAAAAAGTAAAATTATCCCCTCTTATGTGCAAATGTAACTCAGTATTATACAAAACCAATCATTAAATAAGCTGTAATGACTTTTTCAGTGGATCTATCAATCTTAATTTAATTGTAATGTCTCTACAGAATATAACAACAAAAGTTATTGAAAAACAGGTAGCTTGTGAAAAGGCTTTTGGGTGATCAGAGAGCTTATTAAATGTTTTAAAACACATTTAACAATTCTAATATAACTGTCATCAATTGCACGTAACCACAATTAGAAATACAATAGTTTCCCTCATAACTGAACGCCGCTACGTCTCCCACCAACCAAAAATGTGCCTGTTATTACCAAGAAGCAATGGAAATGTCAAGGCCTTGTATAGGTAGGAGTTGTGTTCTGCTCTGGCTCTGTTTAGATCACTTTTATGTAAGATGCTTACATAAACAACACCAGCAAAAGACACAGTCAGTCCTTTAATGTTTTCTGACTGTGAATAGTTTGGTTCAATTTTAATGGCAAGGATGAATCAGCTGCAGGATTTGTGACCTTTTCCCCAGGCTTCTTTACAATAACCCCAGTGTGCAGGCGGTACCACTGTGTGTGTGATCGTGGAAAGATGGGGACAAAGTCTACACAGTGTGGATTAGGCATGCTGCGGAGCTAATTCGCAGATGCCAAGTATTTGCAAAATCGCCACAATCTTTGATGGTGTCTCTCCGATGTGGGCTAAACCACAGTACACAATGAAACCAAGAGAACTGCCTCCCAGGCTCCACGAAGTAGGGATGACAAAAATGGAGATTAAGTGCTGTAATTCATTAACTTAATATGCCAAACAGTGTGCCTCAGGTCTGTTAAAGGCCACATTTTCCAAAGCTATTCATCACTGACAACTTTTATTTCTTTGCATAGGGTCTGAGGGGTCCTGATGGCCCAGTGGGGGAGAAAGGGTCCACTGGAGTAAAGGTGAGCACATGGTCAGAAAGTCCATGTTGACAGTGGTTAATAAAACAGTTTCAGAGTCTCTGGGTCTTTATTAATAATGTTGCTTTACATGCCAAACTGCCTAAGAGCAATGTCTACCCTTCGAAGTCCTAATTGCACACATCGAATCTGTGCCACAGAAAGCAAGGATAAACAAAATGGCCCAAGTTTCTGTAACAGAAGGGGGAAAAAAATCATGAGAATTTTTACAAGCAGCTTTGTTCAGCAGACCATAATAATTTACTATTTTTAACATCTAAAGAATCTTCAGAGGACTCTTTGTTAACTACAAATCAAACAACAAAACCTTAAATCAAAGAGTCCTAAAATATTGATGGTGCTGGTAGTGCTTGGCAGTCGGGAACATTTAGACTCTGGGGGAGTTCAGGAAGCTCAGTTAACTGAGTTGGATGTTTTCTTTGCAGGGCCTTGATGGTCCACCAGGAAAATTGGGCCTCCCCGGGGAGACGGTAAGAAAAACCTTCCTTTTGTAAAAGTAATAGAAGACTTATTTAAATAGTCCTGCATTGAAATCTTACTGAAGTAAAAAAACACAAATATTAACATATTAGTAAAATGTACAGAAAGTATCAAAAGTATAGTAAAGAAAAATGGCCCCTGTGCGTGTCTGATTATTAATTATTATATATTATTAATTATTAATTATTAATTATTATTATTGTAAATCATACTGATGGATTATATTACTGATGCATTAATGTGTAAGTATCCTTTTACTGTTGTTGCTTGAGGTGAAGCTAATGTTACCTACTTTAAACACTTGGTGATTGAATCTACAACCATACATTATATAAGATCATTATATGTTTTATATGTAAAATCCCATTTGACAAAGAAACTAGTAATTATTATAGCTGTCAAACAAATGTAGAGTAAAAACTCTTATATTTCCTTCTGAAATGTAGTGGAGTAGAAGAATAAAGTTGCACAAAACACTCAAGTAAAAGATTTAATATTAGTAAATGTATTTAGTTACTGTTCACCACTGGTTGTTTTAGGCCAAAAGGTTCACTAGTTCCAGTCTCTCAAATGTGATTTGCTGCTTTTCTCTTTATTCTTCTTTTTCCAATATCTTTGGGAAAACAAAAAAAATCAATTTAATGATATCACCATGGGCTCTCACAACTTGTGATTGGCATTTTTCACTATTTTATGAAATTTGAAGACATGACAATTAAACTAATCAGATCATAAAAATAATCATTACTTGCAGGCCTATATTTAATCATCCCTGTTTTTTTACATTGGAATCATGACTTGGTTATTATGTAAAACCTAAAGGAAAACATAAGAACACACAAGAAAGTGAACTGAGCTTTAGTCTTATGCTATGTCTGTTTAACCCTCCATAGGGTTGACATGGTGTAACAACAAACACCGTTAAAAACTCACTGTTCACCTCTTGGCGTGGAACTTACTTTTCCATTTGTGTCATTTTGCTGCAGGGAAAGCTTGGCGAGCCAGGTGAAGCTGGGCCTAAGGGATTTCCAGTAAGTGATTGGGGCTAACAGAAGTCTCTTTTAGGTCAGTCTTGATTTTTGGGGAACAGTGGTGGATTAGAGAGGTGTGTGTGGCACACTGTTGCTCTAGTGGGTGTAGCATTTCAACATGGGTATGACTATCAGTAGTGTGTGTGTGTTATAAACGGCTGTGTTCTTTTCAGGGTGTTCAAGGACCCTCGGGGCCTCCAGGAGCCAAAGGAATTGCAGGAGAGCCAGTGAGTTTATTTGCCTACATCAATGTTCCCTGTTTTGGATCCATATTTGAGAATCATCACAATTATCGAAGACCTACTGTATGGTAATCTCTGTGTTGTTTATGCCAGCTGGTTCAATTACGTCACATTTTGGAAGTTGCAAAATCTCTTAAAGAGGATATAGGCAGAAACCATAGTGTCTCATTATCTGTAATGACCTGTGTGCCCTTCTTCTTGCCCTTGCATGCATACTCTGAATTTTCACTTTGACACCTTTTATTCAGTGCTTCCTAGAAACCCATATCCTGGTCAAAAAGCCCCGAACAGCCTAATCCTCTTTCTCTCATTCTGCCCAAGTCTCACAGACACAAGCATAAAAGTAGTGAGTCTGAGACAATTTGATCTACACCACCTCCTTCCTGGAGAGGCAGCTTTATTGTAGCCTGAATGTGTCTCTATAACAGCCGGCCTGTTTCCATCACTTGCAGAAGCTTTGGCTCAGTGTTTTGAAGGCTTTTAACGCTGCAGATTAATTTATCTCCACAAATCCACACTTTCTGCCTGGTTCTTATTTCTTCTCCCATTTTTCCTCCTTTGCTGTCACTTTCAGAGGTGTTTGTCCAAGATTAGAAAGTACTCTTAACTTTTTTATTGATGCCTCTGCTTTTTCGCAAGGGACCAGCAGGGCCATCAGGAACGATTGGGCCTCTGGGGGAGATGGGGCCAAGGGTGAGTTTGATCACACAGCTGGCGTGAGAACTCCCGCTGACTTTTACATTAGCGGCGAATACTAAAGGCTGTCACTGTTCTTGACAGGGGCCGCCGGGGAAGACTGGAGAGAGAGGACCGCCTGGTGAACCTGGAGAGAAGGTGAAGATGACGATATGCTGTTGACATTGCCATTGATTATTGAGATATTGTACAGGTGGATGTGTACTTTAGTTTGTGTTTTACACCATGAACATTTGTATGGGATGATGACATTACAACAGCCTTTGCTGCTGTAAATGGTTACGCACATGGGGGGAAGCACCTTCTACTCTATGGAACTACATTTGGGCCGTAATCCTAAGAATAATTTAATTTGAGACAAAAATCTATTCTATGATCAACAAATGTATCTGATGGTGACGGAGCTGCAACTTAGGGTTCAGTGTTTTGCCCAAGGACACTTTGACATGTGGACAGGAGGAGCCAGGGATCGAACCGCCAACCCTGGAACCTCCTACCTCCTGAGCCACAGCCGTCTGTAAATTATGCCAGAATTTCAGCCAAGTAGGATTATTTTAGTGGGTGAGAAGCACTGGGCGAGTGATATTTAACTACTGTTAATTAAGCTGGTTGTCTTAGAAGTTAGCTAGCTACCTACCAAGATAGCTATAACTAACTTCCAAGTGAAATTTCATGAAACTAGGTATGTGACCAAAACTGTATAAGCTACTTGCGTATGGCTGTGGTGTGCCTACATGCCATTCTCCCAGTGTTTCTACCTACCTATTCCTCGATAATCCTACTAGCAGTTCTGTTGGAGACAAAACAGCCAATCAGAAATCACCTACTCCAGTTTTCCAATTGGCTGAAATTGTGGCAAAGTAAACCCAAGAAAGGTTATTGTACACTTACGCGGATAATCAAATTAAATTATTGTTTTCTACACAAAATATTATTTATGTGCTTGCAAAAAATATATTTCTATACTCAAAAAGTCCATTTGCACGTTCAGGATTTGGGGCGCAAATATAACACCTTACCACTCTCCGTCATGTTTCTTCTCCTGACAGGGTGCCATTGGTCTACCTGGCAACATCGGGGAGCAGGGTTTGATTGGCCAGAGAGTGAGTATCCCATGTTTTCTTTCTGTAAAGTTGAAGTGCGCTGGATTCATTTTGTCAAACCCTGAAAAATTAAACCATGTGGTAAATTAGTTTTCAAAATGTGCTCAAATGCAGTTTTGCCAATGTTTGGCTTGCTACACATCTGTTTTTACTTCCTTTGACTACTATCCTTGTAACACCAAAACATATTTCAACCATAATATTTTTATGATTTGTCTATCAGGGTGAGCCAGGCATTGATGGGGAGGCTGGAACAAGTGGACCCGATGGAGCCAAGGCAAGTTCAAAGATAAGAGACGTACTGTGACTTAAAATTTGATTTATTCATCACTTTAAAAAAAGAAGTGTTTTTTACTGTTTAAACCCACAGTAACTGGAAAAACGTTGCTTCAAGACTTTGGCCAGTAATCAAATTGTTGTCAGTAACTTCAACACGGATTAATTATTTCCTGAAGCTTTATGTCTGTGAACTCAGTGAACTTTCCCGTTTACTGTAGCAGCTTATTGTAATTAGAGCAAGTCGAGTATTGTTTGTGAGATATTGGCCTTTGTACAGTTGGAGCTGCATTGTGTTGACGCTTAGTGAAAACAGATAGCAGGGCTATTTTAAGTGCTCTAAAAGTCTGGCAAGTGTTGTGACAGAAAAAAGAAGATGGAAAGCACAAAATGCCTGCCTATTCAGCAGAGCCACACTGCTGGAAGTATGGCTGACAGACTGACAAACAACTTTTGGCTTAGAGAAGGTGGTAAAATGGGAGCACAGAGAACACTGAGGATTAGAATAGAGTCAACCTGAGAGTCTGTGTGTCAGCTCTGCGCTGTACAGGACGTTTTCTGTTGGTCAGGAGAGTAAACTACTTTGAGTGGTTCTTGGCCACAGTGCAGCTCCTGGACCTGGATGGAAAACGGCAGCTCAAGGGGGATTTGCAGCTTGCACTATAAAATGAAAATCAGTGCATTGTCATGGTTCATTGTCGTATTACTTGGTGAAATTTAAAATAGAAATTCAGCAAATAATTTCCAGCAGTCTGTAGCAAATTGAATATCTATTTTTTGTTTCCAGGCGTTGTAAGTGTATCAAGTGAGTCTTACCAAATAACAAAAGCCTGTTGTACCGTATATCTGCAATATCAATTGCATCAGAGAGGAGCCACAATTGCATCTTAATAAACTGCCTTTACGTTGTATCAGGAAGGTTAAGTTGAGCAGGGAGACCAGGGAGACCAGGGAAAAGGGAGAGAAAATTAAGAGTCTAAGAAACAAGGTGAAAAATCAAGCAGTTTTTGGATGCAGGACTTGAAATGGAGTAGAAGCTACTGAGTCACCGAGCAAGTCCTTCAAACCATCTGTGGATGATAAGAACGTGACTTCAAATCTAAAACCACATCTTAATTAACACAAGATGGAACAACAGGTTTGTCAGCATTTGTCATGTAACATCAAATGCACAGCTGAGCCTTGGCCCACTCTCAGGCAACAAGTGATGTTCTGGGAGTACCTTGAACAACATGTCAAGTCATTGTGAAATGTTTTGTTTTCCATATTACAGCCTGTTCTGTCTCACTAAGAAGAAATTAGTCATGCTTTTGTGTCAGTCTGGCTAAACTACTGTAACTCTCTGTTTACATGCCTGAGCTGTCACTGTAGAAACTGCAGCTCCTGGCCTCACGTCTTTGTGGTGTGTGAACACTGGGTACAATTTAAGATTTTATTCATAACTTGCAATGCTCCCAGAATCAAACTTAATGCTATGCACTACAGGCAGGACTCTGCAACCATCGTGTCAGGCTTTACTGACTCAAAATTTAAGAATATGGGTAACCAAGGTTTTGTTGTTGTGGCCCCCCAGGCTTTGCGTTAACTTTTCTGCAGACATTTAGTCAATTGATAATTCAGAATACCATAAATGGTGTATGAAACCTCGTTGACGTATTTGATTTAGTGAAGGTAGTTTGTCATTTATGTATTTATTTTTGACATGTGAAACACTTTTTTTTCAGTCTGAATATTTTATTCAAATGTATTCAAACTACAACAGGCCAAAATCCTAGCTAAGGTTGCCTGTGGTTACACCAAAATAGTCCAGTATATTGTATCTCAATTGTTTGATCACCTTTCTCATTGGACTTGTACTACTCTTCTCAGGGTGAAAAGGGGGATGCTGGTCCAGAGGGCGCTACAGGAGACAGGGGTGAAATCGGTCTGAAAGGAAAGGAAGGACCCCCTGGGCCTCCTGGACTGGTGGGTGTAAGGGTGAGTGTCTCAGCAGCCAACTCCAAATCTCCTTCAATTCCCATGAAAAGACAGCTCTTTTTGTCCACTTACAACCCTGTTCGATTTTCTTTCACCAGGGCCAGGAGGGTAAACCCGGCAAAATTGGTGAAAGAGGAAAACCAGGAGAAAAGGTTCGTCAGTTCACTGGCTCGGCGCTAAAATACACCTTTCATTCTTGGATGTCTGTCAAGAATGAAAGGTGTATTTTGATCTCTTTTACAAGGGGTTGAATAGTTCTCTGTTGTAGTGGTAAACAATAAGATCAAATAGACTTTCAGTATTAAATGTTTGAATTGTCAAACTACCTGGAAAACTGTTCGGGGAAGTTTGTCTGCTCACTGCATACCTGCTAATGTATGTGCCTCTCTCCAGGGGAGCAAGGGTCACCAAGGTCACCTGGGTGAGACCGGGCCAGTCGGTGAGCAGGGCGAGATGGGGTTTATTGGACAGAAGGGAGCGAGAGGAACCATCGGGCCAGTGGTAAGACATCCACAGATGGTTTGAAGGACTTGCTCGGTTGTTGGTGGATGTGGGCTAAACATATATATTTCCCTAGGGTGCTCCAGGGAGAATGGGCCAACAAGGAGATCCAGGCATATCAGGTTACGAGGTAAGCACTTCTTCATAAACTTATGAAACTAAGTTATGAAACTAAGGGACCTATAGCACCAAAACCATACAAAAGTCTTTAATCTGCTGTCAATACATAAATGATAAAAACAGACAATCAAGCCTCTAAAATAAGGGCATTTCAACTTGTTTTAGGAAGCCTTCTTTTTCTATTTCTATTTAATATATTGTATGGAAAGAAAGCTTTTTATTTTTATGTTCATTCCACATAGTAGTGTATGCTAAAAAGACAAAAGCAAGTAGCTTACCTTATTGACAGGTACGTTACCTAATGAAGATGTAATGTCAATGTCATAGCTGTATTCATTAAACTTTTTTCTAAAAATCTTTTTTTACCACGAAATGCTAAGCACCGCACCGACCTGTGTTTAAAAAGCCTGGATTGATTTTTGGAAGGTGTTTCATCTGGGTTTATATTTCATACAGAACATTATTGAATGACAGTATTGACTTGCGAGTAGATACTATGCTTGTATTGTTCTGGTGGTGATGAATCACAGGCTGAATCTCATTTTCGGGTGTTTTGTGCTTCTTCTTCACTCCATAGTCGGGGGAATCCTATCTAGTACTCTGATTGTGTTAACAACCCCTTGTATAGTTTTGGTTAATTTCATTTTTTATGGAAATCACTGGTCGGTCTTCAGCCATTGACTTCACTTTGATTTCTGATTGTTTGCTATAAAAGGCATAAACTACGCTAAATATGACATCTTGATTAATGACATTGTGGATGGAGGTAAAACCTTATCAAATTTTAATTCATTTTTGTCTTAAAGCTGACCACTAGAGGGCAGAAAGTAGACACCAAAACAACTTTTTATGGTATGTGGAGGCCATACAAGGTCAAACCTTGTAAAGCAAAAAAAACAAAAAAATGAATTGAATAGCAAAAAGAGAGTAGTGTGTCGTTTTCTAGCAATCTGTGTCTGCTTGCAGCTAGCTAAATGCACTTCTCCTCTATGTATCCATACCAATGAAGAAGACACTTTATGTTTACCAGTTAAAGGTTTGGAGTGGTGGAGAAGCGTTTCGTTTGCAGGAGATCTTTAACAACTCACTTTCTTGTATAAAAGAGATGACAATAGCAATATTACTGGTCTGTACCTGTGTATGCACATAATTGATTCAGGATAAGAGAAAAAGGTGAGAAAAAGATCATTGCAGATTTAAGACTACAGTATAATCAAATTGTTGACACACATAACCATGCCTTGACTCATGAATCACAAAACTGCAAGTGATTGATGACACTGTTGCACAAGTTGTATCCCTCTCTGTCTCTACCTCGATTCCATGTGTTTCTACATGAACACAATAGTTCACACATTAAATTGGAGTGAAGGCTGCGAGGTTACCGGCCCGGATTGAGCCACCATCTTTTTTTTTTTTTTTTTTGTCATAGGGTCACATGGGAGCGCAGGGCCCCCTGGGACCTCCAGGGCCAAAAGGTGAAAAGGTACCACACTTATTTGCTGTCCCTAATAGCCGTCTGCACTTTGATTGTGTCTAATGAGCTCCGGGGGCCTTAAATGGTTACATAACTTCTAACAATGTAAAACTGTTATGCAGCTCATTGTCTCTGAGTGTACGGTCAGTTTTTTTTTGATGCACTGGAACTTCAGTTGTTTCCCTAATTGGCGCTTTCTCTGTCTGTCCTCGCAATATTCCTAAAGTCATCCCTAATTTGATCAATGATATGAACTAGGACACATCCAATTAACTCAGTGCTGTCAAAATGTATATAATTAGCCAAGAACCTGGACTCTTCTGCTCATGATTTTGGGGATATTAGCACCATAATTTGTGTTTATTTGACAGGAGTAGCACACAATAGAACACACTGCACCAGAGTTTAGTGAGATGCTAATTTGCATTTTTTTAGTCCCTGGGCAGGAGCCATCTGGATGTGGATATTTGTTTGTTTTTTTTTGCCAATATCCACGAAATAATGGCCGCGCTTGCTCTCTAATTAAATCAGTATCATGCTATCACACGGGTCGTTGCAAAATGTATGATTGTCAATTGAGAGAGCCAGGTAACCCTGGCACTAAAATATACTGCAGATAAATACTGATCTGTATCACAGTTATGTTAAAAGCACTAATGCTACAATATGTTGCTTTTCATCCATGCAAGTGTCAATTTTGCTCGACCCCTGGCCATCACTAATTATTCTCCTACTTTTAGATGCCTGTTGGGCTCTTGATTTATTTATTTCATTTGACACGTGCACAACACATGACTATTAAAATCATACACACATCAGTGGGTTATTGTTTAATGAATCCCATAAAGACCCTGGAACAGACATTGGCTCCATTTATGTGAAATGGGATCATTGTGGGTAATAGTGCATGTAATGATTTGCCATTCATATGAAGAGAGCGGGCATTGTGTTTCCATTGTTATACTCTTTCAAACAAAATAGGAATTGATTTTGCACAGACTATTGGGTTTGAGGGAGATTCCATTGATTGTGGTTGTGTGTCTGTTTCTATATTGCTTGTTTAGGGTGAACAGGGAGACGATGGCAAGGCAGAAGGTCCTCCAGGTCCCCCAGGTGACAGAGTGAGTTTTGTACATGTACCCGTTTTTCCAATGTTGTTTGTTGGTGGTGGTCCGGATTGTTTGATTAATTTGTTTCCATGTGAACCCAGGGTCCTCCTGGAGACAGAGGAGAGAGAGGAGAGCCAGGTGATCCCGGACACATTGTAAGTGAAATTTAAAAAACTGACACGTTGTTCGCTTTTGTCTTCAGGTGTGGTGTCAATTAGGTTTAAGTGGTGTTCTGTAGATTGAAATGCAGAAAATGATGTTTTCCAGGGTCAACTAGGTGTTGACGGGAAGAGAGGTGAAGCTGGTGCCCCAGGGCTTCCTGTAAGTATCTCCATTTATGTGTCTTATGGTGTAAAACTCAGATATATAGACACTGTGTCAAATTGTCCAAACACAATCAGTGTAATTCAAATCAAACAGTAATGGTCATTTTAGGGACATTCGGGGCCAAAGGGACAACCAGGGCTGAAAGGATCCAAAGGTGAACAAGTAAGGACATAAATAATAGTGTCATGATTTTTTTTGTATGAGAACTCAATATGTAACATTATTGGACTGTATTTTCTGTCATGCAACCGTGTCAGAACTGTGGAACATGAACTCTTTATGATCCAGGGTCAGAAAGGAAAATCAGGGGCGAGAGGCACGTCTGGGACCAAAGGGCCACCAGTGAGTTGGATGCATTTCTTGTCTTACTATATAATCAGACATAACTCACAGTCGAGCTACATGTTACTATTTAAAACCAATGCAAACTTTGCGATTTGAGAGAACATTTTCTGATTTTCTGTCTATTCTAAGGGTCCAGAGGGTCCTCCTGGCCCACGGGGAGTTGTGGGCAGGGAGGGACTTGAGGGCCCGCTTGGCATGGATGGACTGCCTGGTAGAGATGGAAGTAAAGGAGTCAAGGTGAGGACACTGTCAGTGGTTTACCTTCTGGATGAATTAAAAGAAAACCAGATCTGATTATTGTTCACCAACTATCTTCTGTGTTTAGGGGGAGCAAGGAGAAGATGGAGAGGTGGGCTTACCTGGCAAACCTGGCCAACAGGGTAAAATTGGTGTGACAGGGCTACCTGGAAGTCAAGGCTCCTTTGGACCAAAGGTGAGAATGATGGGTGGACAAGTTGTATAATTTCTTCTTCATTTTAGTTGCTTGAGCTAAGAGTGCAAAGTTTTGATCTTATTCACAGATCTTAATGTTAAAGTTATGGCACAAGCTTTTTTATAGATCACAATGCAGGCAATTTTATTGCCAATATCAAGTGGGAATTGCCAACTCAGCTTTAATCTGCCAGGGTTGCCTCACTTGGCACCATAATGCTGCCTTTAAATTTGGAGTGTTTGCAGTGAAAATCTGCTTTACACCATTTCTCAAAAGACCTCATATTCACTGCAGTCCATTTGGGAAGTTAGTGTTGCAAATATTAATGAGTTGGCACAGTCTTGATTTGCATGGCCTTGCCAAAAGGCCCTGCCTTGACATAAAATGTACTTACGCATGACTGCAAGAAACACAGAGAGGCTTTATTTGTTAGACCTGTAGTATTAGGTAATTTTCACATTACTGATTTGGTCATATATTGGTCATCTCCGCGCAAATATTTATTGAATTTGGACAGTTTGTTATTAGGTAAACTGTAGTTTGGTTCTACTGCATCTTGTGATAATGAAATTCATCAAAACTGATTTTAAGGGGCACCATAGTGATGTAGGGGGAAAATGCACCAGCCCAACACTGTTGAGACCCAGGTTCAGTTCTTGGCAGTGATGCTTCCTACTTGGTTAGGTGCCCCACTAAATGCAATTAATGGTATCCATTGGTGGGAAGCCAGTGAGGGATCATGAGCATGTCACTGCACTAGCAACCTCTACTGGTTTGTCTAGGTGTCTGTTCAGAGGTTATGTGAGGAGGGTGTGTGTGTGTTTATGTGTGTTTGTGTGTGTTCTTCAGGGTGAGAGGGGTCTTCCAGGCCAAACTGGTGCATCAGGAAAAAGAGGCTCTATTGGTGGGATGGGATTGCCAGGAAAACAAGGAGACCCTGGATCTAAAGGGCAACCGGTGAGCCCTGATTTGTCAAATAACTTACAATAAAAATTCCTTTACATGACAGCTTCTTTGCTTGTTCAGTGATGAAGATTACCATACTTTCCCTTCTCTCTGTTTATCAGGGGGATA
Source organism: Maccullochella peelii (assembly GCA_002120245.1). Lineage (NCBI taxonomy): Eukaryota > Metazoa > Chordata > Actinopteri > Centrarchiformes > Percichthyidae > Maccullochella > Maccullochella peelii. The sequence goes on from LKNJ01000017.1 coordinate 167,001, forward strand.
CTGGTGAACAAGGATATCCAGGGGTGTTGGGTCTGTTTGGACCAAAGGTATGCATTCCCATCAAGCTCCATTCACAACCAAAATGATGACCTCAGATCAATCAAACGTATAAGTCTTCATTTATCCAGTCTGAATGGAGTTCCTAACTCTTAGGCCAGACTTATGACATGGCTCTGAGACAGTAAAATGACTCAAAAAGTAATTTCTGGGTTTCACTCACCTTTTAGTTGAAGTACTTTTGTGAAGTTTGAGCATCTAGAATTGTCTGGAGGTACATTACATTATATTGTCTTCAGTAAGAATTGGTATGAAAGCGGTTAGGTATTACTGTAACATGCCCCAGGATCACATCAGCTACAGCATAAGTCTTCTTTACTTATAGCACTGCTGCACTATAGATTATTGCCAGAAGAAACAGAACAGGCTTTACTAGAGTCTCACTCTTTAATTTAAAACCCTGAGAGTGATGTTGGATATTTTCCTACTGTGGGAGTTGAACAGAAGTGTGAAGCAGATGTGCTTTGTGTTGGTGTTCAGTATCGTTTATAATAGTTGTTCTAAAACAGAAGCAATGAGTAAAGTCATAAAATTGCTGAAATAAAGTGTTTAAACATCTAAAGTCCTGGAGTGACGTTGAATGGCTGTAATTACTTAATGGCAACAATATTGACCTTATTCTGAATAAGAGGAGAGATTAAGCCGTTTACACTAGTTTCTTGTAAAACTTTTCCACTTCCTCAGAATTATTATATTACTTAAGCTGTACGACTTAAGCTGTTTTTTGGTGGGTTTTTTTTGTCACTATCGTGATAAATTTAGCAAAAACACTGTGCTGCAAACCATTTATTTTTACAGCTGTATTAGAGTAGATTAAAACTGGTAGCACATGTATCGTTAAGCAGTTGGGTAGCTGTTAGGCAGTGGTGTATGAAAATGTTACATCTCAGATATACTAACACAATTGTTTTGTGCAGTGTTGCCTGTAGTCTAATGTAGGAGCATTACATCTAAAAACATCTGCGACGCCACCCACAAGTTTCTGGGGTGTTTGGGTTTACTCAAAGAAGAGAGTAACAGGCTGTGACTTCTGTCAGTAAAGCAAACTTTAATATCTCTTTAATGAAGAGTGTTTTTGTTAAAATCACCAGACACAGATTAGGCCAAGTGACATTAGTTATTAAGAGGTCTTGTGTGGTGTTGAAACGATTAGTCAGTAAATAAAAGATTCGATGATCACATTTGTTGCCAATTAATTTTCTGTTGCTCAACTAAGTAATTAAGTTAGTAAGTTGTTGACCCCAAAAGTGGGAGGTTTCCAACTTCTGTGTGAGGATATTTTGTTTCTCTTTGTTATACGATTGTAAATTGAATACCTTTGTGTTTCAGACTGTTGGTCAGACAAACAACCAATTCAAATTGTGAAAATTTGACATTTCTCACAATAGATGGTTAATTGATTCATTTAAAAAATCAACTGAATAATCAACAGTGATATTGGTTTGTCGCAGCCCTAGTCTGGTGAAAATAAAACAGTGTGTAATGAGAAAGTAATTTTATATACAGTCTGAAGCTGTGTTCCATACTCCATGCTACTTCTAAGCAAGTGTTGAGTATGCACTGTGTTCACACTTGAAAAGTGACAAAATTAAGGATACTAAAAAATACATTTATACAGACTGTTTGTAGTCTGTATGCATACTAAATCTACTTTATTTTATATGAATGCTTTTAATTGACACTGTTGTCCCAAAATGCAACGCACACAGAAAATAGAGAACCTACTCACAGTTGCAATCACTTACGCCACAAAACACCCCAGAAAACAAACACAATGTATTGAGGAAAGTGCTTTTTCTTTGTGAAGTTTATCTGGCAGACGTCCATATAAGTATTGTATTGTTTACTTTTAGTACAAAATGGAAAAGGACTTTGAGATTCTGTATACTAACTGCAAAAATAGTATACTGTGACAATTAGTATTAGCATATAGTACAAATATAGTAGGACTGTTTGTAATTAGCATGTAGTCTGGGAATTTAAGTGAGGTTTATTAGAGCCACCACCTGCTGAAGACATTTCAGTTGTTTTAGCATTTAACATGGTGGTTGCCACTTGCTAACTGCAGAGAAATATGTCAATGTAACGAATCTTAATTATTGCCAATAGAGGTCAACAAAGGTCACTGATTACTTAAATACTGGTTTAACTTACCATACCTTATCCACTGTTATGAAACAAATAAATATTTGTCTTTCTAGGGACCCCCAGGTGACTTTGGCTCAGCAGGGATACAAGGACCAAAAGGACCACGTGGTTTGATGGTAAGATGGAGATTAATGGTAGTTTGGTAACTCGGTGCAGTATTTCAGCCAAAGCGAGTGGACTGAACTCTCACAAACTGCACAGTTTCCCATGAAAAATAAGCAGTGCTCCATCAGATGCTCTATCATATGTGTCCTCAGTCACTTACATGCCTCTGCTTTTACAGGGTATGGAGGGAGCTTTGGGCCCCGCTGGCATCATCGGCCCCAGCGGTCATTCTGTATGTACCTCATATCTCATCCTATCTGCCAAGCTTTATGTGACTTCTCTCTGCTTTTTGGCAGTGATGGAGTGATCCTCTGTCTCCTTTCTCTCCATCAGGGACCCCAGGGTGACAAAGGAAGTCGGGGGGAGACGGTGCGTGGCGCTGTTTTGATGAATCCTTTTCTGTCTGTACTGTAAGCACAGAATAGGATACTTAGTATGGAGACAGCACACCACTCAGCCTCCTTTGCCCCCAGCACTTTTCATTTCCTATTGTGCTCCACTGTTTGTTGTTACACTCACAGTGACACTTAGCTGCTGTGGAATTCCTGTCAGGGTGATAAATGTTGGCTGCATGCTCATCTCAAGCTTTTTAAGAGGTTTGTTGAGCACTCATACACAGGCATAATTCACAATTCACTCCTAAAACGCCAACATTCATGTGTGGGGTTTTGCTGCATGAAAATTGGATTTGCTGTGTGGAAATAAGATTTCTGAGTGTAGGCTTGCAAGGAAGAAAGAGGGCAATCCAACATACAGTAGATAAAGACACTCTATTGAATTGGTAGCACAAAGACTACGTTACATTACACGTGATAGAATAATACCTGGTTTGCTCTCAAACTCATTCTCTTATTGTGGGATTTGTCCACTTGCGCATATTGATTTATTTTTTTTTCATCTCCAACAGGGGATGCAAGGGCCAAGGGTGAGTAATTATTCACTTCTGTAGCTTAATCATTATTCTTTTCACAGGCCTGTGGTCTGCTCAGTACTAGAAATAATGAATGAACTTCTTTATCATCTTCTATAAAGGCCAAACACTAAATAATTTGAAGACTAATGTGGTGATGCAATTTTTTCAGGGCTCTCCTGGCCCTCGTGGACCACCTGGACCACCGGTAAGTTGGGTGTTTTTTTGTTATTTTTGTCTCAGATCAAGGAGAGACTTGAGCACACTGATTGATTTGCAGCCTTTTATAGTGCAAACAGACTAGTGTTTTGACTTTACTCTGTCTTCATAAGAGTCAAAATGTAGTAATGCAATATGCGATACATTCAAAAAATCTTTTCTTTGTTTCTAAATAATTTTTTTGCATTTTAAGAAGTTTCATGAAACAAGTAACAGTATTTAGATATACAGAAAGTCATATCACTCCGCTAGTATCAAGATACTGTTACTTGATCAAGAAACTTGTCAAACATTATTATTAGAATGAGCTGATCTGCCCTGAACACAAGTGAGATTATGTTACACCATTGCCAGTTTTTTCCCCAGTGTCTGCTGTGGGTGCAGCATCAAATCTGCTGGAAAATCATTTGAAGAAGAAAAACTCATTTGTGCATCTACACCCTAGATAAACTGTGAGCATATCAAGTGTGGTATTTAGCGAATGAACTAACTTCTAGACGTGCTTGTTTTCCACTGTCTAATTCAAATAGCTGTTAGCCAGCAGCTCCTCTTTTCTGCATTTGACATGCCTCATTTCCTGTGCATCCATGATTGTTTCTGTTTGCGTGAGAATGGCAGAATCCACCACCAACAGTGGAGATTAGGATTTACAGAACTGCTTTCTGAACACAAACACACTGTGGCTGTTACTACAAAAGTGCCAAGAAAAACAACAAAAAAAACATGGTGCATATAATACAGGTTTCTCTCTTTTCAGGGTCTTCCCAGTTCTGCCCTCTCACTTGTAAGTGGGTTTCTCTTTATTGTCAAATTCAGAGTTTTTGGAATGATGGCATGTTATAGTACAAACCTTACTGCCTTTCTGTCTTCTTTGGTTAGAGAAATGAGGCTCTTGGTGCCGCCTTTCAAGTCATCATCGATTCCCATGCTGCACTGAGGCAAGAGGTTAGTTTTGAAACTATGCTTATTACAAGGAGTTGCTGTTAATTGTTGGGGTCCTAATGGTTATTATTAATCTGTATAAACTTGAACAAGATCCAACTTAAGTTCATCAAAAAAGTTATCTAATAAAGGCTGAAAATGTAATAGAAATTACTTTAAAAAAATCATGCCAATATTTATGTCCATAGCAGAATTATCAGAGTATGGACCTGCCCATGTTAGACCAGAGTACAGAGATCTTCAAGACCTTGCAGCATCTCAGCACTCTGATCCAGAGTCTTAAGAACCCGCTGGGAGCCCGTGACAACCCTGCACGAATCTGCCGAGACCTGTACAACTGTGAACAGAGAATGCACGATGGTGAGGAGACATTTAAACTGCGTCATCATTTCTGTGCACATATTCATTTTGTTCTTATTAAGAGCCATTTCTTCTTCGGCTGCTACTCTCTGACAGGCACTTACTGGATCGACCCAAACCTCGGCTGCGCTGCTGACACTATTGAGGTGACGTGCAACTTCACTGGTGGAGGACAGACTTGCCTGAAACCGATCACAGTATCTAAGGTTTGTATCACTTCTATATTTAGCCATTTGCTTCAGCTAGACCAGACACCCAGTAAAATGTAAACTCACATCACTTAGATGCAGACGAGATCACTTTGGGAGCTTATTGTGCAGACAGTGGATGAATATTAAATCCATGATTGCTTGTGTGCATGTGGAGAATGTAGGGAGGCTTAGAGTTAAACGTTGTTCATGTGATGAATTAGGGTGCACAGCTGTTCACTTCATGACTCTATCCACTAAACTGTAGCTCTTTTTCGATAGATAATTCTCACAATGAATCTTAAGGCTTCCCATTTAGTCCTGTTGGCTCAGTTGGCAAGTAAACCTCTAGAATCTTAAACTCTCCTTTCATTCCTTTGTGTTGGAGTTATACTTCAGCCATAAGATACTGCAAGAAAACATCACAGTGCACACAAACACATATACAGACACTCAATGCCTGCATAAACTGTAAATGAAACAAGGGGGGCAGTCCATTGTACTTAAAGGCGCACTCTGTGATCCAGATGTAACTCATTCTAATTAATAACAGAACTGGATTCTGTTATCAACTCCCAGATTGATTGGGCGCAAATTCTTCTATTACAGAGATGAATATTTGCCAACAACTAAGTCCAGTTATTGATGTTTACATCAGGAATGTTTGCGAGGAAACTCATTAAAACAGGCCTATTTTCTAAATTGTGATCATTTGAAAAAAAAACACAAATTCTTCATCTACCCAAATGTATCACTTGCTTTATAGTTGGAGATAGGAGTGGGTCGTATTCAGATGAATTTTGTCCACCTTTTGAGCACTGAGGCCATGCAGCACATCACCATTCACTGCCTCAACACACCTGTGTGGGCAGCAGGACCCTCCCTGCAACCTTCATCCAGGGCTGTGAGCTTCAAGGCCTGGACAGGGGAGAGGATTCAGGCAGGCGACCTCCTGGAGCCGCTCATACCCAGAGACGACTGCTGGGTATGCACCGTTACTTTTCTGCCATGGATTCAAAGTAGAACTTATATGTGAAAGTCTATGCATTGTGTGTATCCTTGAGGTCTAACAAATGTGTAGAATGCATGTCCTTCCTCAAAACATTTGCAAAGTAGATTTTTCCCTGCCTTTGCTGGCACATTGCAGCATATCTTGCCGTGTTCCACCAACCTGTAGATCAGTGGAATAGTGTGAAACCATTGGCAGAAATGTGTATGACATCACCCACATGCATGCTTATGATAAACAAAATGGGGGCCCACTCATTTAAAAACAGCTCCATAATGCGACAAATGTCAAAAACTCCACAAGAAACCTTTTAAGTATGGAGCTGAAGCCAGGAGGCAGTTAGCTTAGCTTAGCATAAAGACTGGAAGCAAGGGGAAACAGCTAGCCTGGCTCTGTTCAAAGTCTAAAACATCTACCAGCCAGCACCTTTGTTTGTTTAATTCGTACACAGCAAGTAATGTAAAATGTAAAAACAAGTTGGGGTTTTTACGGGGAGTTTCTGCTGATACAACCCATTAATTATGTTAATAGGCGGATTTCTAAACTTTGTGAGTGAGCCAGACAAGCTGTTCTCTCTGCTTCCAGTCTTTATGCTAAGCTAATTGCCTTCTTGTGCTAGCGCCATACTTCGCCCACAATAAAACATTGTTTTTCTCACTTAGCTCTTGTGGTATCTGTGCAGATAGTTTTGGTTTTGTTTGTCCAGGTTTGAGACATCTGTTTCTAATACTTCCGTCTGCAACCCAATAGTGTAGTTGAATGGAATTTAGTTTGATGGGCGCACAATAGTGTCTCTGTTACTTTGACTAATCCACAGACCTCAATGTCAATGTTTTTGGTAGAAAGTAGTTCCAAAAAACCAGTGAAGTCACATAATGAAGTCTGTTTAGAGCAACTGGGACATTGTTTGTGGAAAGGCAAGTTGCTATTGGATTTTTAAAATGTAAGTAATTGTTTTTAGCAGCACAAATAAAATTCCATATTCACCTCCATTGTATTGGGGGTGGAGGCAGAAATCTTAGCGACTCGTAAGTGAAAACTGACCCTTTGATGTTCGACATCATCACATTATGTGACATAATGCAACCTTCACTTTCAGATCAAAGATGGCCGCTGGCGTCAGACCCACTTCATCTTCCAGACTCAGGACCCAAACTTACTCCCCATAGTGGATGTGTACAACCTACCGGCCGCAGAACTTGGCGCACGCTATCACCTCGAGGTTGGACCCGTGTGCTTCTTGTAGGGCCCTGTGGAGGGGCCCGGGAATACTCCTAAAAGGAGTGACAGCATGTAGGGGGGGGGGGAACTAACGCTTCTGTGGTTTCCAGAACAACAGACCCCCATTTTCTCCCTGCAAAATATGCTTGGACTGCAGAAAAAGGAGGGGGCACCAGAGAAGGACGGCCCATTGAAAATGCAGAGATAAGACTTCTAGCACTAATCAGCCTATGGAAAACAATATTAAGCTTCTTTTTCAGAGACTTGTTTGTGTGATACAAGACCTGAAGGCCCTTTTTGGAAGGAAGTAATATGAACGTCTCATTCTGTCACCTCTTGGACCATGTTGTATCGTATTTTCTTCACGGTCTGATACCCGATTTTGCAAAACACCGAAAACGTTTTTTCAAGAGAGATCTGTACAGAAATATGGAACAGTTACATCTGCAAATGCAATAATTCCTATTTTAATGTTTAAGTATTATTTATACATGTATACGTACTGTATATTGTAATATAAAGTGCAATAGTTATTGTTCCACAGCCTTTAGGCATATACAGTATCAACATCGTATCACTCATTCAGGTATACAGTGCGCCTCAGACACACAGGCACACTGTCTCCAGGTAAGTGTTTTTGAGCCTCTAATAACTGACCTGTGCTGAGAGACCCCACGTTTATACAGATATCTTCACACTAACAACTGCTGTGTGGTGGTCCTTTCCATGTTAAAGCGGACCCGAAGCTTTCCAGTGTGAACCGAGAAAAGTGTGTTAAGATGCTACCTCGTACTGCGCCTCTCATCTCACAGCCTGTTACCCGATATAATCTGGGATGACAGAGGTGACACCTGGTGCTGCAACAGTTGACAGTTGACACTCCTAATGATAAACTCTTGTCAGCTCTCAGCAAAGCAATGTCTGTGCTTTACGAAAAAGGGAAGATTGTAAAATATACACACAGGCCATTTCATTAAATTATATTTTCAAGGTAGTATTTTAACGTTTTCAATACTCTTTGTACTATCTGACACTGAGTCTGACACTAAGTTTTTTTTAATCTCTAAATGTAAATGTCTATAATAATGCAACCTTTATTATCTACAGTGGATTCTATTTAATTTTATTTAAATTTTGATTAGCTTTCCAGTTCAAAACCAGGCATCAACATACCGTTTTATCACATTTTTGGTCAACTGTATCATCTGTATTTTAGGACATTACCATGCTTTTGTTTTTACTATTCATACATTTGTCACTCAAAGGTGCAGCAATGATGGTTGGTCCCGCCAATCTATAACCTCAGAGGATTTCTTACAATACACAACACTAAACTACCATGGTACATGAGCTTACAGTGTTTGGTCTGTACAGACATTTTATGCTGCGTGAATGAAGTCTAATGACATAACAGGTAATTCAATAAATGTCTGAAACCTTTGTTGATGAGCAGCTTTCACTTTTCTTCTTCTTTTTTTTTTTTTTAAATCAAAAGAAAACTGAATAGCAAAGTGAGAAAATAAAATGCATTTAAACTGCCTGCTTGTGGCAGTGCATTTTAGCTTCCTCCTATTTATTTCACACCTGGAACTGTCAAATCCTGACAGCTACTACCATTGTAAACATGGAGAAAATTTGTGTCCTTGAACCTTGTTTTTTTTTTTTCCCCAACAACTTTCCCCCCAATCAGTTTTAGTGGCAATAACGGGATTCTTTCAACTGCAGCCTTATTCAATACAAAAACACAGGCAAACTTAGAGGTTGAAAGCACTATATTAGCAGGCTGCTGTATCTTAACATACATGATCTTATCTTGGGCACATGGCATGGCGGCCCCCATCAATAGGTAGGTTGACTCCAGTAATGAAGCTGCCAGCATCGGACGCCAGGAAGGCGATGCTGTGGGCCACTTCCTCCACCTCCCCCGGTCGACCGAGGGCATGGGTCTGCTTACACTTGGCAAGAAACTGGTGGTGAAAAAGACTGACAGAATGAGGATGGAGGGGTGCATGCATTTGCTTAAAATATATTTCTTTGGTATGTTTGTGTTTATTTAATGGTAGACAGAAACTTAAAAGATGAGAGGGAAGTTTGGGATGACTTACAGCACACATGCCAGGCCAGAATTAAATGCAAAAGATCACAGTTACAATGTTGACATGCCGCCCCCAAAATACTGTATATAATACTACTATTACCTGGGCATACTGGTCCTCATCTAGTCCTGCTCTCTTGTGGACATCTGTGATGATCACACCAGGGCTGAAGAGATGCAGCAGGCGCAGGGATACAAAATATATTACTCACTTCCATCACAATGGTCATTTCCAAGAGAAACAACACATCACAAACTGATATCAATGCTTTTTAATTAGAATTTCATAGAATCTGCGTTCTACTAATTCTATATATCCAAAATATGAATGAGGTAAATTACTGAACACAATAAAAATAACATACATTTTTCATTAAAATACTTACCAGACAGAGTTCACTCTGACTTGCTTACATGCCAGTTCTGAAATTTAAACAAAGAGTCGTGTTATTTATATTATGAACTTTTACAATTCTGAACATACAGTATAAGGAGAAAAATGGCTCACTCACCAAGTGCTATACAACGTGTGAACTGATCAATGGCCGACTTGGACATGCAATAGGCCAGCACACCAGGAAACTACAGAGAGAAAAACAGTGTGTCACAATTCTTAAAGACACAAAGCAACAAAAACATGTAGTGGAAAGTATGTGGCCAGCTGCTTAATACCCACAGATCTCTGTCCATTGATACTGGATACATTGACGATGGAGCCTTTGGTCTTGATCAGGTGGGGCACACAGAGTTGAGTCAGGTGGTATACAGATCTGGAATATAAAACAAAGGTTAGGGGACATACTAACTAAAATTACTGGAAATATACTTAAGCACTAAATATCAAGTTGGGGAGTAAATAAGTACTACTAGTTTCGTGTCCTCTCGAGGCTGTAAAGGACAATTACATCCTAACATCTGTGATGGGATTCACCAGCACAATAACAGCAGTATCACACACATTTAGATTGGCTGACTGGTGAATAGTGACACTGATCTATTGTTCCTGTGGATTTATGACATTGTCTGTAGTTAAATCTGTGAGTGAGCACGACATAATTTTCACTTCTGAACTGGAATTCTGTATTAATGGTATCATTTGTTTGCAGCACAACCTTAAAGTAACACATTTAATTGAATGCAAAAACTACAAAACTACTACTTCCACTTCAAATGGACACCATGTCTTTGAAAACCAGTCTATATGAGTGACTTGCAGTCTTGCCCCCTGCACATTCATGCATACATGTATAGTGTATCCATACAGTGTTGAAATAGTCATATCTAGATTTAGTCAAGCATGTATACAAAACAGAACATGACCTCTCCATTTATCTTGCCACTGAAAACATTTGGTTGTTTGTTGTTCAAATAATATTACAATAAAACTGACATTATTTTTGGCATATCCCAGCTGCTGTACACTATGTACTACTGTAGACTCAGCACTAATATGTCTCTATGGTGTTGTGATGTCAGGTGTTTGAAATCCATACCTGACATTGACGTTCATGACCTTGTCATACTGAGCCAGGTCTGTTGTCTCAATGCTGCCCATGGCCAGGATACCAGCACTGTTAACTAGGACATCCAGCCGGCCAAAGTGAGCGACAGTTTGCTCCACTGTCTTCTTCACCGTCTCCTCATCAGTAAGGTCTCCGGGAACAAGCAAAGGCTAAACACAGAGACACTCGATGTTTCATTTTTCATTATGTTCTGACTTTGAAGGCATTTTTGCACAGGCTTCAAAAGCGTATTCACGCAATACCAAAAAAAACACATCACTTTGTTAAAGACAGTAATGTTAGGATGGTAAAGTAAGATTGTTTGTTTATGTCTTTAAATGTAATTGTATGTGTTAACATGTATGTCAAATTGGCCACATATAATATTTACATTTATTTACATCCATGCTGCATTAGACATACCCTAAGGTACAGTGTTCCTAAATATGCCTACATTTAAAAACATGTTTAAAATGTGTTTTGTGCTCATCCCACAATGCATTAGGGCTCATTATTGACTGCAGGCTTAGCTCCACATTTTGACTTAAATCCCCTGTCAACTTAATGTGTCAGGCTCTGGTTGCTGTAAGTTTACGTATTTATACAACTGCAGGCTGGCATACACACGGTGTGTCACGCCAAGCTCCATTCAAAAAACAGATTAAAGTGTTCTCTTCATATTCAGACTTCTCCTGGTCCACATAGAAGTACATTCAACGAAACTTTGGCAGTGTCAACATGTCCGTACTCTAGTTAAACGTTGTTTACACGAGTGTCCCGCTCAGTGTGAGTTACCTCGGCAGCTCCACAGTCGGTGCACTGTTTGGCTGTTTTGCTGAGGTTTTCCACGTCGCGGCCGTTAAGAGCCAGCAGGGCTCCGAGTTTGGCGAACAGGACGCTCGTTCCTGCCCCGATGCCCGAGCTGGCACCTGTTATCAGGGTCACTTTCCCCTTCAGGGAAGACACCTGAAATACACATACAAACGCCGAGTCTATCAGGTGTCCACACAGTACCTCACCATCAATAAATGACGTGCTATTTAGTTCATACTAGAGAATAAAGCAATTAGAAAAAAATAAGGTAAACCACGTGCAAGAAAGTAAACTTACTTTAAATGCATCGTCTGTTGCCATGATTTCTGAGGTTGGCATAAACTTGCTAGTCAGTGCGACATACTTCACCCACTAGTGATGACGCAGTGTGACGCGCCAAGTTGCTCGCGCCAAGTCTCACTGTTGCTGTAGTTCATATAAGACTACAACACTGCTCCTTGTCCAAACCTCCAACCACACCTTCAGTATCTTGTCTTTTAAAGTGGAGACATTTGAAAATATGTATTTTTTTTTTTGCAAGCAGAAAATGTTTTGAAATCATGCTAAAAACAGAATATATTAATTATAAATGTTTATTTAGTACAAAAGATTGGCAATTTATTTACATAGCCTATCAAGAAAAAAAACAAAAAAAAACAAAAAAATCAGAATCTGTATAGCAGTGCTGTACAAAGTCAGGCGTATTTTGTTTTTGGACCGAATTGAATGCATGAAGATGAATATGTGAAGAAAAACCGATACTTTTTCATTACAAAGGCTTTGTCATATCACTATGTGGGGAATGCAAATAATTTCTTAAAATTCATAATCATACTTCGGCTACATAGAAATTGGAGAAAGCATACCCCCAAATTTAGCTTCAGGATGCTAAATCTGGCACTAATCCATGGATAGTGACTAAGGTGTTTACTTATTTAAACCAAAAGGTATTTTTCACCCAAATGACTTCAGTCCGTTTCCTGTTCATTGCTAATTTCTGGGGGATTTCTCTCCAATTTCTAGCCTCTGATAAGTTATCCATTTTAACTTTGGCAAGGTACTATGTACTGTATCAATTGGAAATATTGGAAATTTAACACAGGAGTCCACGCCTGTGTTAAAGGCCTATCTGCATATCTAAAGAGGAAGTCGTCTATCCTGCAAAAGGGTTGGCATGAATGGTCACATCCTTTATCCGGGTTTCAGTCAGTGGTCGGAACGTCTTTTCATTGACAGGCAGTTTCTCCAGTTCATCCAGTGTTTCCAGGCCATCGATAATCCTACATGTTGAAGAGAGCAAGATGTCAGCTGCAATTATATTTTAATCAATCAATTAACACTCTAACCAGTCTATGAAGCCAAAACAATTTTCACTGCGTCTCTCTCTCGGATATCTCTATCATTATTTCCATCTCACGTAACACCAATTTATCCGTGTAAAGGTTGCATACTTTCCAAACACTGTGTACTTCATGTCCAGGTGGGGCTGTTTGGCATATGTGAAGAAAAACTGGGAGCCATTTGTGTTGGGGCCATTATTTGCCATTGACACCACTCCTCTTACGTTATGCTGAAATTAAAAAAAAAGCAGAAGAACATAAAAGTGACAATGTTAAAGACAGACCCCTGATGAAACATTAGGTAAAAACTTCCTGACGTAGGCAAACAAGCTAGGTACTCACTTTCAGATGTTCACTGTACTCATCTTCGAATTTGCGACCCCATATACTTGTTCCTCCTTTACCTGTGCCTGAATGGTTTAACAAAAATACAGGGAACAACAGACAGGAAGTGAGGATGTGAATTCTGACATTTTAGTATTGAAATGCAGCAGATGCAACAACAATGTCGTACCTGTAGGATCTCCAGTTTGAACCATGAAACCTTTAATATTTCGGTGGAAGATGCATCCGCTGTAGAACCCACTGGCACACAAAGCGAGAAAGTTCTGTAAATAGTAAAAAACATGTTAAGATATTCCATGACTTTTTGGGGAAAAGATGTGTACATCTGTGTTTAAGCATTTAAAAATTATAGTAGCATTAAAGGGTATCTGCAGTACGTTTTCTACTAAAACTAACCCAAACATGAAAACTGTGAAGCACATACGACATAACCATGTCTGTAATAATATATCATATAAAAGAAAGAAACTGTAGAACTGACAATAATATAATAACACAACTTAAATTAACGCATCTCTAGCAGGTCAAGAGCTGGAACACTTACCTCACATGCTCTCGGTGTGCGTTCACAAAACAATTCAATTTTAATGTCTCCTAGATCTGTGTGAAGGGTAACAGCCTGCGAAATATACAAAAGAAAGAAAACCATTAAGCGTTAACTTTTAAGAGGCACAGGGACGCCATTCTTTACTGTATGCTACCTAGCTTAGCCTGTCACCCAGACTGCAAAAATAAGTCATTACAAAAATTAAGTTTGGCTCGTAACAAACTTATCTGCATTAAACCGCATTATCAGTTAATCGCTTCTTAAACTGTTTTGTTATTTTCATGTTGACAGCAACAGACACAATAAGATTTACCATTTCAAACGTTGCGTCTGCGAACAAGTGTGTCGGAGAAACATGTCCGTGTAGGTGCAGTAGACCAGCGCTGAATGGTTCCGCAAGAAATTGACGGTCATGTTAAAGTGGCACATACAAATTGGCTAAATTAAAGTGACATAGGCCTATACACTTGTTACTATGATACTGTGCCAATCATTTTACAAATACTATGGATGTGTTACCTCAGCACGGATGTTGTGTTGTGATGCTGTTAAGACACGGCCAGATTGACCTGATATGTGGTTCCAGGGGAAAAATTCTGGGTCCTTCTTCACCCCCCAATTTTCCCATACATGCAATGTATACCGTTGTTCTATGGTTTCTCTGCTAGAGTAGTACCAGATTTGTTATTGGGAAATTTGACTAAATACATTAATTACTTAAAACTAGATTTTCACACGCGGACCTTCTTCAAGACAGGAACTGAGCGTCAGGTGCTAAAGCAGGATGCACCTTAAGGCCGTCATGTCAGTTGATATTATTGTGTTGATTATGGTGCATAGTTCCAAACACATTTACAGGAAATTATCCTGTTTTGTTTTAACATAGACTTTGAAAATGGCAACTGTAGTTTCATTGTAGGTGGCCTTTTGTTTAGAGAGACTGTCCTATAACCAGACAGCCCCTGCTTCAACAATAAAGTCTACATCAAATGATATATGCCCTGGACAGGTGTTCTGTTACTTCTTAATAACTTCTGAACAGTATTATGACTTAACACAATGACTAATATCTAATATAGTACCTGGGCAGTTAACAGAATCTCGACCCAACACCAAAATACAACAGAGAACTGAGTCATTCACAACATTCAAACAGAAACCAAGAGAAATTTGTTCGACCGAGTTTATTTTATTTCACCTCTAGTGGATGGAGTGCAGGAGAGGATGGGAAACATGTTCAAACAGAATACTCACTATCACATCATTCATGTCAATACTGATGATTTCCTTATTAATGAAAAACTTTTGGCAACCAACACTGCATTAAGTCAAATTTATATATCACCTATAATTGGATTTTAGTTGGGAATCACTGAAAACAAATTGTACCCAAAAAATAATGGTTTTATGAGAAGAAAGAACAAAGGTGAACATCATGGGATGAGAAAGTCTCATCACGCCAACATACATAAACACGGATAACACTCGCACACACACTTCATCTGTGCTAATCACTAATGAGGACAACAAGTCTGAAACAACACAGCTCAATTTATACATGGTCATTGACAAAAACGCAGAATCAAGAATAAAACAAGTGGTTTCTTTAAAAACACAAACACATTTTGTTTAAAACCAGCAGTCAATATTAAATACACCAAACTAGAAAATAATGTATAGAAATGCATATAAAACTGTAACTGTATAAAACAACTGTTTAAATTAATAAAAATACCAGGTGTAATATAAAACAGGCAATCAACTCAAAAAAGAAGTGAGTACTAGCTGGTTTCCTGAGTAATTTAGCTATATTGTAATAATACCAATAGCTGTCAAAATGAAACAAAATAAGTCAAAATGATAAAAAAAAGGAGGGAAAAGACTACAAACAAGACTAACAATAACTATCAGACAAAAAGCGAAACTACTGACTGATACCACTGTACTAGCAACCTACACAATGTTTTTTTTTTTTGAAATTTACTGACCATTTACTTGCAGTGCACTCACTGCAACACTTTACATTTGACATAAGGATTTCTGATGTCACTCTTAATTAGAATAGTTGATTGTCTTTATCTGTGGTGTATTACTGAGGTGTTCTGGATGTCATTTTAAATGCTCCAGTTGGGACTTAAAGGTAAGGACCAAAATTCATTTGTTTTTCTACGAGTAGTTAAAAAACAAACAAAAAAAAACTTAAATACTAATCCAATTCCATTTTAATCTCATGGCTGGCAGTCATTCAGATGAAACTCCCCATACTGGGAAAAATACAAAACAAGTGTTTGCATTTACCTAAATTTAACTTGTGGGAGAGGTGCTGTAGTGCAAAAGCATTCATTAGGAGCAAAAACTCCTCGAATCTACTTATCTATCTACGTGAAATTCTCATCATCACCTTAGTAAAATTAATGTGACAAAAAAAATGCCCATGCACATTAGAAAACTACATCACTACTAACCTTTACATAGTTTAAAAAGGCAATATTGCACAATATAGCAAAGTTAAACATGTTACTGAAACTAATGTACATAGCTTAAACTATTCCTATCCTCAACCTAGTTACTGTACTGTATACAATGACTGTATATTGCTACTGTCCAAGTTTTCTTTGCAGTTAGGTTTATTAAAACATAAACTGTTTTTTTTCCCTCTGGGTAAAACACAAGAACCCCTATTGTGTGTTGTGCTGTGTAAGAGCTGTGCATTGATCTTCAATTCCACATTTTTAGCATCGTGCTGCTTACTGTGGCAAAACAAGTCACTCTCAGGCAAAAAGTATTAAAACACTTCTCTACAAATGAACACACTGTGAAACCAGAGAAATAATGACAATCACAACAATTAGATGACCTGACCTGAAAAGTATGGAGGCCCATTTACGACAGCATAAAAAAAATAAAATAAGAATGATAAAAAAAAAAATTCTCATTACATCTCCCACAATTATGAAGTCAACATTGTGATAAAACATGACACCAAGTTAAAATTATGAGAAACTAAGATTTCTTTGCTGTGAGGTGACAAGGCAGTCTTAATTATATCATAGATCTAATTTTGTAAATTGAAATGATAAGAAATTACTTTGACTCTGAAATAGTAATATATATATATATATATATATATATATATACACACACACACACGTCTCTTTTTGTCTTTATTTCCCTAGCAGGGATGGGTTTCCATAAGAGGTGAGTATATCTGGCACAAAAAAATCCCAAACCCAAAAAAAAAATAAAAAAAAAATAAAAAAAATCTATCACGCAATAAAAAAAACACAATAACAACAAAACACTTTCATGCCCAAAATGAGTTTGTGTCACTTTAGTAATTAAAATATAAATCCCACTGCTAAAGTTCTATATCACTTTTACAAATAAGACCGGTAGAAGTTTTACTGGATAATTTAATTCATATTGTTCATGCCGTCTGACTTTTTAATTTCTATAGTATTTGTCAGCAGTGCACAGCCGTACTGGTTAGGACTGAGTAAATATAAAACAAAGAGCAAAACTGTCATGCTACTCCCATTATCATCTGGGGCTGGGAAGTCTAGTGCAGCTTTAAAGACAATTGTCTGCATCTAACCTTGGGCAAGAGTAGGATCATTTGTTTTGAACTCCTGAAATGCCACAACATAAATAACAGAAATGGTACATAACACAGAAGGAGTGATTTAAAGTTAAGGCAACTGAGCTGAAAGCCATGGCTCTTTTCAAAAATGCCTCCTCATCTTTCTTGCCAATGAAAAATGAATTTGTAGGAATTACATTTTGTCTTTTCATTAAGGAGAATGTTGCCTGTTTTAGCTTTAAGCTTTTGTAGTGAAATCTAAAATTTCACCATGAAATTTCAGAAATGGCCATTTTTGACTTTATTGCACTGTTCTTCCACATGAAAAAAAACAAAAAACAACTCAGATTGAATTTAATATTCACCTTGCCTTAATGAATCTAATTTAAATATTTTAGATTAAAGATGGCTGTAATCTCATACTACCCTATCAAGGTAGAAACATCATATTAATCTTACAATGTTATAATAACAAACTGAAATGAACACAAGTCCAGGCGCTTAGAAAAAAGAAGACCTGTCTGGTTCTTCCACTTGTTATTTGCAGACAATAACACTCAACTATCAGGGCATACAGGTAAGACCAGAACTAACTTCATTATCCACCACAGAAAGGGATATAAAGCAATCTAGTGTTTTAGGTATCATTTCAGACATATTAGCAACATAAGGAGGCTCCATTTCAATGTTAATACTGTGTTATCTTGTAAAACTTCATTTTAAATCTTTTGACACAAACACGACTCATCTCATTCAAAGGTTTTTCAGCATTTTCCCCAGATTTGTTCACTTTGTTTTGTGTAATTCATTATAAACAAACAATGTGGATGCATCATGGCCATGAAATAGAAAATGAATAGTATACTGGCAGTAAGGGTTGGGTATCTGCGTGCTGATAACATGTTCCACTAAGGTAATTGAATGGGGGTGATGTTTGTAATAATTGTTGACTGGGTAGCATTCAGTAGAATAATTGCTTTACTTAAAGCACTAGGTCAAACACATAAACACCTTTCCCCAGAAAGAGGCCATCAAACCCTCCACTCTGCCAAACTGACTCCATGAAAGGACAGCACTCTCTAGTCTAAGACCACATGTTGTACTGCTCAGACTCAGTCCAACCAAAGACAACTCCTCCGCCTCTACAGCATTTGCACACAACAGCCTCCTCAGTGACCCTCTCCTTTCCACCTTAAACAACACCCTCTCAAAATCCATAACCTTTTCTTGACGTTAGTTATCCCTGATTTGTGATTTCATCATTTCTCCATCTGTTGTCCACCACTGATCTGACATAAATTGTAACTCTGATAGTCAATGTTTTTCTGCTGTAGAGGAATTACCATGGCCTTCAGATACCTTCATATGCGCTTGGTTTGAAATTGATTGGAAAATCATGAAAGTGACTTAAAAGCCACGAAACAGCCATTATTCTGACTCAAAACTTACAGGATTGCTAACTTGAATGTGGAGTTTGCTTGCGATTAGTATTGTCATGCCTTATATACATACATATATAACATTAGTTGATATAATCAGAAGGCTTGTTAAATATTGTGAGTGAACATCTGCATAATTATTTTCTTAAAATTAATTTTAAAAAAAGTTACAGCCTCTTGCCTGTGATGATTATTTCCTTTACATGTTATGATGGGATTGGGAATTTGATACAACTTAAAATAAGTGGAGCAAGTATTGGTTGCAGTTTGACAAGCCATACACTAATATAAAGAGGGAGAGGTCACAGAGATCACCTTGCTTTCCCATTTATAAAACTAACAATACTGGACAAATTATTTTAATAATGTATTCTATCTTGATTAGGTAAGAACCTGATGTTATAGTAATTGTGAACAGGGAAAACTTTGTTTCAAGTTCTTCTGACTTTAGCAAAGTTGGCCCACAGTTTTGCATTCTTCAACTTTTCCACCATAATTGAGAAGCATACAATGTAAACACGTGCTGCTGATCACAATGGTGCTGCTACATTATTGCTAAAAAGCATCATTAGTGGTTTATAATGGAAAGGCCTGAGAAGTAGCTTGTAAAGGAAGGAAGATCAACTGCACAGCTGCAACTGCAAGAATTAAGAGAACAACCAGACGCTACCAGTATTTTGGTTCTGCCAAACTGGCACTGGTTCTCGATACCCAACCTTACTGGCAGTACACTGCAGCAGGACTACTGCCTGCTTCAGCAAGCCCTCTGGGACAGTATAGGCATTCCACCTGTGTCAGGGCCCAGTTAGTAAGTATCTGTTTTCACTCACAGACCTGTTTATGCCTGTTCTTTGTCAGCTTTCCATAACTGTTCCTTGACCTCCGTGGGCAGGGTGTTGAAGAGGTCCTCCTCCACCACAAGGCCGGTTCTCTTTAGCTGTCGGCACTCACTCAGCTCCACGGGCAGACACTCCAGACGGTTTCCTCTCAGCTCTAGCTGTGTCAGCCCAGTCAGCTCTCCAAACCGCGATGGTAGAGACTGCAGGCAATTGTTCCCCAAGTTCAATGTGCGAAGCTTCTTGCACTGGAACAGCTCATTAGGCAGGCTCTCAATCTGTATTTCAAGGTGGGGATGGTGTTGTGATGGAAGAAAAACAGAGAGAACTTTTTGTAAATTTTTCCAGCAGCAGACAAATAGTTGCAAACAAACTATAAAGAAAAAAAAATGGCAACAAAGATTGCACAATCAACAAATATTAAGATGGTTGGAAAACAGTGATTATTCAAGTACTCACCCTGTTGGCCGTCACTGCCAGGTACTGAAGATTCTGGAGGAAGCCAATGTCTGTAGGAATATAGGTTAGGTTGTTATGGCTCAGGTCCAGGAAGCGCAGCTTGCGGCAATAAAACAGCTGGCTGGGGATCTTCTCAATCTTGTTTCTGTTCAGGTACAGTTTCTCCAGGTTGGTCAGTGTGCCAATCTGGATGGGAATATAGGCAATCTGGTTGTACCAGAGCTTAAGGCAGATCAGCCGATGAAGGTGCTGGAAGCTGATGATCTCCTCGATGGTCTTCAGGTTGTTGTCCTTCAGATCAATCTCCTGCAAGTTGTGCAAGCTGAAGATTGAGTGTGGTATGCGTTCTAGATCACAGCGAATCAGCTCAAGTTCTGTCAGGTTGACCATCTTCTTCAGGCTGTTGAGCACCATCAGCTTGGTGCCTTCATTATTGATGGAAAGCTTCTGGAGGTGCATGCCCACATCAGTCACCACCTGAGGTAGCTTGGTGAGATTGCTCTTCAGACGAAGAACTTTGAGCCTCTTGAGCTCCCGGAGCCCATCAATGACAATGTAACGGTTGTTCTCCGCACTGAGATTCCCTGTCAGATGAAGTTCACTAAGATTCTTCAAACTGTAGATCCATAGGGGTATCTCTTTGATGTCGGTGAATTTGATGTGCAGAGACTTCAAGTTCTCACGCAAAAACGCCAATGCAGGAGCTTCAATTTTGGCTGGTGTGTGGTAAAGCCACATCTCTCGCAGGTTGACCAGCTGGGCGATGATCGGGGGGATGGTGATATCGGGGATAAGCTCTAGTTTAAGAACCTCCAGCTCCATCAGGTCAAATACTGTGTCTGGAATGCCACTCAGCATGAAAAGGTGCAACTCCAACTTCTCCTGAGAGTTCTTGGTAATCCTCTGCCTGAGCTTGTCCAGTGTCCACTCATTGTTGAGGTTGAGCTGCCTCAGCTTATTTTCGCTTACTTCCGAGAGGAACACAGCGAAGCGTTTAGAATACAGAGGGTCATACTGATCTATCATGTGCATCATGAACGCAAAGTCATTCTTCACATCGGGTATGTCACTGTAGCTGCTCTCTTCCCGTATTGACTCAAAGGAGTACTTCTTTAGAGAGCGCCGAAGCATCCAGCAAAGTGTGTACATGCAGATCAAACCATACACCACTACTAAGCTAATGTAGAAACAGGCTAAGATTTTAAAAAGTGTAGCCAATGGGTGAGCACAACGGTACACGCTGTAACCTGTCAGACTTTCTATATTTACTGAACAGTCAACACTGAATTTAATATCATGCACGTAATACCCTGTATAGCAGATTATCAAAATAAACTTGATGACTTTGATGATAGTCTGACGGATGTACAGTCTGTACACAATATCTCCTTCTTCAACATGTATACGGAACTTCTTCACTTTTTCAAACAGGGCTTTAGCCTGTTCACCCTCTTTCTTGTCCAAAACCCCTGTTTCTGTTCTATCAACAATGCCCTGTTCAAAGCGTGTCTTTGTCCTTTGGAGCATAGGAACACTTGCTTCAACATCCTCACTGATAACAGACTCCTTGTGGTCCATTGAGCCGTTCATTTTCATTGGTTTTGGGTCACTCTCTTCAACCACCGTCTCCGACAGTGCACGAGTTGTCCATGGGGAGTCAAAGCATTTCAGCAAGATGGATACAAAATGCTCTAGTTTGGAACTAGTCCGTGGGAATTTAAACCAAAAGTTGCTGCAAGCTAGGAAAATAAGGGTGTGAAGCAATACTAGGTAAGGAAAATACTTGGCAAACCAGTGCAATCTATTCTCATAGCACACAGCATCCACATAGTTGTACTGGTGGCGGTCCAGATCATACTGGATCCCTTTGGGCTCCAAGATCAATGATTTGGAAAGGGTAGAATTGAAGCTCTTCTTGCAGGTCTGATTGACCACCCATTTGCAGGGCAGGCAGATCATCTTGTCCTGGGTGACCTGCAGTGTCCCCCCAAACACAGAAATCATAAGCATAACAATGGAGATGTAGTCTGTGAACACATCCCACCATGGTTTCAGGATGCGGTATGCTGGCTGTGTGTCCACAAAGTACCGCAGCTCAGTGATGGGGATCATGGTTTATCTGTGGAAAAAAAGAGTTGAGGATATAATCATAATTGAGTATTGATGTACTGAATTATATAGCTTTGTCAAACACTGAAACACTACAGATATGGCTTTTGACAAAATCAAAAGGAAAAAGCTCCTTCCCCTAATACCTGAACAGCCTTTACCTGAACCACAACAACACAATAGCGAGACAACAAATCAATACTACAGTGCTAACTAACAAGGTCATACATCAGAACATTCCAGACGGCTAATTTGAAGGCTGCCAGGAGTAATAAAATAGAGATTCCTGCTTGTTGTAACAAAGAACTGCCTGATTGACTTTACTGGGCCGGCTACCATGTTATTGATTTAACTATTGTTAAACAGACCCAATTAATCTTGCTTTAAAATGGCTGTCAAACTGGACATAGCATTTCAAATGTTGTGGGCAAACCAGCCATCAATCGAATATAAAGTTTATTTGTCTGCATTTTAATTTAGTCCCCACAAGATTTAGGTTAAGAATTAATGGGTTATCCCCATGAAGAAAAAGAACAAAGTCACTCAGGCAATGAGACAGCTGCCTTGAAAGTGTATGCAAGCTATAAACATAATAGATGAATAAATTAACAGAACAATCATTTCAGATTGGCTTAATCAAGAAAAACCTATGCACCTGATTTACACAGGGAGGGCACTAACTAGCAGGGATGCACTGATCCCACGTTTTCTCTTCTGATGAATATTTATGACACCTAAACTAAATACTTCAAACTTTATAAAGTACTCTGATACTTTAAAAAGTATTTAGAAAATTAGGAGAAGTTGAAAAAAGTCTGTAAAATATCATTGTTACACAATAACAACAGTGATAAAGAAACAGTAACATAGATCAGTCATTACTGGCCAATATTCTACTGTATGTATCAGTAATGGTGCTGATACTGATCCAAGGTAATGCATAGATGCATCTCTACTGACTAGGGCTAGAGGTGGGCTGATACATACTGTGAGACATTATAAACTTGTCAACCATCAGAGACTTCTATCCCAACATTGCTGGGTGCAATAGGTCAAAATGAGTAATGTTGCAAACTAATGAGCAGGACTTCTTCATGGCAAAATTGGATTTTCCTGTGTCCACACATTCCTGTATGGTTATTTTATCCATTAACAATTTTTAATTTATGTTCCAGAAAATGTATTATATTACATATACCATGATAGGAGTCATGTATCCATGCAACCTCACATCTGCACATGGCACAAAGGCAGCAAGACCCAGTTAAGTTATTACTCCAAGTTGTTGGTATGAAAAATAACACAAAAAAGCACACATGAACAGCATAATTTGTGTGTAAGGATAGATAAAAATACTCTTAACACACTTGAAAAATGGTTCTACTTACGCATCCGAACTGTAAAGTACAATAACTCCATACATAAACAGTCAAGAGCGATCCACAACTACTCGTTTGCCGCTGTTGTACATCAGAGCCAGATAAAGCCCTCCAAATCAACCTCTAGCCTTGTGTGAGTGCGACACACCCAGCATGTAAGCTTGAGAAGCCACTCTTCTAAAGATGATGTTCCGTTTTGGCTTGTTTAACCCAAACAACACGACTGCCAGAGGAGCCACCTTGCTCCCCTGCTCTCTATTCTTAGCCATTTCCGTTAATAATACCCAGAGTATTGTCTGTGGGGGCCTTGAGAAGCACCTCCCTTGACCTTCAGGAGGAGATCCTGTTTACCTTATAGAAGCTGCTGTCTCCAACCAGTGTCTCTCTGGAATACTCTACCGTCACCTTTTGTACCCCCACCGCCCCCCAAAACACACACCTACACGTACACAACAAGTGTCTGGGGCTGGCATTCTTCAGAGTTTGTACTTTCTTAGGAAACTGTAAAGGCGAGGAGTCAAGACGTCTAGTCTGATCCTTGGCCAAATAAGCATATTTAGACTGGCCCCAGTTCAGAGAAACTTTTGCACACATAACAACTATTCCGATGATATTGGATTGGGTAGATGGTGTAGCAGCAACAAATACACTCAATAAATAAAATAGTCACCAGTTTGGAAGTGTTATCTGTGCTCCAGTGCCTGATGATGACCCTTGTGGACAAGCCACTCTCTGTGTATCCAAAACTCTTCATGGACCATTGCCTCTCTCATCGCCATGGGGTTGAATAGAAGGTCTGAAAAACACCTGATTGTTTAATAGCATACTTGGGAGTAACATACTTAAGCCAAAAGCGTAAAGAAAGTTACCTGCATGCGTATTACTGATCTAAGTTATGTTTAAACAACAATACACTACAAAAAACGACGTGTGCCTTTAAAAGTTATAGCGCTTATTAAGGAGTGTGTAATATATCGTGCCAGATATGCTTTGTGTTGTCAGATATATGTTAATTTAGATGATGTACCGACTATCCACCAGTCAACACTCGTAACGTTAGCATGGATGTCTTTGTCATCTGGCTAGGTATCTGAGCAAGCGTTTCTCCACAGAAAGTTAAAGCTGGGTGTTTTTTTTCCTATATACCATTAAATAATGTGACATGATATATTTGAGGCAGTACATTGGTATCTGTCAGCAGGCTACTTATCTGTACAGACCACAAACAAGAACAATTTTTGCTGTTAAAACACGTTAGCAAATTAAGCTAGACTGCTGTTAGCTAGTGAGCTAACCTAGCCATATTGACCACCAGCTCTGTCATCGGAAGTTTACATCCTAGCAAACGCTGAAGTTAATACGACATATGATATATTTCTAACATGTATTAAAACTGCTAGGATGTTCAACTTACTACGTTTGGTGTGCTGCGATCAAGTCCAACACTAGTTTAATATGAATAGTTGCTAACAAATTGCGTTCACTGACGCTAGCAGCTAGCTAGCTGTTGTTTTTTCCAGCACCTCCGGGACAGCTCTCCTCTTACACCGCCAAGACGACGGATGGCAGTGTGGTGCTTTTAACAAACGTAGAGGAAGAACGCTCTTCCTCTCCGTTACTGGAAGAGAAATGTTCATGTTTTGACAGCTAGGAGAAGCTCTTATGTTTTCAATGATTGCACAACAGTACCAGATAGTGTATTTTAATTCCCGAAATGTTGTCATTTAACTCTTTGCGGATTACGTGCTCATCCCGGGCTTCACTGCACCCAAACTGGCTGATGACGAACAGACAGTCTGTTTATAAAGCTGTTACGTGTTCTGCGCATTGTATGTCTACCAGCTTCCCCAAGAAGGACAAATGGCAAAGCAACACGAACTTCAAAGCACTGGGAATGGAAAGAAAGCTAATTTACTACACCAGTCCTGTAAGTTCACCCAGTAATTACTGTACAGGTCAAGTCAAACTGAACTGCTGGAATTGCAAACAGCCTCTTGACAAAACACCTGCTTTTTACTGCATGTCATGCAAAGTAGTCCAGCCCCCTGAAGAAGGGACATCCTATTTTAAAATTATGGATTGGTGAGTATCTTGTCTCATTTATCATTACCCACTATTACTCACAAACATTTTATTTATTAAGTCAGTCTGTGAGAAAAACATTTAATGTTACCATGTGTGTGTCTTTTCAGTGACTACACATTCACACTGGACACACAAAAGCTGCAGAAAAGATACTTGCAGCTTCAGCGGTCTCTACATCCAGACAACTTCAGCCAGAAATCTGTGGTAGGCAGGGGGATGGAAAGGGGAATCTAGAGAGATCAGTTGAGTAACATGGTTTATTAGTCAGCTGAGGCTGTCCTATCTATTAGTACAAGTATGACACGGGAAATTGGGTTTAACCCTGTGTCCCTATTATGTCACTTGACTGTGCATTTTTGTTTTGTTAGTATGATTCATTGTGATTTGGCCAAGGGAACAACTCTGGGCAAAGTTGAAAGATGGGTTTGTTAAAAGACATTGACAAATGTAGGCCCTTGCAAGGATGGCTTTCCCTATATTAAGCTACCAAGCAAACAAGGTCAAGGCAAGTTCAAGGAATCAAAAGCCAAACAACTGAGAAGATGAAAGAGCATTGCTTTAAGAAATACGATAAATAAGAGACAAGAGGAAAAGAAAAAATTGAAATATAGTAGTAGAAATGAATGAGTGGAGTACAAAGAGATTTATATTTTTTAATTTTATAGTATGATTAATTATATTTTGTCTTGCATCAGGAAAAGCACAGGTGTGTCTAATGACATTAATAATGGCTCAGTTCCATTAGGTATCCTGGGAGCTGATTCCAGTCAGCCAGCCCAGCATGCACAATACTATTACACTATTAATTACACCTGTGTTTTTCCTGCTATGACGTGTCAAGATGTCTACTGTGAAAAAGGTCTATTACAAAATGCCGTACACTGTAACTGAAAAATCTAGAAGGAAGAAAAACAAACAAGGGTAAATGACGTCCATTCCAATAATAAAGTATGATTAAAGATATTAGTATTAAAAACACTCATGCACAAGCATGAAAGGCCAAAGGCAAATAAAGTTTGCGAAACAAATTGAATGGTAAGTTTTAAGTATGTAAAAGTCATTACAAGCTAAGTAAAGGTTAGGTAAGTAAGATTTAGGTAAATCTCTTGATTGTCTGACATGTGGAGACATTTCTATTCTTCATATATGTATTTCATAACTACTGCTAGAGGGGATCTGAGGTATTAACAGCTCAATTTACTTGAAATGTTAGAGAAATAATGCCTTACATGTCTCAAATAAGCTGTGCAGTTAAAGATGAAATCCAAATTCTGACTTTAAAGCATATTTGGGCAGAGGAGGAACAGAGGAACTCATTATTGATTAATCCCCCCTTTATTTTCTTGATTAATCGTTTAATCATTTTGTTTATAAAAGTTCAGACAATAAATAATGAAAAATGATAATGAATTAGAATTTCCGAGCATCCAGCAGCCAGGGTGACATATTCACATTGCTTGTTTTATATGGCCAACAGTCCAAAACCCAAATAGACAGTGGATATCTGTGAACTGCAATAATCGATAAAGTGCACACAGCAAACTCATGGTGATGGTTTATACTGAAAGACACTAAAGGCAAAAGACAGGAAAGAGGTGTAATTTTGGTTTGTCCACTTGTCTTTGGATGGAGCACGCACTCACTGAAGTTTTTTCTTTTTCTTTCTTCTTATACGCAGACAAGTGTAGTTTTCTAACACCAGAATTTTGTGTGGAAAAATAGGTTTGATGTACTTGGTAAATCACATTCAGCCCAAAGCACAGTTAGGCTGATGAGACAGGTAGGTCTATATTTTACATTTTAAGCCTGGACTAGTGCAGCCTTAAAAATGTCACGGAAAGAAATAAGACATGTCCTAATGCATCTGAGCCATTCAAAGTGGAGTGTGTTTATGGGTTATTTTACAAAAATTTTTCACATTATCCAGTTTTCCCCTCGTGGATCATTAAAAAAAACTGCATGGCAGTTTAGAAGAATAAGCATTATAAGTACAAGGAGGAGCAGAGGTGTGTTGCTTCACACTTAATTTATTCTGTACACTCTCTGGTCATTTTTTCTTAATTAGACATCTTCTAGCCTCCGGGGTCTTCATCATATATAGAAAACTCATTACTTATACAAGGCTACAAGGCAGCCACCTACTGCACTGCACAGAAACAGCTCCACACGATGGGCCCATGGGCCAGAGCTTGAGACTGTTGATTTCCACAAGAGCTGACAGACCTGATAGCTGCAAAATGTACTCAGATCTGCCAACCATTTCCGAGATATTTCCCTCCCCGTCTTGTTTCCACACATCTGTTGTGTCAAACTTACACCTGCATCCCTTGAAGGGTCCCAAACAGCTTGGCTACAAAAGAGTAGCTGTATGTCATACACCTGATTGTCAGTATCAGTAGTAAGTGTTTGGTGTCAAAAAAAAATGACAGTGGTATAGATTAGGATGGCTACATGTAAAATAGCTCAGAAGTTAATCCCTTTTGTGACAGTTTGATGTGTAACTCTGGATAATGTGAATATTTGTTGTCCCAAATGCACAGCATGTTAAAAATCACAATAGTACAACTTTTCTTTCCCTCTTTTAATGAATGAATGTGAACTAAACTTGCCATCATTAGAGGCAAACTTAACAGAACCCTCTCTTGCAGAAAGAACGGGAGTATTCAGAAGGCCAGTCGGCCCTTGTGAACAAAGCATACAAGACTCTGCTTAAGCCTTTGAGTCGTGGTCTATATATGGTGAGTGTGAAATCTCTGACTTAATTTCTAATGAATGTTATTTTTATAACTGCAAGCTCGGTCTGTCTGATTGGCTGTTCTAGAGGAACATCTTCCCCGTCTGACAGTCAAGAGACAGTGACATGCGTTTAAAGGAGCAGTTGAGTTTGATGAACTCCCATCCTATGTTTCAGCTGGAGCTGGAGGGGAAGCGCATAGAAGAGGGCACCGACTCCGGGGCTGATTCTGAGTTTCTAATGGAGCTGATGGAGATCAATGAAGCCCTTGATGAAGCACAGACTTCAGAAGAAGCCAGTAAGATTGGCCAAGGCGCAAAAGGTAAACAAATATGTCTGGTTGAGTGATTTGAGATGATTGTAAATTATAAATCATAAATTAGCAGTAATTGGTCCTGACACATCAAATATCCAACTATTCCTGATTTTTATCAGTAGTTTTGACTAGTTTCACCTCTCCGCTCATCAAAAATGTTTTAAAATAAAACAATATAAGAAAAAAAAAGTAACTGCTCGCTGACTGAGACGTGCTTTGTTTTAAGGGTTAAAGTCGTAATCCTTGAGATTTGATTTGGTGAGCTGGCCTGTGGTTACCATGGTAACAGCAAGTGCAGTTTAATACTGCAGCCAACACTCCTGGAGCAGCTACTTTGCCAGAAATACAACAGAAGAGCAACAGGTGTATCTGTTTACAGTGCAACCAAACAAACTCACGTTGTAGATGGGAATGACGGACTCTGCCACTAACACTGAAAACTACTATATAGAAAGGTAATTACAGAATGTAAATACACTGAATGGCTGCAGAAAAAAGGAGACCATACATAAATAGTATCAAAATTGGGATATGATTTCATGAAAAAAACTGCGGACTTACAGAATGGGCATAATTGCCTGCCGTTGATATGCAATGCACAACAAGGTTGAAAACTTCAGACCAATGAATGATGCATACATGACAGATTTATCTCAGGCCAACATGGTTCAATTTGTGTCCCATTTTGTAAACTAACACATTTAATTGTGTTCTGGTGGGCACATCAAACTGTGTTAACACAATATGTCTCTTTGATTTTTCTAATGTGTTTTTTTAACCTCAAATCAAGCAGTTACTCTCAGAGGCGAGTGTGCCTTTGAATTTCTAGGAATAAAAAGCACCGTATGTGCCATGTCTTGTTAATACGTGCAGACCTGGAACTTGTGTCCTCCTCACTTGCAGGGAAACTGGCAGACTTGACAAAGGAGATAGACGCTGCCCTTCTTAAAGGTATTATATTCAGACGTTGCATTGAAACATTTTCTGTCCCTCCCACTCATTCCTTGGTTTTTTTTGTGATCTGTGCTGAAGCTTTCATTTAAGTCGCTGAGTGAGTCATTGATTGAACTTCCTTTTGCACTCTTTTTTTTTTTTTTTTTATCAGGAGAGCTTCAAGCTGCCAAAGCGCTGCTTGTCCAAATGAAATACTATGCAAACATAGAAGAGAAAGTGAAGGAAAAACTTTCTGAATTCATGTAATTTACACCCTATTTAGTGACTGTGAATTTATTAGATTTTTGTAGCAACTTTAAAAAAGTTTGTACAGAGGCCCACAAATGATTGTACATTTGTCTTGGGATTGTGTAAATGTATTGTTCAAGATGAATAATAAAACTTTACTTGTAATGCATAATACACTGAATTAATGGTGATTTGTACTTAATCTGCTATTTGTTTTTTATTAAAAGCTGTATAGATACGAGGGTGTGATTGGATGCATGCGGTATCCCCCTTGAATTCCACTAATTTCACAAGCCTAATCACATCCACTTGTACCTAATGTGTCATTAAATATGGCAGAGATGTGTAATAGGCTCTGATTAAAATGCTGCTCAGAGTGTTTATATGATTATCCTGCCTATCAGTTCAGCATTTGTCATGTGGGACTCGCACACAAACAGGACTCTCATTCAGTTCCTCGGGTTACCTTTAGGTGGAGACATAACACCTTGACAATCATCATGCAGAAGAGCAGTACATGTTGTACTGGATGTGAGACCAGAAGGAATTATTTAAGGGGGCTTCATATGTAGCATTAATACTATGATAATCAGGAAGACCCCACTGAATGACGATTAGTTGATGAGCCAAAGATCTGTGATCTGTGTAGTTTGTAGCTCATAAATTAGTGTACATTGACCCTGTACACCTTTGCCTGCAGCACACCGATGGGTGCATCAGAATGCAAATTCATCCATCACCCTCATTTCAAGTTTTTTTTCGACACCATAGAGAAAAATTGAGATAATCTGTAATTACTTTGCAAATCACAGCTCCAGTCACATCAAGGCTTTTGATCCGAGAAACTGATACAGGTGTAATCACACTGAAATATGGAGGGTGTCACTTAATCTGATAGCAGAAAGTGAACCATCAGATCACGTATCATATGAAAAAGGTTATTTGAGACACACTAGCATCACAACCTAAACCATTTTGTGCGTATTAGTGGTTTTACACTGAAACTATTTTTCTGTGCCCCACAGTCCACTGGAACATCCCACTGTAACACATCCTGACTGGTTGTTTATTAAGTCTGGGACAACAATGTGATGTGTCTGAGGCTGTTTCTGTTTTTTTACAGTGGAGAAGCAGTTTCCTTAATACACATGGATAGACAGTGAATTAAACAGGGCTTCTCCCACCACAAGGAGACTATCAGGCCTATTTATTATTCATGTCGTAATCAGAAGGCATCTATGGCGCCTTTAAATTAATCAGAAAATGTGATCGACCAACACTGAGGCCACTGCTTTCTCCCAGAACTCTTTGAAATTGAGTTTGAAAGAGACGAAAGGGAAAAAACTCACTACAGCTGGGCTGTGAAATTGACTTGGAAGGGAAAGCTTGGCAAAATGAACTAGGTACATGGGACTACCATGCAGCTTCAGGGATGAGTTAGGTCAGCATCTGGCACACTACACATTTTACTGGTCGTGGTTCACTGAGTTAATTCAAATATTCTGTACAAGTCTCAGTAAACAGAATTCAGTTAGTTACAGAAGAGTTAGTTACTGCAGTAGTTAGACATTTTGGGAAATGAGCTTATTCAATTTTTTGTTGAGAGTAAGATGAGAAAATCAATACCACTCACATATTTGTCAGCTAAATATGATGCTACAGCTGGGTAGCTTAGCTTAAAATACAGACTAAAAACATGGGGAAATAGCTAGCTCACCAGCACCTCTACTTTATATCTCATGTGGTTAAACCGTACAAAAACCAAGGTGTAAAAACAACGATTTGGAGTTTTACAGGAGGTTTGACTTTTTCTTGGCCCGGCGCAGTGACTGCACATTGACTTTTGTTACCTTCAAACAGAACCAAGATAGCTTTGTTTCCAATCTGTATAATAAATTAAGCTAAACTAACCAGCTGCTGGCTGTAGCTTCAAATTTAGTGGACAGATACAAGAGTGGTATTGATCTTCTTGTCTAACTCTCAGCAAGAAAATGAATAAACATGTTTCCCAAAATTTCAAAGTATTCCTTTAACACCGTGGAAGTAATAACGAGACTGCATGCATTAATACCTAAATGTTTCTCTACATCGATTTGGAATTGTGTAATAGATGAGGCTTATTTTGCGTTTCGGTTTTCATATACTGTCAAGAATCCTCCCTTTGTATTATGGATGTTGTTTTCTTGCCACCCAAATTGAGACCCATTTCTTGAAAACTGGATATTACCATGTGTAGTGTCTGTGAAATCTAATTATTCTAGGCATACTGGGGAAATGTTGTAACTTGGAAAATCACTGGAGAACAATTTCACCTGGATTAACGTGTCTAAATAAGCCTCCAACAACCTGACTGCATGTCCTAATCGCAGCACTAATGATTTTCATATGGCCTTAACATAAATATCATAATAAGATTAATGTGTTCTTGTGACCCATGTCTTAATTGTAATGTTCTCTCACATTAAGACTTAAATGTTGGTGGGCCACTAAAACATAATTACAGGTCTCTTGACAGAAACCTAATGGAAAAATTCCTCATTATAGACTATTTGGCTTATAATGATAGAGCACCATATAAACTTCCACTATGGATACAAACAGTAGCCAAAGAAAGGTCTGCTTGACAAAGGTCTAAACCAGTGGAGGATGACTCACTGGTGCTGAGCTCTTTTCTCCTCACAGCAGTTTTTATGATCCTCGCCCCTCTGCTCAGCTTCTGTGTGACTCAGCCATTGAGTGTCAGTCCCATCATCCCATAGACACCTCAAGCCTGCTGTGTGTGCTCGTGTCTTACCAGGTAGTAATGCCATTATAATCTACAACTACTAGGCTTTCCTCCCGCCCTTAATCCATGTTTTTATGTTGTTTGCCTCATCTCTTTACCAAGCCGTGTCTTTGCCTCCCCATAAAGCTCATGAACTATAGCCTACTTTGAAACCTGTTACTCTACAAATGTGCTCTCTGAATGGTTGACTCCTGCCTTTTCTTTGCTTAGTTTCAAGTGTGCATATTTTGATATGGTTTTTAGTCTGAACCATAGACTGTATATAAATCTTTATATACCGTGTATGGTCTGAATCCTCTGGTGCAACTTGGAGACACTGTGATTCGTGTAGACATTCCTCTACACAGGAACATGACAGTAATGGGATATTTACACTGATGGTGACAACAACACAACACCTGGCATGTCCCATACGTCTGCTAATGTGATACTAGAAGCTGGCAGAATACAACTGCCTTTTGCTTTTTAAACAAGCAGGTATGTATTCATCCATTTTCTCGAAGATTGTCTCCATTTTCTGCTTATTGTTAACATCATATGTTCAACATTAATGGCGAATTGGTTCATTAAAACTTTGGATGTGGTATCTCAAGCATTCCAGATTGCTTTGTTTTTTTCCTCATATAATGAAATTGTTAGTCAAATCAAAACACACTTTGATAATAACCGCATTTCTTCTCTCCTATATGTTTGTGGGGATAATTCCCAGAGGTGTGAGCCTCACTGCAGCATGCATGCATGCTGCTCCTCTAAGCTTTTGATACAGGCCCTGCTGAGAGATTTCTGGGGGAATCTCTGCTCTCCTCAGCAATATGAGGCGAATGCCTGCACATTTAGACACAGCATGTTTGTGTGTTTGTGCACACCAGAATCAAAAGCTTCCATATCGTCAAATCCCTTTGATTTCTCAGAATGGGTAATCGGCCCACCAAAAAGCAGTTGACAAGTAATCCCCTTATCAATTGCCTTCCCCTGAACCTCTTGTCGCACGTAGTCCTCCAAATGATATTGGATTTGTTCAGGTTCACTGCAACAATCAAATACATTTGCTGTTGTGTAGCAATCATGTCTAGTAGCCTACATCATGTTACTGTATATACCAGGATTTACAGAAGATGGTAGGTTTTTTAGTTATCTCTTTTCATAATTAAAATCAGTCAGATTTTCGAAGTGTGCCACTGGTGCATACTAGGTTTCTCTTGTTTGCTAGCAAAACAAATTCATGATCCAGCTACTGGTTATGGCTGTGCAAAAGCCTATATTGCTTGTAGATGTCAACATATTATTCTGCGGCATACATTCCTAATAATTGGGTCACTAATGTAACTTTCTCTACTGAATTTCTAAGGATGGAATGGTGTTCACACAAACCAAACCTTCTGTTCCAGTGCTTGTACAAGATACTTATTTCAAGCTCAGTATGGTCTTGATATTTCATATTTTACAGCTGCAATACTTTCACCTGGATGTGTGGCTATGCAAAAAAAGGAGACCCGATGAGGACATATTGATGTTGTTTGCATCTACAAAGTCAAATAGTCCAGTAAAAAAAATATCAAAATGTTTACAACATTTCAGAGTATAATCCCCAAGGAAAAAGATGGGTCCAGTTTTAATTAAATATCTGTGAAGCAGCAGGCTGCGGTTGGATATGCAAGTTTAGAGGGATTTTTTTTTGGCGCTCGGCTGTCCCATTGAAATACCAGGAGATATTGCTTCAAAAGGCTCCTTTGTGGTTCTTGAGTTTGGAAAGTCTTTGAAGGCGAAAACAAGGTATATGTGTGTGGAAACACAGATCAGCCATTCACTTCCAGCCGAGTTAAGCGCAAACCTCTCGCCTCTGGTTAGATCGCTCTCCACACCTTATCTCCTCCGCTATGCTGCAGACACTCCCCGCTGCCTATCTCACAGCAATCACATTGTCCACGGTTCAGATCTGGCCTGTTTGTTTCTCATCTCATCCGAATACCTTGCACAGCATTGAAACACTGGATTCCACTCTGGTTCCACTCTGCAATTGTGGCTCAAACATGGTTAAGGCAAAAACTTTTACAAAGCTCTTACTTACTTAAGTACTCCCTGTTCTTCTTAGTGCATCTTCTTGTCTGTCTGAGTAGTAATCTAGCCATCAACACAAAATGCAAACTGTGACTCAGATCGAAGAAACAGAGGAACTTCTCGTCATGCTATCCCCTATATCGTGAAATATTTTAATGTTTTATGGTTATATAGACGTCTGTGTATGTGTAGTGTTGCTGACGCTGAACTGAGCTTTGACCAACTCTGGTCGAGTGGTCATTAAAGTGAAGTGTTTTATATCTTTTGTTGTTTTTTTAATGTTGTTATTGTCTTTTATCTTATCTTTGAGCATTTTTATTCACATTTTAATGATATATGATATAATATTCCATACATAAGCATTCTTTTGGTGATAATTCTCTGTGCGATTATCACTACGAATGTCCCCTTTCACATACACAAATGATTTGATCCATTGTTATTATGAAAATATTGATTATAGCAGCTTTAACCCCCCAAAACTAGTCAGTTTACTATGTGGAACTCATGTGGAAAGAAGACCTGAAGATTATTTTGATATTGCTTCATATACAAAAAGTCCTCCCATGCCTGGATAAACGCACCAGGCAATAATGTGATTCCCACGTGTGAAAATGGCTCTACACATCGCAGATCTCTCATTGTCACGTCTTTGTAAAATTGAATTGAAGCACAAACACTTGTTACAAACAGCCTAACGTCTTAGAGATTGTAAGCAGTATTGGGGAGGCTCAGTAAGCTCACCAGTTGGTGTGAATGCTAATGTGCAATCCTTAAGTAAAGAGACATCACACCGTGCCTCAGCTTTATTGCAAGTGTACCAGACAGGATTCATTTCTGAAGGAGGGCAAGATAAGATGATTGCATTGTGGTGCCCGTACAAACCAACTCTGAGCTCTGAAAACAAAATTCTATCATTGAGTTTTATTACTGTGCAGGAATTCAGCCAAATCCCTGCACCTGTGGCAGTATATTGCCTTGACTCAATGTTGTCCATGAGCCTCAACGTATTCTCCTGCATTTTCATTCAGCGGGAAGAGAATTAGCAGTCACCAGCGCACATTAATTTGTAAGGCCTTGCTTTTCAAGCAAACAAAAGAAGCAACAGTCCACTCTCCGCTTGTGGTGCTGATATCTCACATAATGATGACTCTCATTACTCCATGCATCCTACCAAGTTCAACAACAATCTAACCTTTTTCTACTGCAGCTGTTTCTATGACAACGCAAGCCCCTGCTGCAACTTTAAAGCGTGATAAACACAAAAGCCAGAAAATGGATTTGATTGATCTTGCTTCTCTCCACGGGACTGCTATCATGACTGATAGGGGTGTTTAGGCTAACAGGCAAAGATCAAAAGGTGATAATGTTTTTGCTCCACTTACAAATTTTCCACAGTTGAGTATTTCTGAACAGTGTGGTAGAATTATGACTGGATTTCTTAAGCAGTCATATTAGATTGAATGTGCATGGACATGGACTTTTTGCAGGGAGGTCACATACGTATTCAACCATATAGTAATATCCAGGTGAATCTCTTTCTAAGGAAAAGATGCATGACCTGTCTTTCCATGATATGAAAACATAGCTGCGTTATTGCCTGCAGCACGTATTGGATATCTGAAGCTCCGGGTTGCAATGAAAAGAAACAATGGGCTTTCTCTGCCTTGCTTTCCTTATTGCATTCGACAGGACAGTGACCACATAACTCAATTCTGTCACCAGCTCGAATTGAGGCCTCTGAGAAAGTGCTGCGCTATTGACCCTTGGGCTTCACTCAGTGCCTCTTCAGCTAAAAACATCCAAGAATGTGTTGTCCACCTCACCGCTGCCCCAGCTCACAAAGTAATAGGATTGGTGCTGTAATCCAGATTCTGACAAAATAAGCAACATGTGATGATGCGCAGCACAATGATGATGCACCCTTCTCAGTTTGAGTCTCTTGCCAATCACCAGAGTGGAGTGAAATTAATCACTCTTGGGGCTGTCAGTCGGCGTCAGCCAGGAGACATTTATCTTTGAACCCATGTCAGTAATTTGGCAATAACGGTTCCTTTGATTAATTCACTGCCTGAATCTCTGCCAGGAGAGCAGGAGTTCAGAGACAGTGACAGATTGATGATCCTGTAATTTTTTGGCCCTCAATCTTTACAGTTATTAGGCTTGTGTAAAAAAGACAATATAGATAAAAGAATACTCCTGAATGTGATGATATGAATCATTGTTTGAATGTAGACCAGTTTTCTAAGGTGGGTTGTCAGCATTAGCATGGATGTTTGTTGTATCCACTGTGTTGTCAGGAAGTTGCAGATGATTTCAGGCTAGTTATGGAGCAGTGCTTGGGATTGTTTGCCGGCGCCAGCTCACTGTGTCCTCAGATCAGCTTCAGTCATGCTGCTTAAGCAAAACTGTTGACACATCTCAAGCTAACAAAGTTCATTCCAGCATGCATCCAAATAATTTCAGCCAGGAAGAGAAGACATCACAATATTTTATCAAACCTGCCTTAGAAAAAGCTCATTCAGCAGGTGTTGATTTGTTTTTTGGACAAACTTGATGTTTACACTTCAAGGCCTCTCGAGGGGCTTGCCTGCAAGGTAAACAACACTCTTAGGATATCCTATTCTGTTTCATTTGACAGCTCAGAATGCAGTCCTGCACAGATTTCCACAAAACACCTTTGACCAAGCTAAATGGAAATTAATGACTGTTATCTTCCACACAATTGAATCTATTGGTGGGAAACATTGGAATCTTAATTTGAGAATCACTGGTGTTATTATTTTAATTCAACCATATGTCAAGATGAAAAATTGCCATCATTACCACATTTAATTTGTATTCTGAACATTTTATATAAAAATATAATACAAATAAAAAATGTTTTGGCCACAAGTCACCCTTATTCACAATAACCTTCCAAAATAAATATAAAAAAATATATAAACAATGATAATTAAAAAACATCTTTAGACCACTTGTCAAAATTAATAATGTGATAAGCTAAATGTTTGCAAACAGTCTAAAATAATTGGTCTCAAAGAGCAATGTGGTAGGGTTGTTTCAGACCACACATATACTACTGAAAGAAGTGGAAGTCATTCATGTTACAGAGAATTAAGTAAATAAAGCTGGTTTTTGTAGATGTCTGACTTATTTGTCAGTGTGTTTCCATTGAGTCCTATGTGAGATCTTAGCAGCATTTTTGACAGTGTAGGTCATGAGAAATATATATTTTCCCAGCAGATGGTCTCATCTGGCTTATCAGAGTTTCCCGCGTCAGTATAGATCTTTCCCTGTCTCTCTTTCTCTTCCTGTAGCCCTCCTCCACCAGAACATCTCAATAAAATGTGTGCTCATTTCTTTTATCTTACCTGTTCATTTACTGCCTGCCTGTTTAGACAAACATCTTCTTCTACCTATCCGTCAATTATACGAACCCGTACTGTGGGTTTGACTAGTGTGACTCCATCTGTTTTCCCGGCCTGACAAATTCTTACCAGTTGATAAGGGAAATATTTTGAAGTCTTGAAGCCGTGTAGTGTGCGTGGGTGTTATATTCCACTCTATATTTCATTTAACTGTGGATTTCTGACTGTAGCCATGGAAACCCAGCTGCACCGTGACCCCTCCCATGGTAATACCTTATTAAAGTGAAATTTTGTAATTTAATGTAATGCAATAGCTGTAATTGGATTAGTATATTATTACAGCCATTACGCTAATCTTCACAGCTCTCCCTGAAATCTCTTAAATGTTCCACTCACTGATATACTTTCTAACACGGGTTAGTCCCCTGGAAGAGCAAATGCAAGCGCTCTAGTAAGCATATAATTCACACATTCTTACATAGATGTGCAATAACCATTAAAATCACTGATAGCGACCTGTTACACATTACTGCTTTGAACAGAGAACATTTAATAACAAAGGTGTTATAAAAGAGGTTTTATTTTCAGACTGGTAACTTTTTGAAAATATATAAAGCGTTCTGAATGGCTGCAAGGCTGCCACCTGCTTCTCCATCTCTGGCATGTCCCCTTGGCTGATTCCAGCTGCCTGCTGGAGGAATTAAGGAGGAGATTTGGAGAGCCTGGGCAGATGTAACAGCTGAGTTGACATCAGCCTGCGTGGGACAACATGCTGCTCAGATAGAGAGAAATGCTCTGCACTGGTAACTGGGAGGTTTAAGGATGTTGCCTGCTTCATTATGTCCCAGACAAGCTAGGCAAAGTATATTTTCTGCCCACTGCCCACGCATATTCTAAGGGATGGAGATAGAGGGTTGGTTTGTCCTGGTGTGAAAACTTGCTAGACCTGCAAAATGTAATTACCTGTGTTGACCTCGGGAAAACCAGCTGTCAACTTAACGGCACCTATCAGGGATTCCAATAAATTGAAGCTTTGGTAACTTGGAATGTGAAATAAACTTTTCCTCAAATATCAAACAAGGGACGTTGGGATGCCTCGTCAAAATGTGGAAATGACTAATACATAGGCCTACAATATGTTACCCAACTGAGAAATAAGCTACAAACTCAGCATGGTGACATTTAATCAACTATTTAATACTTGTTGGCAGGTCTCAGGGCTATGCTTAATGTTAAGGGTATGACTGACATATACTGTCTATCAGCATGAGGATTTGAGGTCCAAGTGGATCTGTCGGTCTGTCTTTATTCATTCCAGCAGCAAGAGACCCTGCTTTATTTAATACGCTGAGCAGGTCTTTTGATAAAGAATAAAATGACCTGATATTCAACATACTGCACGATTTATTTCCTGTGTGTATGAAATTACCACACAAGCCCTGGTAAGTTATTCATTCCACCTGCAAGTTGTCCAGTTTTGCAGCATAATCATCAGTATGCATATGAAAATGAAAATACTGATAAAAATGATGCTCTCTTAACTGTTCATTTCTCTTTTTCCAACCCATAACAGATCTACTTATTTTCTATATTTTGTGACAATGCAAGGGCAAGTTGTAGTGCACCAAGTTCGCCAATATATCTGAATAGAAAAATAAAATATTCATCAAGGTTAAGGGGGCCCTATGTCTCAATGTGAGAATGCAAGAGAAATAAATTTGTTCCAGTTTCTGGGCTGGAAATGTTTGCTCTCTGCTGTCTCAGTCCTTCCGGGACTGTGAACAAAATAACACAAGCTCCTACCTATGCGCTATTCAAATTTAAACGATCAAACATATCTTTATTAATTTCATCCCAACGGACTTTCACATGTATGGAAAGCACATAAATTAACATTTTCTCACTGCAAATGGGCAGAGACCTTCAATTTTACTGCACAATTACATACATTCACTTAAACCATATAATTGCCTTTATTTAGGTTTTATATTCTGTAACAACTAACATAATAGAGTGCAATAAATGCACAGGGACCCAAACATTTCTAATGGCCTGACTAATGGCTGGCCAGCAGATTTACAAGACTTTTGTTTGTGTGGAAGTTTTTAAGAGGGGAGTCACAAAAGGTTTGATACACAATCTACTGGCGCCGTTAGATCTTAACATTTCCTCACACACACACAAACTGATGACCTCTCTGGTACAGGGCAGCATCTGTAACAAACTATTTCCATCTGTGCATGCAAAACTAGTGTTACTGACACAGTTGTGGGTTGATAGAGCGTTAACTGGCTTCCCATATGTCCCAAACGTCAATTTCATCAGACCCCAAAAGCTGCTTAACGACTTAAAGGTGCATGTAGTACTTGATGACTTGAATCCACCTCTGGAGACGAGCAGCATCGCTGACAAATCTCTGCAGCGCACCCCACCCTAAATCCATCTCAAACTCTGTAGGGACTGGCGACTGGAATAGACAGACAATTAAGTCACATATTCCCATTAGGGATAAGTAAGCCAGGTAATGAAATCAGTGATCCTGCAGAAATAACACACAAAGATGTCATTTATCCCAATGAAAACTGCATTAATAGCTAATATAAATAGTGCTTTGTCATTGACAGTTTTAAATCGAGAAGAACAGATCTCAGGATACTGGTGTCTTGAAATGCCAGTGGACTTTTGGGAATTTAGTTTTTGTTTTAAAACAGAGTATGAGGCAGAAAATGAGTTTTTGAAGCATAACCCTATCAACCCTCTGCAGATATATTATGGTCGTTTTGTGCTATGGGGCAGTAAAAACCATACATATTGCCCTTAAAGGGATAGTTGGGGTCTCTAATGAGTCGGTCTGTTTTGTCGTGAGCTGAACGTCTTTTCTGTCCATCCAAAAATGTGACTATAGGCCACAGTTTTGCACAGTGTGAGTGTTTTTTTACTGGAGTTGTACTAAATGCTGCTACTTCCAGTAGCCTACTTTAATAGGCATAAACCCATACAAGTACTTTTTAATTGGACTGCAAGGACTTTTGTGATTGATTAGATTTGCCTCCTAAAATTCTCTCCCTAAAATTATCCTTCACTTCCTTTTATGTAAGCTACAAATGACACAAACAGATCTGCAAAAGCTAATTGAAAGATCAAACGCATCTCATTTCAACATGAGACCTTGTGAGCTGACATGATGACAAAAATCAGAGACTGCAGTTGTCGCATAATCATTGCTGGTGAGATCCCTGCAGACTGAGATGTTTAATCACAGACACAAAACATCTGCTTCCCACCCCACAATCTCCTCTCTGTTTTCACACCTCTTGCATTCCTATCACTGTTTTATTTCACATAACCAAAAAGTTTAGTTGCATTATTTTTGTCTGCCTCTCAGCATTAGTGATTATGGCTGTATTGCGGCCAGGTCTCTGCCTTCCCTTTTGCTCCAGCTACATGGTGTTAACGATGCGTCAGCTCGGGCAGCGCTGTCACCACTTCCTTAGGCTATATTGCGGTGATTCACATGAGTGAGCCATTAGGAGATGGATGTTTTCATGACCCTGTGAGGAGGAGAGCGAGTGGGTTGAAAGTGCAGGCTGTCTGAAAGGCAGGCGCCCTAATAGCCCATATACCCTCTCTATGTGTGTAAGGCAGATGTGGTGCACAAACACTTTTACAGATCCATCTTCTTAATTGTCTTTAGGCTTCATTAAAAAGTTCATGTTAGAGCTCTTAGGAGGATGTTGATGCTTCACTTTTCATGGAAAAACCCTGTGACAAGGATTCAATTCTCTATCTCTTGTTTGGACACCCCTGTTAGACATTCAGCCTGTTAAGAGCTCTGTGAAAACATGAGAAACACTTAGTCCTTGTGAGGAAGGATGTGTTGTTTACAAAACGCCTGGGCTTTTAAGGATGCTGTGTATGTTTTTTCCCTTTGACTCAGAAAAGCTTTGGGGGGGGAAAAAAAGTCCAAGGAGCTAAGAGCACCGCTCTCTGATCTTCTCCATTTAAATGCTTAAAAGGGCATCTTTAGCTCAATGTGTTTAATTCATTACAGCCTCCCTTTATGTTTGACTTCACCAGCATCTTCTACCTCTCTCCTGCTTCCTTTGTGGCAGTGGCTGGCCGGGCATGCAGGCAGAGAGCCACAACACAGCCAAGAAATTCACAGTCAGGGCCACATCTCTGGGCTGGTATCCCTCCTACTAAGAGCTGAGGTTTGTCATGAGGCTGACGCATCACACACTCGAGGAGAAGCGGCAGGGCCAAAGAATTTATAGAAGTCCACATGGGAGATGCCTGCGGGGAAATTAGCCCTCCTACTCCTCCTCTGTGCTTTTGTACATGCTGCCTATCTTCTCTTCCCTGCTCTGTCCTGTGCTGTAAAGGCGTGGCCGGGGCCCCCTCAGGGACCCATTTGCCTTCTATAAAGCCTATGCTATGGAAATTGTGTGTAATTTCAGGGCCCGTTAACGGTGAGAGTGCAGACATGCATATAGAGCGCTGCTATCATCACACCGCTGCAGAAGAGCACCCAGGGCAGAATCTCATATTCGTTGCTCCTTTGCCAGTCTTCACCCCTACAACATGACATGCATCACCTGATGTAAGCAGAATAAGGAATGGACAGACTAGGGAGCGGGCAGCTTGGGAAGGGAGATGAGAGGTGGATGGACTGAGAGGGAAAATTGAGGAGGAGGCAGCAGCACTGAGAGTGTGTGTCACAGAGAAAAAAAGAGGGAGTGTTTTAGAAAGAGAAGAGATTGGAATACTATATGAGAAAGATGGAAGCAGCAGAAGAAGAAGTGAAAGGGATAGTGGAAGGGAATCCGAGGAGAGAGAAGCCTGAATCAATATTTATACTGTGAGGCGAGACAATTCTGAAGCAGTAATTAAATTGGTGTGTCATATTTCATTCCATTACTGGGCTGAGCTTGCATGCAAATGATCCAAAAGGCCTCCTTTTCAAGTGGATTTCATTTCTTTTATGACACGGAATAGAATTGAGCCAGGCAGAGAAAAATAAAATACTACTTCAGTATTCATGAGCTTATTGTTAGGAACTTAGGGACCATTCAACTGCAATTCAGCAGAGGCGCAGGGGTGTGGGGGGGGGGGGGGGGGGTGCGGCGGGGTACGATACAAATCCCTCTCTGAGGCAGTTGACTCCGCTGTAAACCGTTTTACACTGAAACTAGGTGCAGGGGTGGGGAAGCAAATCAATCTCATTTGAATAATGATTAGTGAAATGAGGCAACGCTGTCGCTGATTGGAAACACGGTCTGATTCCCAACATTGCTTCCCCTTCTCCCCTCTCTGGAGTCAAGGAGAATGAATAAAACATATCAAAGTAAATGTTACACTGGAACGCTGCTCGTGCAGATATTTTGGTATATTTTGGTTCAGGCACAGCCTCCTTCAAACATTCAGTAGTTACATATCCCTGGTCATTTTCACAAATATGATAGTTTACAATTTGAATAACTCTAGTGCTCTAGTATTGTATTGGTTAGTTAGCTTACACAGGAAATCGGATGGCTGACTCTGGAAGGTGA
Organism: Maccullochella peelii; assembly: GCA_002120245.1. Taxonomy (NCBI): domain Eukaryota; kingdom Metazoa; phylum Chordata; class Actinopteri; order Centrarchiformes; family Percichthyidae; genus Maccullochella; species Maccullochella peelii. The sequence goes on from LKNJ01000017.1 coordinate 210,684, forward strand.
CCGCTTTTCTGTAAATCCTGTCACCAGTGTTTACAGTAAGTATTAGTTTCAGGTGCTGCCTTCCTATTACAGTGTGCTGCACTTCTGACAAATGGAATTTGGGGGGGGGACTACAAAACACAGCTGTGCTCTGTGTAGCCAATTAAAAGTTTCCCTTCCACCTCTTTGCCTCTCACTATTGCCTGTTCTTTTTCAGTTTCAACTCTACTGTGCAAGAAAAAGGATCAAAAGATAGAGGAGGGCGTCCAAAGCACAGCATCAGTGATTTTTTTTTAACTAACTCAAATTGCCTTGCCGTACCTTTTTCTACTCTTTCCCAGCGCAGTCGATCTCCTGTGAGGGAAAAATGACCCTGACCTGGGAGTGCAGGCAGAGACACTAAATGGCAAGGGATGGAAAGCCTCTGAAGTGGTGCCATGTTCAGAGCACAGGCTCTGCCAATGGCATCTGAAGTGCTGCCAATGGGAAACTCGACATTAACGTCTATAGCGGTGGTAAGAACAACAGCTGCTTATGTTGTGTGTTCCCTTGCCAGTGCCCATAGGGAAAAAGGTTGTCAGATATGATGTTGGTGTGTTTCCACTGCACTTACCCAGGGACTAGGAACCTTTGGAGGAAGTCAGTTTCCACCACAGGGACCAGGGTCTAAATTAAGTTCCGGGGACATTATTTTACCCCCCAAAAAGTCCTTGCTCGGGGGGCAGTACTTTCCAAAAGTACAAGAACTTTGGGGGTGTGGCTTGCAACGTTGAACATTTCTGATTGGTCGAGTACTTGCAGCATTTAATTTCAGATCCGTGGAGTTACAGAAGAAAGCACAAGACAGATGGACCGACGACGAAGTCCAGGCCTTATTGAGCATTACAGAGCTCCTTAATGCTTACTGTTGTTGCAGTGTTGCACAAATAATGATGCCTGTCCTTCACTTTATATGGTGTCATTGTTGTTGTATAGTTACGTGCAAAAATGACGCTTTTTCATATGTCAATGGACGTATTTATAATATATATATATTTATAATATAATGATCGTATAATCGTCGAGGGTCTTTAGTTAGCGGTGGAAACGCAGACAACAACGGGCTGAAGGAACCTTTTAGTTCCTTGAAAAGTAGTTCCTGGGACTAAAAGTATAGTCAGTATCAAGTAAAAGTGGTCTTTATGCAAAAAGTTTTCCATTAATCCCATGACATTCTCATATTTAACAGTAATAGGCAATTAAATACTTTATAGAAAATAAAAGGAAGGTCTGTAAATTGGAATGAAATAACATTTCACAGTAAAGTACAGTTGATGGTGGAAAACAGAACATGTCACTATCAGACAAAACCCCTTTTGATTAAACCAACACATTCAGGAAAAAGAGAAAGGTTTTTGCACAGAGAAGTGAGAAGTGAGACAGTCAGGAGAACCCCAGTAGTCAGTGTCGACTGATGGTAGTGGAAGCTGTTACCACCCTCAAAAAAGGACAATCCAGATACACTCTGCTGGTGTCGACAAGCTGATAAAACTTCATGCATGGCTTGTCGCTTTTTTCATTAGGAGCGGCCAGCCGGAAGAATGACATATCTCCTCATTATTGTGGATAGCATATGGGAGACCACACAGCTGCCAGACACAGGCACCGGTGTATGGTAGCCCTCGGTGAGCCCTCTGCTGTTTGCTGGGCCACAGCTGAGGGTAAGCAAAAAGCTTGAGCACTCACTGTGACACTGGGTGCAACATAAACATCTTAATTACCCCATAACAACCTATAATGACATACAGCTTTTTATTTACTCTTCTGTACCTGCCTCTTTCTTTTCAGGGTCATGAAGGGCTGCAGCTTCTTTGAGTGGAAGGCACAGAAAATAACTGACTGACACTCATTCATAATGAGAGTGATTGTCGCTGAATGGCAATGTCTTTGAACAGTGGGAAGAAAAACATGAACTTGAACATGAAAGCATGCAAACCCACAAAGTCCTTCTATCGTTGCTTTGTGCCTCCATGACTACAAAAATTCCTAAAATCATAATCTTAATATTAGCATTTTTTATGCATATTTCTGCAAACCAACTCTAGATGGCACTGGAGGCCTAGTGGACTATTCCCCTATGAGTGTGTGTGTCTGTGGAACATGTGTGCATGTGAATGTGTGCGCATGCAAGCACTTCCGTGTCTGCATCTGTGTGTATGCCTCCCAGATTCAATTATTCATCATTTCCAGTGCAAATATGGTTTGGCTTTTCTATGTCTCCTCTTTTTCTCCCAGTTTTGTTTATTATTTATTATGCTGAGGCTCACAATGTTTGGGTAGAATAGAAAGCCGGGTAGCAATAATGTCACTGCGTGGGTGTCATAATTATGTTCCGCTAAAAAAACACACAGGAAAAGGTATTGGCCATGTGTTGCAGTACCCAGTGCTGCAGAGTCAAACACATTTGTTTGCCTTGTGTCTCAGCACTGATAGCCAGAGTCTGCAGACTGCATTATTTCACCAATAAGCGACAGACATGATTTTCAAATACTATATCCGTCTCTGGCCTGGAATGGATATCTGTCAGTATATCATCCAGCGTGGTCCACCATGGTAACTATTCATTTTGCTTTCTCCATTCATGTTTTTTTTTTTTTTCTGTGAGGGAGATTTCCCATACAAAGAATTATTCATAATGACTTTCAATCTATGTTAAATTCATGAGTCACTCAGCAGCACCCATGGTAAATACATTTATCGATCATCGCGGCCCACCACGGATCTTAAGGGCACACACAGCGATTTATGATGCTTTCCAAACACAACATGAAGGATGTTTCTCACCGTTATGAATATGATTAGGATTTTTTGGGGCAATATTCATAAATATTATGAGAAAACTTGCAAAAAGCTCACGACATTGCCTAAAAAAAAATCCTTGCAAGGTGTCTCAGCGTAGGAGTGATTTAAGAACGTTCTCACAGTGACTCGGAGCAAGAACATTTGAGTATTTGATAAGAGAGGAGGTATTTTGTTTGTTTTCAGTCTCCACCATTGGTTGATCAAGAAATCTCAGCGTGCCTTGTCATTCAGTCATTCATAAATGCTCACATGAATCCATTATAACACAATTTAGTCTATACTGTGATTAAATATTTGGAATGTAGTGAACATGGATATCACCTATAGTGAAAAGACTACATTGGTTGTTAAATAAAAGCAGGCTTGCGGTGATGCAAGTGTGTCCCATCAGTGACCCCCACAACACAACAGCAGGGATGTACCACGTATCCATTAGTACTAATTTGTTGGCTTTCACACATCAGGTGATACTGAGGCTGAAATAACATTCAGCCAATAACATTAAATCGTTTTTTGGTTCCTGTGGTTTTTATGTTATACACTTGTTTCTGTTTTATTGTTGTTTTTACGGTCTACACTTGTGCTGTCTTTTTATCCTATCATCTGTGAAGCACTTTGAATTGCACTTACCTGTATGAAAGGTGCTATACAAATAAAGTTTGATTGATTGATTGATTGATTGATTCATGACAAGATTACTACAGTGACTAAGTAACCCAAACACATCTCTAATGACATGTCTATCTCGAGGTTGTTCAGAGTTTGGAGTACTTTCCTCCCGTATTTGCTTCCTGTAGATATTTGTAAGTAACCTCCTCCCTACTCTTAACAAGTTTTCCACATTAGGAACCATCGTCGGAGCTAAGAGGCTTTGTGTTAGCTTTTAGTCTGGCTAGGGTTTTATTTTATTTTTAAGGTGAAATTCTTCCTACAGTAGCTTCTGAGTGATTTAGAAGAAAAACAGTCAGTTCTAATGTGATGATTCCTTAGGTTTTGGTCTGACAGTAATTCAACTGCCCCACATCTAGTTCCTTAATTTGTGAAAATTCAGGGGTAATCAAAAAGACTTCAAAATCATTCAAACTGTCCCAAACGTGGCTTCTGGTGGGAAAGAGTGTTTCAAAATAAATTTTATGTTAAATTAAGACATACTTTTTGGCTGTTCTGTTGTTTTTAATTCTGTTCTTTCAATTTGCTTTTCCTTTTAGCCATGCTAGCAACATGGCTCTAGGGATGGCAGTGTTGGTTGGTCGGTCCACTCCTTTGGTCCACACTGAACTAAATAATTACTGAATGGATTGCAATGAGACTTTGTACAGACATTAATGGTCCCAAAAGGATAAATCCGACTGACTTTGGTGATCCTCTGACTTTTCCTCTAGTGCCACCATGAGGTTGACATTTTTGGTTTTGAGAGAAATAGCTCAACAACCATAGGATGCACTGCCATCAAATTTGGTAGAAATATTCAAGGTCTCCGAAGGATGAATTCTTATTGACTTTTCATCTGGCAAAACCAGTTCACATTCTTCCAATACTTAAGTTTATGACCAAACTAATGTCATTCCCATCAGCCTCTGCCTATACTTGGAGTTTTGTGCTAACTAGCAAATCTTTGCATGCTAACATGCTGACATTAGCATTTTGCTCCAAGCACTGCAGAACCCAAAGGTGTCAGTATGCCAAAGTGCTCGTCCGACGTGAGATTCGGGGGGGCTGTGTTCATCAGTTTCTTCTGAAAGCGACAATCTGCCAGTCATGCCCACTGCACGCAATGATAAGCAAGGTGTTGTGAGGTGAGAAAGTAGGCAGTGTTTGATCTCTCTCCAGTACTCCTTTTTCAGTCTTTACACATTTACTTCTGTCACTTTGCGTATGTACAGTGCACAACTACAAATGCCTAAGAGGAGAGACTGTGCGAAAAGTGTGTGCAGATATCCCCCCTTTTTGAATAATTATCACATCTCGCCCATCTCCATGACGACATGGTTTTAACCCTGCCTTTGAGCACCATTTTGGAAACAACCATAATTTGCCTTCAGATGTGAACGACTACACAAACTAGTTCATTTTGAGCGTACCACGCCTTAAGTACACCCTGAGAGATCCGCTGGTGAGACTCTAGACTCTTGGTGGTAAGAATATACAGTATGTACACTTCTGCTTTTGTGTTTGTCTGATAAATTCACTGATACAGCCTGATCCCCCTGATTATTCACTTAACTTTGGATTTCAACCTATTCTGAGGTAAAAGTGAATAAATAATAAAAAAATAAATACAGTTTTAGTGCTATTTTGAAGAACTCTTGAGGGTAAGACAAATACTTTTTTTGGAATCTGTCCTCAGGTCACTCCAAAACTGAGTTGTCCCTTTGCAGACAAATCTTCACATGCTGTATACAGAAACGTGCACATGTGTGATAGCTGAGTCAACTGCTTAAACTTCTGAATAGATAAGGTGTTGAAGGTGCTAATCTGCCAACTCAAGGCGAAGTAAAGCAGACCCATTGCCTGTTTTTTTTTTTATCCCTCCTGCAACTCTCTGCTGGCTGGCAGACAGATACATGACCCCGCCGAAGCCGCGGGGAAGGAGAGAGCCAGAGAAGTTGGCAACCAGCCAGGGAAATGTAAGTCCTCACTGTTTTTTTGGTCATGGTTGGCGTCGCTACTTGGAGGCTGGAGATAAGATGAGAGCCAGGATTTTTGCTTAAGACTGAAAGAGGGAGGGATCAAGGGAGAGATAGACTGTAGAGGCAGAAGTAAATGAAAAAAGGGAGGAGACAGAGGAAGATAAGGTAAGAAAGAGAGACAGATGGAGGGAAAGAGAGAGCAGGCTTGAGCAGGAGGAAACAGCTAAACAAGCCGGGAGAGATAGATTTAGGGGAAAGCAGAGATAAAGCAGACGGATGGGACTGTTGGGGATGGAGACAGAGGCAGAGTTAAGGAAAGAGGAAAGGAAAAATCCAGACACATAGAGCATGTTTAAGCTGGCTGCTCTGTGTGAAGACACAGAGGATTTTGCTTTCACCACAATCTGCTGTTATTTGCACTTAAATCAAGTCTCACACATTGGTGCAGCACCACCATTTTATAACATGTTGTGATTGACCATTTATCAAAATAATTCACCTCTTTTTTTAGTGGCACTTGGGGAAATAAGGTTAAGTATGATTTTTATATCAGAATGTATAGACTGCCATGTATAAATATCTAAAAATAACAGAAAATTCTAACAGAAATTCTCCTGGGAAAATTAATAGATGCATTGTTCCTATGGAATGACAGTAGACAAAAGAAATTACATTGCATACAAATTGCACTGATGAGTCATTCTCTCCAATGAACCATTGGGACAGAGAATTTCAATGAAGATTAGATAAAAGATCTTGCTTTGGAAGCAAGGCTCTCTGGGTAAGGGGAGTTTACTTTGAATTATGCTCATTAAAAAAATCACGCTCAAAAAATTCAAGCATTTACTAGAATTTTTTTTGCCCTGGAAATCTCAGCCTTGTTCTTAAAATAACAAAATTCCACGGTGAAAGTGTTAAAGTCTCGGAGGTGGTGGAAATACAAAGAGGAAAACCGCTGTATTGAGGTTTGAAATATGTCATCTCATTGCCCTAGGAGAGTTTAGCCTGTATTAGTGAACAGTGAGTGCTGTCTGCCATAGACAGAAACAAGAGAAAAGAGTTTGTTCCTCCCTGTTATCATAGTTAATGGAGCAGCTCCAGGCTGTACATCGATGTGACAATGCATATTAGAGTTTAAGGACTATGGTTTTGAAGCTTTGGAGGAAAGTTTTTCCAAAACCCTGCATGAACTTTCCAGGGCCAAAAGAATAACACACATGAATTCTCAAAATGAGTCTTATTTCCATTTAAGAAGGCTCCTGCATGGGAGTGAAGAAACAACTCTTTATAGCGTTGTTATCTCAGTGTGCAAAGCAACAGCACTGCTGGTTGTTAAGGCATGCAGAGAGTGAGAAAACCCTTGACAATATTTTGCAATTCCTCTGACACTCATCAGTGTACCCTGAGACTGTAGTATTGCTGCTGACATCCTTTACTGACTCTGTGACATGTGTTACAGTGTTGACAGGAAATGTCATATGCTCCCATTTATCCTCTGTGGGGGTCCAGGCATCTATAGCATCTGTATAAGCCACAGCGGGAACACTGCAGGGACCAAAATGTGTGGAAGATATATGTTTTCTATATATGTTTGGTCCTTTCTCTCCCAGAATGATGGATTTCATAACCTATGTTTTCACAGATGAACACAGATGCTTGGTCTGTCTGCTGCAGCTTGATCAATCTATGCTTATCTGTCTTTATCCTTCATTTGTATACTTGCACAATATCATTTTGCAGATGGGGTCATTCTGTATCTCATTGATGACAGCCATCCAAGGCAATACAAATCTAAATAACCAGTTAATACAATCAATTCCACTTGAAATCGACAGCCATCTGTTGCAGCTGATTTAAATCTAGTTTGTCAACAACAAATAACCTCACCGTCTACACCTTGAGTGTTCAAATTATATGGCTGAAACTTTCTGTAGCAGCAAGATGTCATCCTGTTCTTCTTCCTCTTCGCACATTGCAAAGAACATAATGTTATGTTGGTATTATTAGTGGAATAATCACACAATTTCTATTACAAGCAGAACTCTAAATGTGTTGCTCACAGAGAAAATCATATCACACATTGAACCATTGCTCATTTAGTATGTCATTTATTATTAACCACACTGTTGTCAGGTACTGTGCAGTTGTGTTTCTTGTCTGTCGGTGTGGACAAGCACAGATTTATACCCTGAGCAAGATGGAGCTTCTCTTGCAAGCCTCAATGATGGACTTGTCATCTAAATCCATCCTGTCTACCAATCCTCCATCATCCTTATTCGTTTAATTTGTGTAATTGTTGGAAAAGTATTGCATTGTGTATTACAGTAATTATATCTGATGTGATATAAATGATATCAGTGTAACACATCTATGATTGGAAGAATCATCATTTCCAATACAGAATTTTAAGTGTAATTCAATTTAACAACATAATAGATTATTTAATTGATCACTGGCTACAATTACATAAACACAATAATGACTATTATCAACACTGCAAGCAAAGCAATAGTCTAATTAAGCCGTTAACATAATCCTCCACGCTGACAGCTCCCTATAATAATCCTGAGTATGTGAGTGAAGTGCGTATCTTGAGAGACAGCTGCAGGAATTGGAGCGAGTTTTGTCAAAAGAGAAGGAACAAAAAATGGGTTCTAATCCTGCTGCCATCAAATTTTACCCAAAAAATAATTACAGGAATTACTCTACAGAAGCACAGATGCTTTTAATTCCTGTGGTTTTCCAACAGAGCTGCTCTGACATTGTGCCTACCTTCCTTACTCTTGTTTAAATGCCACCAGCATGGCACTTAACACTTGTTTAAAAGCTGCATCATAGCCATGTTTTGCAACATCTGTCATGTAAGCCGCATGACTAACATCTGGCCCTACCAACCATCTTGGTCATCGACACCTGTACAGTATAATGCAATTCAATACTGCAATGAACACCACACACCTCTGTGAAAATTATAATGCTTTTGTTGAGACTTTTGTTGAGAAGTGTTGATTACTCAAGTTGAAATTAGTGTTCTGATGGAATTCACGAAGTTGTAAGGTCCTGTTGTTATTTTCTACCTCCTACTATATATGTTTACAGGGGATAAAAAAAACACCACTATGTTTGTATAATTTGTGTATTTAAGTTCCACTAATAATTATTTTCTGTATTCGATGGATGAAATTGCTTACTCTAAGAAATGTGAAATGACTCACACACATAGTGATGAATCTGTCACCAGACTGTTCCCTCTGCAGCACTACTGAGTTTTTTTCTCCTCTTTTAGCTTATTGTATTTGGTTTAATGACCCACAGACTCAACTGTTATCAACCCCATTTCAGGCAGGCAGCACACAGCAAAGTTTCTCGTAAACCCACTCTACCAAATAGCAGAAAAAGTAGCGACTAGCTGTTAAATAAAGTCTAACATCTAGCAGCTGAACAGCCAGATATTGAAGACCAAAACAATATTGGACTTACATTCAAACGGTGGCCAGAAACATGATTCCAAATTAATGTTAATGTTGTTTGACAAAATATCTCAACTCAAGGTTCACTTACTGTTTCAGAGATCATGGCTGAAGTGTCACACTCAGTGCAAATGTTGCTTATGTGTGCGATAGCGATAGCCTAAATTGTTAGAGTCTCTGTTTTTCAGGTCGTTGTGGAGTTCTTCTGCTGCCAAGTAGCCAGAAAAAGCAGATTTAAAGCAGCAATAACTGATTTTTTGGCCACTTGGTGGCAGTGGAAACGAATTGTAAACATAACACTGACATCACCTTTTAAGTTGATTCACATGATGAATGTAAGTGAAATGCTCTCTCCCCTTTTTAGGTCAGTTTTTGGTGTCCACCAACTCCTTAGAGAAATATCTGGCTAAATGCTCAACTGTGTTCACCAGCTAGTTGCTAACTTTGTCTATCTGCTGTTTGGTGCTGGGGAGGTAGCATAGAGTGGGGTTTTAGAGCTTTTTTGTTGAAAACAGCTGCTTGAAGGGGGCGACAAAACGCTGATGAGAGCAGTGAGACTGAACCAAAACAGAAAAGCTGGAGGCCTTAAAACCAAAACAAACAGCTTAAAGATGCTATAAAGCTCCGTAGCGATGAGGTAACGTGCAAATTTGGGTGATAATCCTCTATGGGTTCATCGAGTGACCCATTTCATATAAAAGTAGTCAATATGATCCATTGTTAATGTCAAAAGTATTGATTTATAGCTGCTTTAAGGTTGTAAAAATGACCATAGAGTTGAATAAGCCATGGTATTGGGTTGCCTTACATCCAGGAGGTATGTTTCCATCACTTTGATATACATGTAAATACTGTATGCCTCTTCCCTACTTACATTATTCCTTAAGAGTATTACAATATAATTTCACTGTTGTTACATGTTGTGTGTTTCAATTTTTGTGTGTGCAAGCACAATTTGAATGCGTGTATAGTTTTTATTTATGTTGTATTTTTATTGGCTGCTGTAACGCAGAAATTGGGGGGTCAATAAAGTACTTATCTATCTATCTATCTATCTATCTATCTATCTATCTATCTATCTATCTATCTGAATCTGTAAAATACCTTGAGGAAAGACGAAGCATATCTTGTCAGTTTTTGGCCCTTATGCTACCTAGCTGAGCACTCCACCTTTCTTGATACTGCTTCCATCCTGCTCCTTTGAAGTCCCTTGCAGGAACACTCAGAACCTGGACTGCACTGCATGTACAAGGTGCTGGGGGGCCTGGAGGTCTGGAGTCTGGGGGCCTGTCACTCCAGACCTCCCTGGCAGAGAGGAGAGGGAGCAGAGCACCATGCAGCTGGTGCCAGGATCACTGACTCTCTGACTGCTGGCTTGGAGTGAACAGCCTGGTGTGGGAGTAGGTCTCTCCCGTGTCTGGGGTCTCTCTGTCTCCGCTTTTCTTTCTCTCACTTGTCTCAGCTGCGTAATGAGTACTGCCGACTGAGAGAGCAGATGAGAGAGAGAAAGAGTGAGAGTCAATGCAATTGTGTGTGTGCATGTGTCCCAGTGAGCGATTGCTGATTGCTTGAATATAAATGGGATGTGCTCATTCACCTAAATCAAGGCCACATGCTTGGGCCCAGAGTAAAGTGCTCTGAGCTCAATGAAGCATTGTACTGTATCTGTCAGCTCAGGAAATAAAGCTGGGCACTTTCCCTGCCCTACATGATATACTCAGGGTAACCTTCAAAGAGTCTGTTATAAGCTGACTTCATGACTGACCTGATTGTAAAGGATTTTGTTATTTTCATGTGGACTATATTTTTTTCATGTATGGAAAACTGGTCACATTTGGCCTAATTTCCTTTATCTAATGTATATTTTACAATATATTTAGGCTATTTCCTGTTTCATGGCTAGGTCGATGTTTAGGGAAGAACCTTAAATGAAAGATCATGTCTTGTTCAGCTGTAGTGCATTTCTTAAAGGATAAATCTGATGATAGTCTATATTTTTCTTACTGCCAACAAATCCCATAAAAAGACCAGAACCAGCCAATAATTACTCTTACTCTCTAACAAGCCTGTGTATCAAAAGCCTGATACTGTTATTATAGACCTCCATTGTTGTCTAAAACCCACTAATAACACATCTGGGTGACATGTTTCTACATTAAGATGAACACAGGCACTGCAGTTTATTTTGAGTCAATCCCACCTACTCCCAAATACCTAAATACTAACTAGCCCACCAAATGTGTATTAATCCATAGCTGAAAATAATCCCTAACAATTTTAACATTTACACCTGAGGTATTTCTAAAAACTGCAATGCCTAGCTGTTTCAGGAAACTACTAAAAGTTTTTTTTAATATAGTATGTATATAGTTATAATCCTTCAGTAGGAATGAATCTGCTTGGGGTTGAGTGCAACAAACAGGGTAGGGGAAGTCAAAAGGTTTTGAGAGACGGCTTACACGTTGTTGGTTTTAGTATTTTCATGACATGTGTGAGACAATATGAAAAATACATTATACTGCCAGCCTTAGCCTTTGAGAGTTTAATGCCTAATACATATTGTTTTTCAGGTGGCAGTCTATGCCAGGTACTTGCTGACCTCAATCGATTCGTTTATTGGATAAAATTAAAGATTTCACTTTCTCTTCCAACACAAATTACGAGGTTTCTACTGAGCAAATTGAACACTCCATGTCTGGGAACTTGCCAGCAATTATCAAAGACACCTAAAGGTCCAGGAAACATCTCTTGAGACTAAATCATTTGCCACCGACTTTACAATGACGTGCTGACAAAGTTGTGTTATCGATAGCACAACTGAATCAGCTTCTATAAACAGCGAAGGGTAAGGTGACTTTGAATAATACATTACAACATGCTCTGTCCACTAACAACACTCGAGATGGGTATGAAGTGAAAAAAATGACAAAAGATAAGAAAATCTCCACCACACTGCCATTTTTCTTTGCATAAAAATTGCACTTTTTTTTCTCATGTCTCTCCTCTAAAGATATCTGTTGCAATAAATCATGTCACAAATATTACAAGCTGCACTGCAGTTTTTGCATATCTCAGCACATTTCAGCTTTTTCTGGCATGGTTAAATATTGGACTCTGCATGCATAATATAGAAATATGGATCAGTCATGTCTGTCTGTATTCACTCTTTCACTGCTCTTTTAGCTGACAGATTGTCTGCCTATGGAACTGGATACCACTGAGGATGATAATCCATGTGTTTTATTTGAGCTAGCATCGCATTGAAGTTCTATCTTCCAAACAAGCAGATCCAATCAGTGTCACGACAGCTATCAGTATTACAGTAGTAAATACATCTGACTACATTTCACTTACAGCAGAAGTGAAAAGTGCAAGAGAAACATTTTCCTGTCATGTGACTTGTTTATGGTAATATGAGCAGACATCGTGTTTTTTATGTATTTTTTTTACTAATAGGGCTATAATAATATAGTAAAAAATACATAAACATTGTATGTTCACATACCAAGCATGCAATCACACTGAAAGATTTTATTCATTCATTTGCTTTACTTTATATATTTATTCATTTCTTTATTGGGGATTGCCAAATATTGTGATAATGTGCATTCAGTTCTGAACTTTTCTGGCTGTTTGAAGTGATAAATCTCTGATAGCTGTTTCCGATGACTGGAGAAACAGTCAAACTGGCCAATTCGAACTCAGTGGGAAGGATTAAGAATGGGGATGTCATCTTTCTACAGCTACTTAGCTACATCCATGAAAAACACTGACAGAAAAAGAGGACAAAATAACTAAAGTAGGTAACTGTACAGGACACTAACTATATGAGCCAATGAGGTTGAGATAATGGCCACAAAGCTAAAGTCCGTTTTTTGCCCTTTAACAAATTGACAGCTTTCCACTCAGTTCCGTAGGTCAAGATAACTTTAATCATAGGATGTCTAGTCAATTTCAGGCAATAAAGCCGACCACCATTTCCACTCTTGGAAAGTTGGAAAGCTGATCGAAATCACATCATTTATTACAGACCATTTGGCTCGTACAAAGTTGGCCCAAGCACGTAAAAAAGAAGTTTGTTACATCTCCGGAAGGCATTCTCCAATCATGATCAAAATTGCTCAGTGGGCAGACTCCTCATTGTATCTGTGTGCAGTGTACTTTGCTTGATGAGCTTTTGCTTGGCTCCTGATATATTTCAATTTGCATATAGTGGCTTTTATTATTCATGGGAAATGATTTTATAACAGGCTTTTAAACACATTTTGTATACACTGCAAAATCAAAGCTGTGAGTGTGATTTATGAAAAATTGAGCTTGATGTCAAAACAAGCTGTTTATTTTCTCCTATATATTAATAGAAAAACAGACTTTTCTCTATCTTTCCATATTCTCGCTTCTCAAAAACAAATTCACCATTGCAGATAATACATTTCAATATCACTGTCTCACCCCTTAATAAGATTTTTCCAATGGATTTAGGATAGATCCATAGAGAAGGATTCATAATTACTCATCCATATCTCTGTTGAAAAACAATACCACAATGCATTAGTTAAATCTCAATACTGCAGTTCATTTTTACCACAAGAAGGTGTCATATAACTCCCTAGTTGTACATAATAAATCTTGATTCGATTTCTAGCAGGTATCCATCACTAAGAGATGCACTGTTAAACAACCCTCTGCCAGTTTATTGCCTGTCTAATTTAAGAGATCTGGCACACTGATCACAGGGTGGTAATAAGTGATAAGTCACAGACAAAGCCATTAAAATACTGCCTTTACAATGGTCTTAAAGCAGCTAAAGTGACACTCTGAATTGGTATTCTGTCTTTTATCTCTCTTTGCATCTTGGCCTGGTGTAACATTTTCAAAAGGACAGAGAGGAGGAGTGAGCGCTGACCTATGCTGTAGGCCAGCTGCTTGTAAATAGACACACTGCTGTTGTCCTTCAGAAGAGAGACTTTCTCACCAGTGTAATTCATCCATGCTGTTCTCTGATTTACGAAGTGTCGCTCGCAGACAGTCGGGGTGGCGCCTTTATCTCTACCTTGTCTTGCTAAACGAATTCCAAATGGCACACTGCCCAGTTATTTGTCAGTGCATTTGTTATTGCTGACAACCACAACCCCCCCTTTAAACAAATATAAATCTGTGGGAAACAATCGCTGAGCAAGATGCAGCGTAACCTTTTGAAATATCACACTGGCCATCAGTTTCTGTAGCAGATCATTTCCCCCCTACACATGAAACATGAAAGTAATGGCTGCATAAGTCGTCTTAGAAAATACTCCGGCCGTCTCTTTTTGTAATGTCAGTAATTCGAAATATGACAGGATAAGTATGCCAGTATTATTAGCCTGTGGGACTGTGCTCGGGGGTCCTCTGGCTGTAGTAATAAAAGTAATACATTTCATATGGCACATCCACATGGCATATACCGACATGTGGCGGCAGGAGATTTAACATGCAAAAGATTGAAGTTGAGATAATGCTGTGGAAAAGCACATTTCATTTAGAGGCCCTGAAAAAAAATGAAGAAAACACAACTCACTTAATTTCCATACACACTGTTGTGTACAATTACATGTTGTTGATAGGGAGCTGAGCTGCCTGCATGTCTGTAATTGCTGAGTGTGTAAACTGAATCACGCTCACAGGGTGGCAAAACAAAGCATAAGAACACATCTTACCATTAGCTTAGGCTTCCACAAACAGGAGTAAGTAAAGATTTAGCATTTTTCAAAACAAAAGTTGCAACCAGAAACATTTTATAATTAAACAAAATATCAAGCAGGCACTATGTAATAGGCACAAACAAAACATTTTTGGTTTTAAGTGAAATATCTCAGCAACAATTGCATAGATTACCAAAAAAGGTTGGTACCGATATCCATGAGTGATCCCCTGCCTTTTTATCTTGTGCAACTTTTTTCATATCCAGTGAAATATTTAACTCATCTGTGGAATGGATTGCCAAAAAACTTGCTACAGATATTCATGCTTACCAGATGATACATCCCAAAGACTTTGGCGATCCCTTGTCTTTTTTTCTAGCACCAATATGAGATTGACATTTGTGGTTTTGAATTAAACATCTCAATACCAATTGGATGGAATACCATGAAATTTGCTACATACATTCATGTGCCTCTGAGGATAAATTGTGATCCTATACCCCCCTTAGCTTTTCATCTAGCAACAGCATCAGGTCAAATTTTTTATTTGTCCAGTACTTTGGTTTATGACCAAATACCTGTAAATTAATAACATTTATAACAAGCCTCAGCTGTACTTTGTGTTAAGGGGAATTTGGCAAATGTTAGCATGCCAACACACAAAACTAAGATGGTTAACATGGTAAACATTATACCTGCTAAACATCAGCATGTCAACATTTTCAGTGTGAGCATTTAAGTAACATTTAGCTAAAAAGCATCACGTGGCTGTAGACTGACATCGACCAGACAAAATAATCAACTGAAACATGACATCTAGGGATCTGGGAACTTACGATGGATGCATATTGTTTTATCCATAATTAATCATCGATTGCAGCCCTGATAGTGAGCAATTAAAACAATCACTAAAAATGACAGCAAGGCCCACATCTTGGCTCCCAAGCCATGGAGCTTTAAAAAAAAAAAAAACTACCCGGCCCCCCAGTTCTTGCTGGGAGTGGGGTCCTGGTTTCCCCACAGTTCAGCCAGCTGACTGCTCTTACTAGGAGTATTAGTCTCAAAAAGCAGCATGTCCAGCTTCTGAGAGACTGTAGAATCATGTAGAATAAAAGTCTTATTTGTCATGGATCTTACATTTATTAGTGCCACTTTAGAAGCCATTTGTTGTTGATCCATCATCAAGGATGACAATATGTTGGAGATTCTCAAATACCTGCAGGATTTAGTAACAATAGTTTGCACACCCCAAACTGTCACAAATATATGCTGGTATATTTTAAACACAGGGGAGATAAAGCAGCTCAAGCCCTTTAGTAGCTTAATCCCTGTGGTCAGGGGGTGCTCAGTCTAAGGGAACATCATTTGCAGGCGCACACAGATGACACAGACACGTGTGGAGAGCACAGGCTGTGAGGCAGGTTTGCAGATAACAGTCTAGAGGGCAGATGCCATGACATTTGTTGTTGGTGGGCTGGAACGTCATGTGCTTTCTCGCTGGTTGCATCATACCGAATCCTAGTGATGGCAGTGAGTGATCAAACACAACATCAATGGCGCACTCACCAGCTAGGACTGCCTTGATATGTTGAGTATAGAAGCTGCAGCATCTTGTATAAGTGTCAATTCTTTTCTTTCTCCTCCCATCCTCATCATTATCAAAGAATCAGGATTTTGTCTATTTAAATATGCATAAGAGACTGAAAACGGCTCAGACTGATTGATGGGACCACACTGAAACAGATACAATTAGGCATAATTAAATCTTGGAAAGCCTATGCTGTTTGCCAGTTGCTCATTGGGAGATGATTCTATTTGCCGAGGGGCTTTGGTAATGTTGCACAAAACTCCCAGTCAAACAAAAGAAAGGCATAATCCCCCTCTTCTTATATTGTGGGCCATTCGTCTGAATTCTATCTGCGGCTCAAACAGATTTCATTTACAGCAAAACCAAATGGCAGGAACAAATTGACAGCAGAGCAGAGGTGATAAATAATTCAGCAACTTCTTGATAGGCGTTTATGAGTTTTTTCAAGAATCTCCCGGTCTCCTTGGGTGAGCACTAGGCTTATTAGCGTTATTGTTGAGTTTCATAAAGTTTTGGGATTCATCTCCCCTCATGAGACAACACCTTGACCTTGCCTAATGTGCAAGAAAACAGAGCTGACTCTCAACACTTTTGGAGCAGGGTGTTTGGACATTCATGTATTCATCTCCAGAGGAGTTCAGATGCTGAGATGCTGGGATTTTCGTAAAAACGACTTCATGCTGGGAACAGACAGGCACCGGCTGGTGCTCATTCTAATCTGAAGCAACTAAAAAGAGGGTAAACAAGCTGACAGAAAAAGCCCGATGAGGAAAGGGCTACTTCTAACAACACCACTCAAAACACAACAGGCACCAAAGCCGAAACCAAGAGGCTGAACTGAGAGGTTCAAAGCTGTTTGCAGGTCTCCTTGGGTCAAGTTTTTCTCTAAAAATGTGACTTTTTGCAGCAATAAATCAAATCTTTACACTACAGATATGGTGCTGTAAAGCGATAATTCCTCAGCAGGGATAGTTGTACCCCAGGGGTACTTTTGCAGTTGGCAATTGGGTACTTGGGAAGATTGTAGAGCAGCTCAACTAACTTGACAAAATAGAAATTAGAATTCGATTTAAAAAAAATCCACATATTGAGTCAGCTGTAACAATTGAATTAGCTAAAAGATCGAAATAGCGAACGTAGTGGATAAATCAATGAAATAGCTTAAAGTAATGCATAGATTGTTGAAATGTCCAGCTTCAATCACTGCAAGTGGTAGTGCAAATTGACAGATTCATTCTATGAAATGATTGTTAATAAAAATTTCCACTTGCACATAGTTAATAGTATTATATAACATCCAGTTTAAAAAAATAATTCAAATGAACACATGCCATCGTTAAATCTGATGAAAAAGGCTGGGAACCACTGGTGTTCGGGTTGTTACCAAAGATAAATAACTGCTTTAGATTTGCCTGATTAGCTCTTAAAATGTTGATTCTCACACCAATGAGGTCACCCTTGCCTCCCATGCCCTTGAGGCTTGAGGAAGTGCCGCTCTAAATCTCTCCTGTCAGCGAAGATCACACTCACTATGAGAATATTTGTGACTATCTGAATGGGTTTTTAACCTCTGGTCCTAGAGAGGAGCATTTATTCCAAACAAGCCCTCCAAGCTGTCTTCTCTGGCACTCACAGAAACTGCCACCACTAATCAGGATACAAGTACTGTGTGAATGGGCGCACTTCCTGCTGTGCCTGTTGATGCAGACCGAGTGTGAGAATGTGATATACAGACACGGACATAGTTTTGCATGTGAACTTGTTCATGACTAGCTGTGCATGCTGTCCCTATGAGCACATATATGTTTCTTTGTGGCCATGTGAAGAGAAACTTTCTGTTTATCAGTCATTTTAGAGAGTGAAACAGAGACAGAAGCAACACTGCAGACTCCCCATTTTTAAGACATGTCTGCTAATTATGCAGCTATCCCTCAGGCCATTTTCCATCAAAGTGGCTCATTGAATTACAAGTGAAGTCAAGACTTGTTTCTCTTCTTCTGCATGAATGCAGTGCTTCTTGCATGTATTGAGCAGGAGTGTCTTTACCCTATGAAGCTTAAAATGTATTTACCTACATTCACAGCTAGCTCATTTCAAAGCTGGCCCAGAGTAGTGCTTAGACTTGTTTAGCTGAGAGAGCTGAACTATTGGTGACAATTTTGTGGGAGGCGATTAAAGCAAGGCCTGACACAAATTAAAGTTAGAGTCTATTGTTGATTGTATTTTGACTTCTAACAAGGCGCAGGCTTTTGGATAGTGGGGCATTTTCATTAAGTCTTTTTTTTTTTAACAAAATGGAAATGGAGGAGCGAGTCTTTAACACTTGGCCCACATAATTGACTGGAAAGGAGCTGAACGTTTAAGAATTGTCCCTTGGCCCCCCCAGACCAAATATCTTTCCGCAATGCCTAGTAATTAAGAAACACTGATTGCCGTTTTAATGACTTCCTTCCAGTGCTCAATATATTGGCTGTGAGCGAAGGTAGCAGTGTGTGTGTGTGGTTGGGGGGGGTCTGAGTATAAATCAGCCATTGTGACAGGGTCTCTGGGGAGTTGAGGTGTCATTCTCATTCCATTATCAGACCTGATCCCTTTTATTCCCTGCGTCCACACCTGTGATTTTCTCTCTCTCTCTCTCTCTCTCTCTCTCTCTCTCTCTCTCTCTCTCTCACACACACACACACTCTCACACAGTGGTCCACAGATACACGGTACACATGCCACTCCTCCAGGACCATTTTAAGACCAATGTATTCTGAAAAATTAAGAAAAAAGTTTCTACATCTTTCCTGATGTTGTCAATTACTATGTCTGCTTTTATGTGACAGAACTTATGTAAAACCTAAAAACTGGAAAATCTAACTCTCCAACTAGGACACCCCTGGGTGCTGAGCCAGTGCAACTTTCTGATGCAACACCACTGTGTCTGATAATTGCTGTCAGACTGGAAACATCACTTTTGTAAGGTAGCAGGAAACTAATAGTGTTAAGCTAGAACTCACAGAGGTAACCCAAATTCAGTACTTTGCTTTATGTGGAAGCTTTGTTGTTTTTTAACATTTGGGCAATTTATAGCGATTCACAGCAATAATTCACAATATTTTCATCTGAATAATAATGTTAATTTGTCCTATTAGTCTACTATAACAATATATTTCAAGAAAACCACTTTGTTTAAAATACCCAGTGCTGAGGAGATCTTTACTGGGAACAATTCTCCAGTGCACCAGAAATGATGCATTTAATATTTCCTGTAGGCAGCAACAGGAGTTTATTTGCAACACTATGTACTAGCATAAGTAGTGACACCATGAAAGAACAGAACGTTAGGTATCCCACTGTTTGCCAAGTGAGAAGAGAAATGCTGGTTACATCTTAGATCACTACTCACATTGACATTGCATTGTTATAAAAGCAGTAGAGAAACATGTGTTTTACAGCTGAAAAAGAGTGGCTCTGCCCTTTAATATTACCAATTCCTTTATTTATCAGTGCATACTGGGCAAGTTTGTCTAAAAAAGACAATTTGCAGCTAGTATAAAACCATTTCGTGTTACAAGGCTGTATGACAATAAAATGTGTTGACATGTTTATTTATGTAGACTGTGTAAATGTGTTTTTCACTTGAATGGATTAATTATACTGTTCTGAAGACTCAGGATACAAGTTTTTCATCTATCTTTGTGCATCAGTGTTTTCGTATATCAGAAAAACTGAAATTATTGAAGTCGTTTGATGGCTCATCTATAAACTAGTTTCCTCAAACGTGACACTTGTGACGCGAAATGTAACACTGTGCTGATGTTGAACCATGACTCCCAGCCAGCTGTTTTGCTAGAAATCATGTTAGAAATCATATCTTATTCTATTGTAAGTGCACACGCCTTTCCCTTTCATTTTATTTTTTTTCACATTCATCAAATGTTTGAAACAAGGACAAATTTACAATGAAATCATCAGGCCCCCATGTCGAATTATCCTAAGTATCCTAACTATCCATAAACACTTTCATATAGTCAGAGTAGAGACTTAATGGAGCTTTAAATAACTACTTCTGTGCTCTCGAACAGCTGGTGACACAGAGGTGGAACATTGTGCCTCTCTTGTTGCATCTATGCTGTCAGCAGTGTGGCTCAAACCTCTCTCGTTTCCTCTGAGAAGTAGGAGGTATTTATCCATGCTGCAGAGAGCAGTGCTAACAATTGTGAGACAGGTTGTGTTCCTCCCTGCTCAGTACATTATATTAGTCTTGATGAGCGAGGGAGTAGGGAGTTTTGGTAGAGGAGGCACCGGTCGGATCAGGCACAATTTACAGGAATTATCCGGCACTGTTTTACTTTCATTATCACACCTCTATCGCTGGTGTTTGCTGGTGAGCATGGTGTGCTGCTCAGTGGTGTTGGCTTATTCAAATAAATGTACAGCTGACGCAGATGATGCTGCAGCTTTGCTGAAACTTAACTGCCTCCTGTAGTCTGCAGTCTAACCTAATCAGAGAGTATAATGCACTGTTCTGCATCGTCTGTCATATCTCCTGTGGGGGTCTTTTCTGTATATAGATCACACTTTGGCTGTTGACAGGTCTTAGGAGCTAGGATGTTGTAGATTCACTGAGATTCATCAGACTGAACAGTTGATATTTTTCATCCATCCATCATGTGGCCAGAAACCCAACTCAAAATTAATGCTAATGTTGCCCTGTGTCTACTGGATGTGTAAACTGTATGCTAACGTTCACCAAAAGACCTTTATATGGTGATAATATGTCACTGTTTACAGCTTGCTCTGCTGCAGCCAAGTGACAAAATAGAAGAAGAATGCAAATGTACAAATCACTCTTGCAGAGTGCTATGTTATTATACAAATGGCTCACAACTGTTTACGCATTAATATGTGAACAGCACTTTAAAACTGTAGCTGGTTTTAAACTACATCTACTCAAAAGTATATAAAGTAATAAAATTAGTAAAGTAAAATTTTAATTCGCAGCTAGTAACCACAGCTGTCAAATACATGTAGAGTAAAAGGTACAGTGTATCCCTCTGAAATGTAGTGGAGTAGCAAAAGTAGCAAAAATGGAAATGCCCAAGTAAAGGTGCCTCAGAAAGGTACAGAACTCTACTTTCCACCAGTAGGCTATTGACTGCCTGAGATGAATGATCACCACAATAACAATCACCCTTGTCAAATATATTTGAACATTTTGAGTGTGAACCAGTGGTGTGTTAAATGTTTGTTTTATAGGTCAGTCAGAGATCCAGTTGTTGGTCTATAACAGGAGTCAGGGTAATCATCAAATATTAGGAGTTTGGATACAGAGATGAGTAGTGTAGACTTGCACCATTTCTTTTGTAGTGTTTCAGTAATGTCATCATTAGTGTCAGAGGTTATTTGCCCCTGAGTCAAACAAAAGAACACTCTTTCCCCAAAAGAACCCTCTCTTCACTTCACATCAGCAAAACAGCAAACTAAGACGACAGCACAACATACTCGACTGCTGGAGTGTTACTTCCCTTAAGCAAAGTTTGCACTAAACTCCATTCATCTCAGCTGCATGCTTGAAGAGGCTCCTTGCAATGAGATATATTAGGACAGGTTAGCATCATAGTCAAAGCATCTTTCAGTCCCCTGGAGTGAGAGTCATTATGCTGCATCGTCACTGAATCATGTATCTTCGATGAGTGCTAAGAAAGGCGTTTCTCATTTTGGAGCAACGTATTCCTGAAGGCTACAGCTGAAACTGTAATTTGCCTGGATCTTAACAGGATTCTCCTCAACTATCTGTGAATTCTCAGGGGAGCCAGAAGTCTTGGGAGCCTGATCTATCTCTTTATAATGTCTGCATTTTTCTTCAGCGGCCATGACTCAGTGGAATTAAGACCAACCTCTGCAACGTTTGTCCTCCATCTATCTGGGTCATGCTGATAAGCTCAATCTGCTCTTTATACGTCTCAGGAAGGGGGAAGAGGAAATTTGTCATGTACTGTGAACATCACAGCCAAGAACAGGACACTATGAATCTCGCACTCTGTGCACTCTTGTTGAAACAAGCAAACAAAGAAGAAAATAATCCACTCAACATCTCATTTATCTTTTTTCATTTTCAAAGCAAGTAGATGCTCTCTTCAATTTTCCATCCACCCCTGAAATGCACCATATGGAAGCAAATCTAGGGGAAACCTCTGGAGGTATTAATTTTTCATACCAGCATTATTCTACCACCTAATCCAATATTAGCAAATTAGATGAGTAATGATTCATATTAGAAGTAATTGAAAATCAGTACTTTCTCTTGCCTTTTTCTCAAAATCTAATTAGCAAAGCTTTCATTTGAGTGATTGAACAAGTACTTGTTTGTTAGCCTGAAACAACAGCTCTCAATCTCTGGGGCTGGATTTGCAACATGCTGTCTTCTCGGACCTGGAAGGCTGACACTGAGAATGATCAGAGAGAAGCAACACGAGATACTGCAGGCGATAGCATGCATGATTAAGAAGCACATATGCCACGACGTACAGTATGAGTCACATAGGGTGTGAGATAAGATGCAAATGAACCTTAAGAGACACAGGAAGACAGGGAAGAACGAGGGAGAGGAGAAAAAATGTCTAAAGGAGCAAAGGAAGGTAAAGACAGAGCCAGAGAAAAGGAGAAAGAACAAACACCAGGGTAGAGACTGCAGCACAAGCTACTCCTGAGGGACCCACAGAGATGGGTTGGAAGACAAATCAGGGCCACAGAGGTGATTTTGCAGCTGCACTTCTTCCCTCTCCCCTAGCCACGGACATCTAACGTGCTATATTCCAGCTACACCGGTTGTGACTGGAATTAACAGAACTCGCTTGTTTATTTATTGTATCACTATTCATGACATACCTAGAACCCCAGTATGCTGCAGCTTTCCTGCATATCTTGATGAAGGGCAGAATCAGTCAGCCTTGGTGCATTCCTCACAGAGCTGATCGAACAATGACATCAAGCTGTGCTGGATAAATTGGAATCCTACTGGGTCTATGCTGGAGACCAGCTCACACACTGTTCAGAAAAAGTACACAACCTTAAAACTAGGCCGGTATCTCGTTAGGGTATGTCCATCACAAACCTATTCTGGGAACAATAGTCAGGCTTAGTTGCTGCTAAAAATATACATTATCACCTCAGGGAATCGTGTACGTGGCGCTTTTACTTCATAGAATTACAAACGGTACAAATGTGTCTAAGGATTGAAGCTGATGAAAGGTAAACTCCCACCAGTTAATCTATCCTGATGCCACCGCAAGAGGAATTAGATGGTTCACTCCAAGATGTCCCCTCCCTCTGCAGAGGATGATATGCTGCAGTTGTCAGTAATCAGAACAGAAGCTGGTGGCGCAGGAACAGGGAGGCTGCAAGCAAACAATAAGATGGAAGACACTGCTAGCAAAGGGTTAGTGACCTTGACCGATATGATCAGGCCATTTTAAAAGAGATGGCGGAGCATGGACCGGACTTTCGTAAAAATGCTGCTGCTTCTAGGCGGCTGTAACAACGTTTGTATGAAAAATCTCAGTTGGGATGTCATTGTGAATCTTTGTGGGCGTGCCCCAAAGTTGCTTCACTGCTGCTGAAATCCTGATAGCAACTTCTACCCTCCTTTTTCTCGGGCTATGATACATCACTAACAAGAAACACAGAGCTGTGGCGTCTGCATCAACAACAAAGGCGACATCGAGTCAGAGAACTAAGTTACATCATTTTGAAGCCTTTGTTTAAAAACCGGTCTGATCATGTGTGCTGCGCTTTTCTGCTTGGAAGAAAAAAAAAAAAGAAAAGCGTTAGAGGGCCTCAGCTCCCAGCACAAGTTGAAAGGGTGGGGAAGGCAAGGAAGAGACGAGAGAGAGAGGAAGCATAGCGAAGATGGGGCTCTCACTGGTGCAGCGTGTGGAAGGATACTGGCCCTCAGGGGGATATGGTGGTGCCGCGATGACATTTTTAGGACAGCTGTGAGAGTTATAGATGAGTATCAGATGTTATCCATTACTCCATGGGAAAAACTGATGAACCAAAAAAAAACAACAACAAAGGACAATGTAGAAATAAGAGGGGGAAAAATCAAAGGAGAGACTTAATGTAGGATCATAACAAAATACTGAGTACAAACAACTTGCTCTTACTGTATGTGAGGGTGCAGCTGAGGTTGCTCTGCAATGATGTCTGTGATTCTAATCAAAATCCATTTGTTAGTAAAATTAGGGACAATTTTTAAAATACATATTCACCACTGAATGTTAAGACACTGCAAGATGTCTCTTTTTCTTTTTTCATCTTGTTGTTTTCATGGCCCCCTGAATATTTGGGAGGCATGCTCTCTTGCATGAATAAACAATAGAGGTGAATGAGCAAACATTTCCGTTGCACCCTGCTGTTAAAAGTTGAAAATGAATGCAGAGCCAGGCAGGCTGTCTTGTTTATGTACTGCATGCTCTTTCACCCTCAAAACTCTTCAGCGCATAACCTCCTTTGCAGCTTTCGCCTCTGTGTAACATGTAAACTGATAATGTGCCTTCACCCGTGTTATTATTTTATGACTCAGGGATATGAGACCTATTTTCACTTTATAATGCGTAATAGTGACCTGCTCGTGGCTGTCATAATCACTGGATATTTTGCAAACTAAAGTTCTTGCAGAAATGTTGTGGCATTTGTGAGTTACGCAGATTAATATTTTCTATCCCTCAGACCTAGGCTGCTCAAAGAGTGTCATGTTCTCAATTGTTAACAGCAAATTGTTACCAATACAGAGATGCAACATAGCAATATCAGTGTAATATTCATGCTCAAACATGAACTTCAATAAAGTCCAAAGCCCAGTGAGAGAGAAGAAAAGCACCATTCCTCTCAAGAAAAGCAACTAATTCTTGCGTCTTATTCTGACATATTTTGACTTCAATCCTTTGCCACGTCATTGCCATTTCACCAAGATTTTGTGACTTTATCTGGCAGGCAACTGACTCAAAACAACCACTGTTGCCGTGCAGACGAGCAATATTTGAGCTGTGAGACAGTAGGCTCTTCAGCATGAACCTTCAACTCCCTTGGCTCTCGGGACCCTGGTAGGTTGCCCGAAAAGGCAAGAGACATGACCGGCAAGACGATGGACACTTTTAATACAGCAGCACATGCCCTCTGGGGAGCCGAGTGGTTACCCCTGCAGATATAATGGCCGGCGAAATGAAGCACATCCATTTCCTGCTGGCTGAACGATGACATGTGGCAACTGGGGCCTCTGATGGGGTTTGGATGTTGCCTTGCCTGTCGCACAAACTCCCACTGATTAACTGAGCAAAATGAATGCTTGAATCCCCATCCCCTGCATGCTAGCAAGTGAAGAGTATTGATTTCATCCTTACAGTCGTCGTGACTTTGATTAGTTTTGCTTACAGCACAGCAGACAATGCGATAACTATCCAGGAAAAGAGCGCTGCTGTTAAACTGAAATAACGGTTGCTATGGGAGAGACGTTATGACTGCTACTGTATGTCATTACAGGCTGCTGCTGTGTTTACCTGCTGAACAGAGAGGATGGAGATTTGGACAGGTAACTGATAAAAATGAGTTGCTGCAGGACTGGTAGCAGACATCAATGGCAAACTGGCTTTCAGTCCTGTGGCTGATCCCTCAGGGTTAGAGGAGAACTGTGCATACACACAACACACAAGCACAGTGCCATACACCCACGTAGAACAGGGCTGGGACTGCATTTAGAACATTTCTTTAAACACAGCCTCTTCCTGCTGCAGCCGCCATCTCCCCCAGTATCAGACGATGCATAATCAATGCCCCGCTGCGGTCCACCGCCATCACATCACCACTGCTCCTCCTGCAGCAGTGGCTCCCTTGCTCCAACACTCAAGAGGGTGGAAAAACAGTACACTGATGTATCCAATTAACACCTGCTCTGATGGTTCACCCGCTTCATCTCTGTCACGCTCTCACATGTGTATTCCATCTCCAAGCCTCATCTGCAACTTGCCAACACCTCTCCCATTTCCGCCGACCCTCTGCTCTTCTGCTGAAGAGTTCTGGTGCCTCAGTGGATTTGGGGTAAGCGTGGGAGGAAAATGTGCTGCGGTACATCATGGGTTCACACGGGCCTAGAAATGAATCATGAAGGGAAATAGAGGCCTTTGCAGGGTGGGATTTTCTCAGTGGTTATTTCAGTAATCATCCTTGATTAACAAGTTTTATTCTAGCTATCATAGTCTTGACTACTTAGTCAAATATAATAGCTCACGATATGGAGTACTGGTGTGACATATACTGAACATGCAATATTGATGCTGAGCCGCAGCCCCTTTTGAATCAATCTACATTTTCTCAGAAGATTAAACATCTTCCTCAAAATTGTCTACTTCTTTAATAAGGGAAATCAATAACGGACAATGTTTTTTCTCATTAGTGCACTTCGTAAAAAGAGTTTTGCCTTCACTGTAGATCTTTTTACCACCACAGTTGTCTCACATCAAACTGAAAGACTGCATTTTCTTCTATGAATGAACCTCAGGTGAACAGACAACTGTGCACCTTCATCAGGCATTGTTTGCATCACGTTGCCTCTCATGTGCTCCTGCGACGACACAGTGGCACTGGCACATCGGCGGTTGCGGTTCCTTTTACCAACGGCAAACCTTTTACAGTAGAGCAGTCTTACGTAACTGCAACAAAAGGGCTTTGTGCTCCTTTTGTTGTTATCTTGGATCACTGAGAATGTCAAGGCAGATCTTCTTAATAAAGCAGCAGAAAATGTGGTTTTGTTGGCCTTTGTTTCTTAATCTGCATGCAACTGACAATTCACATCTGTTTGGTATACAACACTTACTTTCCTTAATAAATATCATGACAGTTATAATTTTCAATTCTTGAATGTGACCAGTGTCAAGGTCATTTTGTATTAGGCATGGAACTAATGATCATTACATTAATGATTTATCTGTCCATTATTTTTTCAATTGCTCAATTAATATTTTAGCCTGTCAAAGGTCAGAAAAGTGTCCATCTAATTCCAAGAGAAAAGTGATGCCTTCAAACTGCTGGTTTTGTCAAGCCAACAATGTAAAACCCAAAGAAATTCTAATTACAACGACATAAAAAAGAGAAAAGCAGCAAATCACCACATTTGGGAAGCTGACATTTTCCTTGATAAATAACTTAAGGGATCGATTAGTTTGAGGAAACAATCTTGACACAAGGTCCACTTCATCGTCATCTCAACTAAGTAAACAGTTTTTAAGTCTTTCCTCTGAGGCCCCATTTACACTTGTCATTTAAAGTATCTTGTATCTAGATGAGATTTATTACACTTTCATTGACACTTAGCCACATTAGCCAGGTCACAGGTCCCAGGCTACATGCAAATAAGGGTCGGCCTACTCCAGCTCAGAGGGCGGTGATAATGCACCTGAAGCTGAAACTGCCAGAAATGCCAGATAAAGAATATGCACTTCAGCAGTTTAGTTACAAAACAGTTTAGCTAGTTAGTTAACAACTTTCCATAAGCTAACACAAACACACAAATGAATCGTATTTAAGAAATACAAGCAAGACAAGAGTCTTATTACCCTTCACAGACTTTTACTGACACCACTCCCTAACCCATACAGATCAAGGTTAAGAAAAAGAAACCCTCATGCTCAAGATTAATTATATATTTAAATAATAATAATTTTCTGTAAATCATGTTGATTAATCTGCTAATTGTTGTGACTCCAATAGGTTTCAAACATAATTAAAAATATATTTAAAGGAGTAATACTCTGTGTCTTTTGTACAATATTGTGTAGTTTCATTCTTGAGGCTTGACAGCCTTATGGTTTTATCATTCTCTTTCATACTCGCTTTCGATTACATTGCTTGAGTTTTCTGACATGAATGAATAAAATTAAATTGAATTCACATGCTGCCATTGCCCTGTCATTTTTTAACTCAAGCTGATTTTCAATTAAGAACCGTCAATGACTCATATCAGCGGTAATTCCTTTCACATGCAGTTGACTGAATATACCCAGTCGATACCTTCATTCCTAAGTCATTGCATCTATTTTAAGGACAGCAGAAGTCTCCTGTGTTTACCTCTCACAGCAGATTGGCCTCTGATCTTCAAATCCCTTGTTTAGCTAAAGTGGCCCTCTTGGGACTGCTGCAAGCAGGGGATGAGGAGACAGAGAGTGATGGAGCGACAGAGGGAAGCTGAGCAAAAGGAGCGTGAGGTTGTAAAGACGGAGAAAAGATAGATAAATGAGAGAAAAGGGAGGGGGGGATTGAGAAAAAGATATTCAGAGAGAAAGACAGGAGAGGTAGGAGGGAGGAAACCTTTCAGGATGAGACGGCCTTGCCCCCTCCATTGCCTCCTCTCCCAGGCCTGATTGAACCTCCTTGGTTGAACTCATCAGGTATTCACAAAGCCCCTTCTCCAACGCCCACCTCTCCAGCGCTCTGTCATGGATGGAATGAGAGGCTTAGGTCCTTTGTGGATCACTATCCCTGTCATATTTTGTGACGACACTGCCTCCCACTTCAGCTGGGGGTGGTTGGAATAAACTGGGGGACGGGGTTTTGATCCTTGTTTCTTCCTTTATCCCCCTCCTGTAACGCATGTATTCTTGTGGCAGAGGTAAGTCAGCTGGATAAACACCTGAGTTTTAGTGATGTGGGGAAACGGCGGTGGAGTGACAAGGGTTTGAGGTTCGGTCGTGAGCAAACAAGTGCACGCACAGAACGAGGTGCGGTGAGACTTGACAGCATCTGTTCTTTGTTTTTTGATGGATGAATATTGTTTTTGTTCGTATTTCACCTGCTTATCTGCG
This sequence comes from Maccullochella peelii, assembly GCA_002120245.1. Taxonomy (NCBI): domain Eukaryota; kingdom Metazoa; phylum Chordata; class Actinopteri; order Centrarchiformes; family Percichthyidae; genus Maccullochella; species Maccullochella peelii. Next base: position 239,715 of record LKNJ01000017.1, read on the forward strand.
GCAACCCCAACTGTTTCCTCGACGCATCGCCTCCGCCCACACACACACACACACACACACACATCATTCTACCTTCATTCTCTTTCTGCTGTTGCTATTTCATACGATTTTGATTGCTAAGGAGATAGCAGCACCTGCACATTATTTCTGTTTCTAAATGAAAGGTGATGGTATCGACAGGCGCAATCGTACAGACACCACTGCGACAGAGCAAGAAAACCACTGGGGACGATCAATAAGCTAGTAATGAGGGCTCAGAGCAGGATGGTCATGTGAGGGGAAATAACATGTTGTGTGGGAGAAAGGGGAAAAAGAGACAAGGAGGGGGAGAGAAACAGAGGGAAGAGGAAGATACCAGGCCATGCATTATATATGGTGGGAAAAAAAAACATGTGCATTCATTTATACGTGTGTGTGCATGCATCCCACCAGTGATACATGATGTTGGTTTATTGATTGTTGTTTTCACTGTGACCCCACAGAACCTGGCAGTCACCACAGATGTACTGAACAACACAGTTGTCACCGCTCCTCCATGCCCCGAGGTACATCAACACACACACACACACCCACCCCAACACAGTGAAACCCTCATGGGCTTTGCAGGATAGTCCTACCTGCAGTCTCTGCTATTAACCTGAGCAGAAAGGTCAATGGCCTTCTCCTAAATTGCCTTGAGATTTAATGCCTGTGCATCCATGATACAAAGCAACTTGACCTGTACAACTATGAACAGATTAAGGGTCAGATTACCCAAATTATTTTATTTATCCAGGTTTTGTAAACAGTTTTCACTGCTTTCTGCTGAAGAAATGATAGCAGTGTGTTTTGTGAATTATCCAGAGTATATATCCAGTTTTTTAATGCTATGAGCACCACAAAATTTGTTTTATTTACCTACTTTGTAATGGGTTGGAGGCAGCAATCTCAGAGTCAAAGCCCAGGCAAATAAACCCCCAAACTATCTGCATGGCTTAGCCAAGAATCAAGAGGAATTACGCTCATTTTGGAATACTTCTTATGTCATGATTTCCGTCCAATGCCAACATTCAATGCCAATGCAGGAAATAGTATACCCTTTATGTATTCAGGTAGAAAGTAAGCAAGGACAGATGGTTTTTCATGTGGTAGGTTGGAGTTGGGTCCTTTCACAAACCTACAGTTGAGACAGATAACTCACGTTTGAAATGTTTGTTATAGCAGCAGAACATAGAGTTTGGCATCTAGGCTCCGACCTCATGAGCAAATATCTTAAACCCCCAAAACCTGTTCCCATCGTTAATTATTCAGTAGTTTCTATGTGCAGATATTGTAGAAAGAAAGAATTTTAAAAGAGTTCATCAATGTTTTTGTCTAGTGATAGGGTTACAACCAGAAAACAAAATTCCATTCTCCTTCATTATATTGGAGTTGAAGAAGAATTCTCAGAGACGAATATATAAAAAAAAACATGGGCAAAATAAAATCTACCTGCATGTCCAGATAACACTGGAGGTAAGTGAGAAAATATGTGTTTGTAATTTAGGTGAATGAATCCTTTAACAAATTGACAATAAAGTCATTATTGTCATTGGCTGGTCACTGTCATGCCCGGGGCATCTCAGGGAGAGTGCCTTGATGGAGTCCTTCCACCACAAAAGAAATTAACTGAGGAGAAAATTCTGTGTGAACTAGTTACAAAGGACACAGATTAGGCACATTTTTCATTTAAGACCAGTGTGGAAATTGATTATTCACTGTGTGTTTGTGAACTTTGTGCAAGTGACTGTGTGTGCACATATGTCTGTGGATAGTCACTGTTGGTATGAAGCCATGGTTTAGTCAGATTTATTAAAGTATTAAGCTATTTTACGTTCTATTTAGCTTCTCATGAGCACAATCAAATCATGTTTACAGTAAAGGAACAAAAATAAATAAATCAACTGTAACTTTGGGTCAATATCAGTTGCCGGTGTCTGAGCTGAAAGGCTGTTTGGTGTGAGTCAGAGTTTAGAATTACATTCAATGTGTGCTGCTAAGGTAAACAAAACATAAGTGTGTGTCTTAAATTGGTCCCTGGTTCAGTAGGTCATGAATCAATCTATGGCATATTGGATTTTTAGGCACTAATTAGGTTCCTGTTTCATTGAACATTTGGACACTGATGAGTCACAGTTCCAAGGCAATGTGGTAATGATGCCACATACACACAAAAACTCCCCAGAGTTAGGTGGACCATAGTGTAAAGAGTCACGAAAAATAAAGAAATATTAAACAGCATGTGGCTGTAAAGATTCCTACATTTGATTCTCAAGGGAAGCATGCAGCATTTTCAGAGAAGTGTCATGGCATGGAAAACACAGCTGCATCTAGTAAAATTAACAGATAAGTTTGCTTTACATAAACTAATGAGCAAACTTTGACAATAGTAATGCTTCAGACAGATGCTGATGCTTCAATCATGCAGGGCTTGCTTTATCAGGCATCTGAAGGAGTGCTCAGTCCTTGGAAACAAGAGGCTGAATAGAAAGTAAGAAGATTCAGGAAATCACCTTAATTCATTTAGGGGTATTCAGAACCTTTGTTGGTCAAAGAGTCAAATGCAATTCATTCACTGAGAGACTTGCTTTTCTTTGGGCATTGCAAGTGTCAGCGGCAGTCTCCAGGAGAATGCTAATGAGGGCGATAATGACACTTCAGCATACATATACAGGCCACCTGTACATCTCTGGAGGGAAAGTTAAAAATAAATCACTGGCCTTATCCCTTCTTAGAGTCTACCTTATGGTTCAGTAGGTCTAACTTACAATACTTGACTCTTCTAAAGTCAGCTTCAGTGGGCAGCACAGTGATTTTTATGTGATAATTAAATCATACTCTTATATTAAAGTTAATTCATTAATGCAGCATTTTGGGAAGTGAGCTAGTTTGCTGTCATCCAGGAAGAACAGGAAAACCTCATGTTCTTCCGACTTGCGCTCACACATTATTCCAACATGGCTACCCGTTGAATCTATTGTATTAGTATTATTATTGAAGTTTATTTAGACATAACTGCCAATAATGGTAGATTTGCAGCTGTTTTGCCACAGCTTTATTGACACCCCTGTAGTTCTTTTCACCAAGTGGGAGATATTGTCGCTGTCAGAAATGAGCAATATCTTCAACTCGGAATTCAAACTGGAGGCAACAGTTTTTCTGATTTGCTTGCTCGTAATTACGGTCTGAACGGCCTCACACAGCTGCTAGCATGGCTAGCCTTGTTATTGAGTAATGAGTAATTGATTACATTTTACTTGTCCAGCAAGACAGATCAGTCTCTTATCTTCCCTTCACAAGAAGCGTAGCACATTTACACCTTACAGAATACAGTCCAGAAAAACAGCACTACAAACCCCAATCTTAAAAATAACCACAGAGTTAAATCAGCCTCGTCTCTACAAAAATTGAACATTACAAAATTCATAAAAGGAACCATTTGTCACAGAGCTATTGTGCTGGATTGCATTAGATTGGACAGGTGGTCATGATGTTGTGTCCACCCCCATATCTTTCACATATTTAGTTTGTCGTGTTGTTTAGTTAAAAGTCTGTCACTTGAAATAATGTATAGTATTCACAGGCAGCACTGTCACAATAATGGACCCTGACTGGCGCAAAACACCAGCTTGTCTGATTCAAACGAGGCAAACCTGCTGAGTGAAGGAAAGTAGAGTGTCCGTTCAAATGCTGGAAGATTGGCTTTTGGATTCATTTTAGCAATGGTTTGTGTTTTTGTTAACTGCGCGATGGAGGATTTGTGAAAGGTATAAGAAAACACAATCATTTTACAAGCAGTCAAGCACAATTTGATTTAACAACAAACATTAGACTTTATATTATACAGCCTCTTATGGCTATGTCTACCGCCAAGTGTTTCACCTTATAATCTTCAATGATAAGTTTTAATAAAGCAGGAACCTGCTGCCAGTGAAGTGGAAAAAGTTAAAACAAAAATCTATACTTATACCTTGAGGATCTGTGTGTTTAAGCCATCTGTCATTTAAGTTCAAGTTCAAGTACATTTATAAAGTATTAGTCCTGTCATCACAAGCAATTTTCAAAAGACAGAAAATAGAACCTGGCTTGATGCACGTAATCAACAACCACAGTTCTGTTGTGTTGAAGGGTTTCAGACGAGACAGGATGGCATGAAGCCTATACTTTATGCACAAACATCACCTGTTTTATTTCACTTGAATTTACTGAAAGCTCAAAGAAATGTTCAGAGGTCATAATCCACATTATAACTGGACTAATAGACACACAACTGACATTCAGGAACTAATTTACTATATAAAATGAATTGATCGCAGTGAAGTGACCTTATCACAGATTAGCTATTGGATCCTGGATTGGTAGATCTTTGAAAAAAATCCCCAAAAAAGAGAACGAGAAACACAAAGAAACCCCTCTGACTTTCTTTTAGACCTCAATGATTTTGCATGGTTTACTAGATTTCTGGAATATAAATTTTGTGAATTATCCTGAGGTCATTTTAGTAAAAAAAAATTTAAAAACTACTCATTTTGAACACAGCAGGTGTGACATTAAATTAGTATTACTGTGGTTCCACTGCATATTATGGTGATTGTGTGTATGCAACAAATACCTGTATGTGAACTAAATTGGCAAGAAATACTGTATCTGATGTTACCTTCGAGGCTCTGTAATGTAATGTAATGTATTGCTGCTGTGTGACCTCTCTAGCTGTGTGTCACCAGAACAGCATACCAGATTTCAAAGGACAACAATTATTTCATGAACATAGTGTGCATATTATGAACTATTTTGAGAACACCTGCAGTGCTTGCACAATGTGCAGTTCATTGTTGGAAATGCACTATTCACCGGTGTGTGCTGGCTTCTCAGAGAGTAATTAGCACAATAGTAACACTAATACTACTAATTCCACAACCATGATAATAATGAAAATAATAACTTTATTTTATATAGCAGCTTTGTACAAGAAAGGATTACTTTAGAATAGCAATAAATATGAGTATATTTTCCATTGTTCAAGATTTTTAAACAAATATTTCAAAGCAAATGTACACATGTAGTTAGCTTCATTTACTGTAACATATCTTAAAGCAACAACAGCATGCTATTTTCCTTTATCAAGGGTCTAATGATGGTCATCTGCTTTCTGTCTATCCTGGTTGGTCCATAGTGTGGACTCATTGTTACAATGAAAGGGCATTTTTAGCATTTCCCATAGTACTAAATCTCTGCAGCTGTTATTGATTACACACATTCACATTTGTCTGGTGTATTTAAGTCGTAAATTTAAGTCTACAGCCATGCCAGTGGCTATGTGAGGCTGTATTTAGGCACAGTTGTGCTTTGAGTTGATGCATCAAAACAAACTAATGGAGAAAATGAAATGTTGAACTGATGTTAAGGCATCACCAATGTGATTAAAGTTTATACTGAGGGTAACATGACATGAATTTAGCCTTGTTGCTAGCATGGCTAAAAAATGAGAGAGGAAAGACGTAATAAAAAGGTACAGTATAACAAAAATACATATACACGCCAGTTACAAATTTAATCCTAAATTGAATCAACATACTAATTTCTGGAAAACCAGTGAGTTTATGACAGGAAAATGTAGTTTATTTTGTAAGAGTATTCTGGTACAGTGATGAGCTGCGGGCTTAAAAATAATTATTGCCGGTTAAGTTTACCAAATATTTTGATTGGATGGCAAGTAAGTAAATGAGGGTTAAATGAGGAACAGCATGCAGAAGGAAAAAAATGTTATGAGGAATTAATAGCAATGAAATACCAAGTGTTGCCAAAGAAATTATAGCCAATTATATCCATTATTATTCTTTGTTGCTTGTCAGTGTAGTCTTGTCGTGTTTGAATTGTGTGAGTGTGTTCAAGTCAATAGTTGAAATGTTTTAATGTGTTGTCCTTTGTCTTGTGCTGCACGTTTCACTATAAAAGTTATTTGTGGCTTTTACAATAAGGTGATACTGAGAATGTATTTGTCAAATACCACTGAAAAAATAGTTAATTTGACCAGTTTCATTTCTAGGTGAATACAAATAAGCAACCCAACATCTAAAACGTTTAGTCATCAAAGCATTTTTTATTGAAGCTGCCATATCTGCCTCTGTTTCTTCTTCTATCATTTGATGGACCCACATACAGAGATTTGAAAAACAAGTCAATCGGCCATGTAAATCATAAAAATACAAAATGCAGGACTGTTACGGTTGATGCTATGCAACAGTCTAAAGTCTAGAACTCACCCACCCCAAATTATTATTTAAAAAAATATAAATTGTCTTCCCACCAACAGAGACACAATCACAACTAATCTCCCACCGAATCCTCTCTCCGGTACTAATAGCGTGGCATATTGACTTTTCATTCCCACCCTGCTGTCTCCAGCTCCAGGGAGATGAGTCACATCAAATCAAACCTCATCAACTGTCAAGCTCATAAATGGATGGAGGTGTCATGAGTCAGATTTTTTATTATCAGGAAAGTATTACCTTTTTCCACCTTTCACACATCTGCACACTCTCTCTTCCATCAGCTCCCTAACTGGCATTCAACAGTTTACTTCAGATCAACAGAGAGACACAGACAGGGGTGATTCAATCAAAGGTGGAAAAAAAAGTCTGCCGCTCCTTTCTTTGCAAGCACAGACTTGATGGTTTTGGGCAATCTAAAGTGGTAGGAGTGTTTAGGTTTGAACCATGCTGTTGATCAAGTGTAATTGAGTGCCTACAATTGCTGAAATAAATGTCTTCTAAGACTTCAGGCATCGTTGCCTCCCTCTCATTAACTATGTTCCTCACTTTCCAGTTCATTTCTCCCTCCTCTCAAAGCACTTTTCTCCATTATGAGAAGTTGTTACAGAGTCCAAAAGAGAAGGCAAGTGAGTTGCCACCAGTTGAAGGGAGTCACTTTATGCTACCATTTACAGATCACTGAGCTTGGAACACTGGAGAAATTATGGCCATTGAAACTTTATAAGAATAAGTCTTTCTCTGGAAAGCTGCTTCACATAGTAACAAGTAAACATACCATCACCCACACATGTGATGCACCCTGTGCACCAATCAGACCCAAGATGCATCATCCATTTTCATCCATCTGGATCACTTTATGCAGTAGCCAACAAGTCCTTATACCTATAGGACAAAATGATTAATCAGTCCCTTTGTTTTCTGATCTACTGTCCATATGGTTGAGTTTAACTACTTGATTAAAGCTAAAGGGAGGATTGTGTTAAAAGTTTCTAACACTGGCTGTTGGTAGGAGACAGGACAGGAACCATAGTCTCCAGTGTCAAATTGACAAGCTTTGTTCACACCGGCAACAGCAACATGCTACTCATCCCTTTGCTAATGAGAGAGGAACGTCTGAAAAAGGTCGCTTGTCATGAAAATGCAAATATACGTTATTTCAAGCATTTGATCAAGCAACCAGTGTTTCTGGTAAGGCAGGTGTTTCGACGCACCTCACATGCTGACGGTGTGTTGCCCTTCAGCCTCTTTAGGGCCCTATGGTGAGTTTTCACTTTGCTCCTCCCCGCTACACCTAAAAAGTAACCTGTGGAGTATTTGACCACTAGCAGTGCTGTGGAGCAATGTTTTTATGAGTACAACATGATACACATTCCTGTGGCCAGTCTATGCTATTCCACTGATCAACAGCTGGTGGTGGTAAAGTGCAATTCACCAACAAAGGCAGTAAAGAAGAAGAGGACTGCAAGCTTGCAAAGCAATGTAGGATTTAGAATATTTTATTTTATTTATATTTTAGTTTCATGAGGAAGAAATGCATTCAACATGTTTGTTAGACCTCCAGGATAGACACAATGTGTTTTGGTGAAAAACACTGAATGTAAACATACGTGTTTATTTACAAGAAAACTCTGCAGGGCACCTTTAATTTTTCTAGAGTGAGTTTATTGTTCCATTCATGGTTTGTACAATGTTAATACCACACCCCAACCTAGGAGGGATCATAACCTATAGTGTTGTCCCGGCTGCATTTGGGCACAACACATACTTAACAGGCCTATTTGGGTTATGGTTAGGAACTTTTGCAGCGTAGTTTTGGCAACATTGATGACGTCAATTTACTGGCCACATCCCCACTCTTTAAACATGAAAGTGTCAGGACGCGTGTAGAGACAACAGGAGAAGGACCCAAACGGAGATAGCAAAGACTCAAAGCAGGTTCAAAAGGTTTTAATGAAGATTTACTTGTTTACAGGCATATAGGCAAACAAGCAAAACAGGTAAGTCCAAATGTGGGCACGGGAAAAACAGGAACATCAACCATGGACCACAGAGACACAGACACACTTAACGCAAAACACATGACAATGAACCAACGAAGACCAAAGGACTGAGACTGGTATAAATACTGACAAGACTAATGAGGAAACCAGGGGCAGGTGAGCAAAGGGGACCAGGTGAAGACAATCAAGGGTAATGACACAAGGGCAGGAAACACACAGGAAACCAGAGAACAGACTACAAAATAAAACAGGAAATGACAGACCACAGAAAACTGATACAGACCACATATCCTTGACAGAAAGTAGCCTAAATATATACATATATATTAAATATCACCTACAGTATACCACAGGTTGACCTGGTCTGTAGTCATTTTGGAAAGGTAGACATTTGTTCTTTAAGTTATATCTGAATAATGTTTTTTGTTGCAGTGACAAGTCAATCATAATCAAAATGGAATCAGCTGTGATTTTCACATGTTTATATTACTCTGTAAGTAGTCTATAAATATTAACTGATACCACATTAGTGCCGTTAATACATTGCTATTGTATTGCGTATCTCCATTAGATTTGTTGGTTGTGTCAGGAAAAGACAAAAAAAGAGATATTTAAAAATGGAAATATAGCTAATTCTCACACATTTAGATGTTTTTACATGCACATATGACACTCTGCTCTAATTACAGAGGCCATGCTGACCAGCAAGCAAAAACAGGACTGAGATCTGATCTCACAACAGTAAATCAACTAAATATAGTTCAGATGTGTTTGTCTACATAAATAGTGAACCTTATAATTTATTAACTGGCTTACAAGCATTCCATGCCTTAAAAAGAAGAAACTGGGGCACTGAGATTGTGCTCTTTTAAACTGATGCCTCCGTGTGAGTCATTAAACCACAGAGCATTGATTTCTCCTTGGAGTATGTGCAGTACTTAGTGCCTAGAGAAAGAAGGGATTGAGTTCTTGACATTATTAACAAATGCACATTGTGCACGGGAACTTACTGATAAATTGTTACTGACAGGTCAGTTCAATCTATTTAAAAAGAAGTGGGAGGCACAGGAAATATTTGAGAAAAATGTCTCAGTAAAGCTTGACCCAAATTCTAACTGCTTAGAATCCTGAATCAGAGCCGAATAATTCACTGAGTGCAATGAACGTGAAGGGGTTTCTCTCAGTGACTCTCGGGTGAGACGTAACAACAACTCACAGAGGTACAAAAATACATGTTGGCACAGGGACACCAGGATTTATTCATAAAAATTCTGCAGCTTACAAATTTCACTACATATTCACCATTCAGTAAGAAGTTCAGCACCAGGCACTTTTACAGCACAGTGTACCTTAGAACTCCTAATGTGATTTTGTACAGAGGGCAAGGTAACGACACCTCAAGGTGACGTATAAAAACAGTCACATTTTGCATGTTTTCAAAGAATAAAAGGAATTAAATAAATAGAAAACTGATAGAACCTAAATAGAACCTGCATTACACATTTTTTGGCCACTTGGCATATTGTCACATTTTTAAGGGGAAACTCTGGTATTTATAGAGTAAGAGTAAGAACTAGAAACAGAAAGTCTTGCTCAAGGAAAAATCTCATGAGAGGTTGAGTTGTCGCAGGAAGACGAAAGGATCTTAACAAAACGATTTGTGTCTGTAGGGATCCTTTCCATAATGTTGTCAAACACTTGGAATAACAATCGCAACAGAGTGTCAGTGGCAAAAACAAGCACTTTCAATGGACGTACTTTTCATGGGCGCAATTTCCTGCAAAGATAACGTTGCAGCCATTGTAGCCCATTCGCAGATGCCGGCGGAGGCGATCTAACTTTTGGTAAGTATTAGTCATTTCGACTCCAAAATTTGTAAAAATAAAAAATACCAGAGTTTCCCTTTAAGTTGATATGGCAAACATGTTAGCAAACAGTTGCTTATTCACACATCCAGCTGATACAGAGCAACATTAACATTTATTTTGAGTCGTTTGTCTGGGCACCTGATGAATGTTAGTCCCATAGTCACTCTCCTTTTAGCTCTGTTTTCGTCTTCACCAACTCCTGAGGGAAATACTTGGATCTTTATGCAGTAAATGCTTCATTATGTTCAATAGCTAGTTGCTAATTTTGTCTGTCTGCCGTTTGGTGCTGGGCAGGTAGCATACAGTGGGTTTATCAGAGGTGTTAGCTGCGGCATAAAAACGAGGCTGATAGCAGTGGCTGAAAGAATGAAGTGAAAGACTCTGTAGAGATAAAGAAGAACTGCAGACTTGATTAATAATTATGGGTTTGTCACAATGAGCAACCCCTTTCACATACATGTAGTCATGTGATCCACTGTTAATATAAAAATATTGATTATAGCAGCCGTTTTTGCTTTGCGAACACAAATTTAATATTTATGTAACATATTAACAAAATTTTAGCCTGGTTGGCACAGTGATTTGTACTTTTCAGAATTCACAGTGTTCGAAACCACACTCTCTTCTGGCACTGTTCAATTTAAATGTAAATTAACTCCCGTCATAAGCCTTTTTAAAGCAAATATTTTTAAAATACTGTGTTGGTGTATACAAAAGCAACAGAATAACATGATCTGGGGGCGTATAAGAGAAGCAGCTAATTGAAACTATGAATCAAAGTGTGACTGAATGACATTTGTGTTTTACTGCACTGTTGCACAGGAGGATAAATGCCCTGCACAAAGTCAGAGGGTAATGTGATACAGTTAATAATGACCTCATTATTATTCAACTTTTATATTATTACTAACAAAGGGACTGTGCAAGAAAATAGTCAAAGCGTATTGACTTTATTGAAGCATTATAGTTGAAGTGATACAGCACCAGTAGAAAAAGCTTATTACACAGTATGCTTGGTTTTTTGCATGTCAGAATGTAAATGACTGGTAATTCCCCTCTTGTAGTCTTCATACTTTGTATTGACTCATGCTCTCGGTATGCTAATGCTGTGCTGAGTTTCCTCTACAAGCTGCTGGGGGGTTGTGATAAAGAAGCTGAGCCGTGTGAGGGGTGCTGCTTGGGTTTTTCTGGTCTGTTGACTAACCAGAATGTTGCTCTGCTAACTAACCTCAAGTAAATGGCAAGCATTCTCTTGTGCCATCTTCTGCTGTACTCTCTCACTGAGAATAATCCTCTATTATACATCTGTAAAAAAATGCATGCCATATGCTAAGCCGGAGGCTCTCAAAAGCTGCTGTCATCATATCCCACTTGATGTAGTGGGGTAATTCACCAAAATTTGCAATTTTCATTGGCGAATAGTCTTGCTGATTGACATTTAGAAACATTTTGTTTAAGACAAAGTCTGATTTGCTTAAAAAAATATATGGGTAAGTATTAATCCTAATAGGATACTAAATTAGATAGTCAAGAGTTGAATTCACTCAAATGCTGCTTGGTCAGATTTGTGAAGTTTCAATTCAGACTTTAAACAGTCCAAAGTTTTTTAAAGCTGTGTTATGCTTTTGTCGAGTGGACCCAAGTGCAAACACACAGACTCATTAGTGGATGAATGAAAGGGAATGGACGGACTGCGGTGGAATCAGCGGGGAGATAGCTGGCTGAGACAGAGAACAGGAAGGCGGCTGAAACCACTAGAGCTGGGTGGAAGAATGAGGGAGATTAACGTGGGCAAGCAGGCAGATTAGGGTCCTAGAGCACAGGGAAAAATGAGACAGCGATTAAGTCTTTCAACATGAGGAAACAAACACTAAGATAATCAGTACACTGGAAAAGCCTGAAACGTTTACTATCACTGTAGTAGAAACAATGTGGCGAAGAGTGAATGAAGGACCCGAGTAGATATACTGCAGGATGATGTGCTTGATGGAAGGCAGGTGTGCGTAATCAGACTGTAACCAGGAGCATCAGGGAAGGAGTGCCACGCCACACACACAGACAGAGAGACAGACAAGGGAGCACAGGTGACACAAGGGAGGGGGAACTCAAGGAAACATAAGGGAAAACTAGCTACACGGCAGTAGCCGTGACAAGCTGCACTCATCAATATTTTCATGTTAACAATGGATCAAATATGTATGTGTATTGTGAAATGGGTATTATTACCCAACTCTGCATTTCCTCTCAGCTCTACAGGAGCCTCTTAGACTACATCCACACTAACATGTTTTTTGTTTTAAAACACATAATTTTTGCCATGTTTACGCCTAGCGTCCACACTACTCCAGCGTTTTCGAATCCCTAAAACGGAGACCTTTTAAAACGCTGCGGACTCTATTTTATTTTGAAAACTCCAGATTGTGTTTCAGTGAGGATGGGCAGAAACAGAGACGTTTTAAAACGATGACGCAGACACCCATGTTCGCTCCCCGATTCGGTCTTATCAGCCACAACGTGTCCTTCCCGGAAGACCCTTTCCCAGAAGAAAACAAACATCAGCCTTGACTACCGGTCCAAGCATAGACATCTCTAGTCTTACTATTCTCCATTGCTGTTCTTCATTCATAGTATTTACTGCAACTAACTACGCAACCAAAGACAAAGTTTGCAACTAGCTGGTGAACATAATGGAGCATGAGCTAAAATGCCAGATATTCCCCTCAGGGTTTGGCGTAGACCAAAACAGAATTAAAGGAGAGTGAATTTTGAACTTAAATTCATCATGTGGCCAGAAACACTGGCAACTGTTTGCCAATATGTTTGCCTTTACATAGCTGATAATATGTACATATTTTTGTTGATGTTCCACACACAGCAAAAAAAAAAATCCATTACTGCAGCTTTAATTTTAATATTGTTTCAAGGGATTGCAATTTGCTTTAATTAATGAAAAAAGTAAAAATCAGTTCATGTAATAAGTCTTCTACTAAACGTAACAAAAAAGGTTTTTTCCCCCCCTGTCATGCAAGAGAAACGTACCTTAGAGCCAAGGATTAGCTGTTAATGGTTGTGATCTTTTGTTTGGCTTTTCATTGTCCCCTTGAAGAATGATTAATTGGCCTGCAAATCATTTGGATTCAGCCAGTGGTAGCTGCTGTCCATTTCAGGCACTCAGTAGTGACTGCTGATTGAGGATAGAAACTGACCCCTGATTACTTGATTTGCCCTGCTTCACTGAGAAAAGCAATCTCCTCATTACTCCTAAGTTGTCAGCGACATCAAAGAGGCTTTCCAGACTTTCCCTTTAAGCAGGAAGAGATTCTGGTCTGAGAAACGGTAGTTTGTACTTTTATAAGGCAAAATGAGAATGAAAACCTACTGCAAATACCTTCTTTCCCTGCTTGGAGAAAAAAATCAATTTCAGATTACACACGTATCATCTCTTCCTTTGTCATTACTGAGTGTTCAAACATTTATTTTGTCTTCATCTATCTCATATTCTTTGTCAGGAAGGCAAACAGACACTGTGTGTACTTGATAAATAGTCACCCCCGAAATTTATACTTCCCTGTTTTTTGTTATTCCGATGCAAATCTCTGCGCAGATCTGAAAAAGTTAGGATCAATTGCATCATTGTCTGTTTTCAGTAGCAGCTCAGGTGCAGCTTTTCATTCTCTGCCTGAGCCTTTCAGATTTCCACAGAGGCTGAGTTAGTGTTAAAGCACAGCAGCGGCATGAAGTTGTGAGCTTTTACTTGTCATTGAACCATTCTCTGAAACTACTGCTGCTCTCAGCAGGGGAACAGGGGTAAAAAGAGGTGAGGGGAACAGTAACAGCTTTCAGTTTCATATTTGAACTGTGAGCCTTGTAAACAATCCCCCCAAGCATGGAGGGTGACATTTGCACGCCATTGAGGTACACGCAGAGCAATAAAGTGTCCTGTGTTGACCCCTTGCTTATCTCTCCATGGCCGTAATGCTGCATATATCTGCAGGGGTTTGATGGGGTTGTTGGTCATTGACCATGACTTAATGTTTACTTTTGGCTCCAAAAAATCACTTGCTATCTAAAATACTTTCAGAAACCCCAAACCCTCCTATCTACACCCATTTCCAAGAACTTAATGATGGTGTGTCACAACACATTTAAAGCTGAAAAGCAAAGAGCAAAGCGGTTTTATTATGGAATATTTTTGAGATACAATATATTATCCCTTGATTAGGCTTTTTTGTTGGGTTTCCACTCTAATTAGCTTGCTTATTTGTTCCGAGTGCCTAGTTGAATCTGTTGAGGAAATGTGACTTTAATGTTTGTGTCATTATAGGAAACTATAACTCAGGAGGCAATCAGTTCTGTCAGTGCTGTCGTGAGTCACCAACAGAGGCCCATTAAGGTAATAAATGACATAATGCCCCTTTAGCTTAACTAAAAATCCTGACAGTGGCAAAACTGTCCAGAAATGTATTTTGTCTTCAGAAAGTTTTCATGCTTTGAAAGTTTAAATTTAAAGCCCTGTGGATCTAGCGCAGTCCCACAGCCTAAAATGTTTCCCATTTAGCAACGTGACTTCCTCTGTACATAGTACTCCACTGTGTCAGCCAGGCCATTTAAAAGGACACCAAATCTTACTCATGAGTGTTGTTGGGAGCTGTGTTTTCTTCTGCACCTCCGGGGAATAAAAACTACAATGCAAAAAGAGCTGTCTACCCACATCTGCACAACTGTCACTGAGCTATGGGGTGAAGTGGAAGAGAGAACAAAAGTCAGAGGTTAGCAAAGAAAAAGGTCAAAATGAGTTTGTTTCATAATAGAGACAGCACACGCTGACATTATGTGCCCTGAGGAGTTTACTTAGACTGAATTAAAGATCTGTCATAACACTAAGTAGAAAGCACTGAAGTACAAAGATATCTTCAGATCTTGCAGAGGTGAGCTCCAGCACTGCACATTCATAATGGAACAGTAGTTTTATTGTGTGCTTTCATTTTTTTTAATTAATCACAGACATTTGTCTACACCCTATGATCTGTGTTTAATATTGTGCGACCCGTTAAATATTTGATGAAAAGAACTCTTCATTTTGTGTACTTGGTAAAATGTCACATGTTGATTTGTGAAAGGAAACAGGTGTCTGAGCAGAGGGCAAAGGAACCAACCACAGTGCACCATGTTTCTATTCCTCTCAAAAGAAATCGGAGGTGATATTGCTTGCATTGCTCACCATTTATCCTTTTCAAAATAAAAGGTATATTTCATATAAAAGGCGCAACATTCTGAAGTCTAGTGGTATCAGAGTTGTAGACAGGGTCAGGAGTAAAAAAAATCTTTCTTTCAATTTCCCTTTTATTCAGCAATGCACCGATAACACTAGCAAACATCAGAGGTTGTGTGCAATTTATCAATAGCCTCCTTTAAAATTGGGATTTCTTTTTGCCCTGTTTAACCTGTCATGCCAAAGCTGAGGTGTGAAGTGTGGTTTTAAAGGAAGAGAAACACCTATTGGACAGCATTCTGGTCCAAACAACATGCACGCTAAAATATATTCTGTTTAAAGCCCCTGCACACCCACACAGGTGTTTTAACTTATGTTGCATGATTGAGGACTTTGTGGGCATGTGCTCCCTCACCCTTCTCTTGGTTTTGTTTGACCTGTTAGGGCGGGACAACTTACAGCCTTTATTATCTTTATTAGTGCATTGCTCTGCCCAACTTCCACCTGACTATAGATCTAATCAGGTAGGGTAATTGAAAACACCTGTATGAGTGTGCTGGCGGTGAATGCCCATACAGCATTCACACTAAAATTTAAATACGTTTGAAAGTGATTTATTGGATACAAACAAACAAAAAATTAAAAGAGTAACCACCTCAATTGGAAGAGACTGATCCGATCCGGCCCGATCGGAAGGAGTTTTCAAACGGGTAAACCTTTGATAATCCATTCAATCGGAAAATATTATAAAATAATTAGCATGTAAATGCCTAATCCGATCGTTTGTCTCTGGTTGGAATGAATATTATTATAATATTATAATAATATTAATATTATTTCTGCTCATGTTTGCCCCACGTGGGGTAACGTGACGTGAACAAGTTTCCAGGAGGGATAGAAACATGGCAGCGGCAGCAAAACAAAACTGGTCTGTGGCTGACCTTTAAAGATTTAAGGATTGTTGAACACCTTGATGGTTGAAAGGGTTAGGGTTAGTTAGTTCAAAATAGCAAGTTGTTCAATCAAGTGTTTGAAAAGATGTACGAAGCAGAAAAAAACCCCTTCTTCTTATTCTGTTATATTTCTGATTAGGCGCTAAAACTTCTTCTTCTGTTATATTTCCGGTAGATCAGACGCTTCACAGCGGGTGGAACCACTGTGCGCATGTCAAAAGAGTTATATTCTGATTAAATGCTTCGGGCATGTAAACGCACATCTAATTTGATCCCTTTATTTAGTGACCATGTAAACAGTTAATTTGGGATCTATAATCAGAATGATTTCAATCGGTTTGAATAAATATTGTCCATGTAAACGCAGCTACTGATGGAAGGATTCCGAAGGGTGGGTCCCACTGGGAGGTGCAAAAGGAACAATGAATATTCGTGTCAACACCCGAAGTCTATCTTCAGGAGTCCTATAAACCTTTTTTAACTGAGCCCTGCCTGCTTCAAACCAGTGAGAAAAGCAAAGACAAAACTAAATACGTAATATAATAACCAAAACTGAAATAACAGTTGTGTGTTCATGTAGGACCCCATCACTCATAGTAGGAAGCTGATTGAGAAAATGGCATTTCGGGGCCTAGGAGAGCAAAAGTTAAAGAAGGGTGTCAACTGAGCATAATGCTACCACACAGAAAAACACACGCTACCTGTCATCCTGTGACACTCCCCCCAACATAAGTTGTTCTAATCCCCAGAACGGCTCACTCTCCAAACCTGAAGAGGGAGGCCTACCCCTATTTCTCCCTTGAGAGCATCTCAAATCAGGGGCTGAGGCTTCCCCAGTTGGATAGCGGCACCACCATAACACACAATCACACAGCACCCGTCACCCACTGACACTGACACTTCTTGCTACCAGCCTTCCTGGCTCTGTGGTTTTCTTGGTGGTGAGATGCTCGCATTGTGAAATTGCCTCTTCCTCGGGGAGCTATTCAATCACTCCAGGCTCCAGCCCACAACAAAACGGGCAGTCCACCCAGGGAGAAAACTAATGTGCGATTCTGTCTATTTGCCATGGAGGCCAGGGAAAGAAAAATCTAACTTTCAGAGAGAATGAATGGGCTGCTTCCCGGGTTATGGGTGCTCCAATGAGTTGATTAACTTCACAAGGACAAAATGAAACTTTTTGCTGACCAATTTATGTGATTGGTGGCTAGCCAAATGATGTGTTAGAGGAAAGATGGGTTTCGGGGCACCACTCATCTCTTCAAATGAGACTTGTGAATTAAATCAAATTGAGGACATGCATAGGAATAACTGACTACCACTTTGAGAAGCCATGTACACAGACAACTCGACTTAGTGTCTTCATTAGATGGGCTGTCTGAAAAACACCACTGATTGGCGCTGTGTGCTCTTGCATAGTGGCCCTGTCATTAATTATGGATACACTTGCTGGTGATGCCACACCATGTCCGACTGACCAGAGCTGAGATAATGACAACTGAGGTCAAAATATCAAGCTCTACCTGCCCACATTTGTATTCTGGTCACTAACTCGAGGCCAGGCTCACAAACATAAGGCTAGGCTAATAGATGTATAGAGCAGTGTAATATTTATCCAGCAACTGGTGGGTGTGTGTGTGTGTGTGTGTGTGTTGTAGACTCATATGTCTCTGTTTGTGCAGGGATTAACATTTGTAACATTTGAGCATGTATGTCATTTACTTTTATCTTTGATGAGGAAAAAAAGGAATGAGTTGACTGAAATAAAAATGACAGCAGAATCGGTGACCGAAAAGCAATCTTTATCCTGTCGGATAAATATATGAAAGAAGGCATTCAGAGAACCTCAATTCAACCGAACCTTCCAGCAATTTCAGCAGAGTGCTAAACTGAGGCCGACCTCCACCTATGTTTCCTGAAAACTTTGCAATGCAATGTGATCTTTCACTTGGCCTTTGATTAAAAGTTTGAAAAGTCTCGCAAGCAAAGGTGTTCTGCTTAAGAATCACACCTACGATTGCTTTATTTGACTCTTAAAACAGCCAAAGAAACCCATGGCACTAAATAATAGTCAACAGACACTTAATAGAAATGATTGAGATTCTAAAGTAACCTGTTTAAAGTTCTACTTGGATGTTGAATGCTGATTAATCTGGCTCGACCAAGGAGCAACTAAGGCAAGTGGTAGCTGTGATCTAAAATACAAAGGGGATGATGACTCACAGTCTGGCTGTATCTCGCTGTGCCAGTTAATGAAGGAAGCATAATTAGTGTGACCCTACATGCAAACTGTGTTGAAGCATTTAGCTCATTGTAGCAGATTGGGTTGTTGTTCTTGAATAGACTTGAATATACTCCTTCAATAGACACACAGTGCACTGACATTTACATTAGGTACATGCTCAACTTAAAATTAATTAAAATTAATCAAACCTCCTCACCCATTCAGTAATAATGACCGAGACAGTTAGAGAACTCTTCGTCCACCAACTCTGTCACCTTGGCTTGATGGCTACTGCCATTGTCATTGAAACCTGCTCAACCTCAATCTCCCCAACCCCATAAGGATGATGACAAGGAAGAGATGCCGCTTGGTGGTGATTAGGAGGCTTTGTCATTTATTCAGCTTTCTCAGTCCCACCCTTCTTGTCTGTGAGCCACGACCCAGAAGTGGTAGAGAACATTAGGTCCTTGCTGGCTGTCTGCCCATGTCCCCTGGGACAGCAGGGAAGTGATAGTTCCCCTGCTTCTCTGGGACTAAAGAGCAAAGTTCCTCCAAAGGCCAGCCCTCTGCACTTGTCCTCTGGGACAATGGGACGACAGTGGCAGCCTATCACAAAAGAGCAAAATTTCTACCTAAAACTGCCTTCTGACTGTTTGTTCAATGACTATGGCTGCCTCAAAAATTATATTCCTGAGCACGGTTTCTGTTCTGCATTGGCTCCCATGACGATGGTGCAAAAAAGGCAGGTCTCCCCTTCTAAAAGTTCAACAATAAGAGGGTCCCCCTCTTTTTAGTTTCAGCCACACCAGTGGGTTGGATTTGACCACTTTTGGTGACTTTCATACCGCTCTTACTAGCAGGCTGATACTACTGATCCAGGAAACAAACTGACTGAAAGTCAGTTGAGTTGTTATTGATCACCTGCTGTAAGAGGGGTGTTGAAGATACTACCTGACATGGCTTCGTCTCTCTCTGGGTCTGTGTTTCGCGCCAGGCAGAGATGTGAAGGGGTACGAGACAGATGCTCGTGTCTTAGGTGTTCACTGAGACCTGCCTTGTGTGACACCTTTGCTCAGCATCAAGAATGAGCAGGGAGTTTCACATGTCTTTGATAGTCAGTTTCATGTCATTCTCCAAGTCCATAAGCAATACTGTGGAGCAGCTGTGGGTGTATAAGACCCACATGTGTTAACCTTTTCGTGGTTATATCTTACAATGTGATCAACGTCACCTTCAGTGTGTCAGCTAGGATGGATAAGGTGTGTCCATCAGTCAATCAGGCTTGTGTTTGGACTGGGGTATTGCTGACCAATGGCTTAAAAGATGAAGCCTTGCATATTGTAACCATAGTTCTTTGAACACAGACAGGACCTCCTATTCTCATAGTTGCTAAGAAATTTACTTCTAACCGCAATCTCATTGGCTAGACTTGTTTTTGCACATAGATGAGGGCACTTTTCTTTAGATGAAGACATATTGTAACATCTTCTTTGCTAATGTATTTATAGCTTTGGGACCCTGCTGACAAATATAGCTTTCATTACTTATTACTGATAAAATAATAATAATAAATAGCCATTACAGGCTAGATGAGCTACAAATCCTATCTGTAATTGTATATCTACCACTAATTCACAGATGTGATGGTTGTATTAGTTGACTCTTATAATATTGACTAAATCCAGATACAAACTGTGCCTTATTAGTATATTACTAGAAAATATCAAGAATCCAAACCTATAGAAATATTCCAAATTCCTTATGCGTCATGAAAGACACGGTCACCTCAACAAATTCATAAACTTTTGGCAACCCTTTAAGCTTGTTGTTCTTCCACAGCCCTAGCCACTCCAAAATGTTTAAATAGCGAGTGGGGAGGGCGAGAGAGAGAGAGAGAGAGAGAGAGAGAGAGAGGATGGACTAATCCGCCTCAGCGACTTTGGGACAGGCCTGCGTCTCCTTCAGGGGTGGTGAACATGGCTGAGAGCTGGCAGCCTGCATGCACAAAGACAGACTGATCCCATATGAGCAGAAGAGACAAAAATGAGAGGAAAAGCAGAGCAGTGATAGTGACAGTGTAGTACAGCACCATTTCAGAACCGAAAGGTCATATGAGCAGTGTAGGTCGAGTTGCGTACTCGTAACAGATGTGGCATCAAATAGGACACAAATGTAACAGCTAAGTGCCATTCATAATTTTTTTTCTCCATACAAACTGCATCAAAAGCCGACATAAATACATCATTTTTGTAGTTATCTGAAGTTTAATCAGCACTAAACTAATTGTAAAAGCTTATCATCTCATCCATATAAAAGACTGTACACTTTGAGCACAGGGACAAAACTTTTAAAAATCTTCAATCATAGTTGCTGCTTTGACTTTAAATTGTGCTTATTAGTTGTTCTCTCCACATTTTTGGTAGATTCTCTTTTGGCTGAGCCCCAAAACCCTCGGGGTCCCATGAGTTGTTACTTAGCCACAGGCTGTTAATGAGAATACAGACATCACCGCAACACACTGGCTTTTTCACAGTTAGTCATTGAGCATGATTGTTTGATGCAGAAACCTTATAAGAAGCCTCGAGTGCAACTCAGAGAACAGGAGCTGTTAACTTGGAAGCAGAAGGTTATGAGAATTTTAGTCATGCATTTTTTAGTGAAGTTGAAGGACGCTGCAGCTAATTAATGAATGAAAATAGTCAATTAAATATTTTGCAATTCTTCAGATTTTTTACTTTTATCAACACCAAAGAGACCTTCAGTAATGGATTTGCATGGCAAAACCTGTTAGCTCAATTTGCATTAAAAGCTTTCGAAACAACCCATTAAATTTATTAGAGTTTTTTTGAGCCTCAGTAGTACTTCTTTTACAGCTGTTAATTGCTCCCATGACATTAATCAAGATATTATTTAAGATTTTAAATCACATGGGCAATTAGATTTGGCATCATTGTGATCTAGATGGAACTGGCTTCATCTCTCTGGTCACGCTGGATAAATCCAGGTAGAAGGGAGTGAGTGAGTGGCACATGTTTTGCTTTTGAGCTCTGCCGTGAAACAAGATCAAAAAACAGGTGCGATCAGATTAGCAACCATCCATATATCCGCTCATCATTTAGCACTGTAAGGAAATAATTCAACAATTAGACCTGCCAGAATTTCCAATTAGAGGTCGACTGTAGCGATAATTTTGCTCACAGCTGAGCACTCTCTTTATGACCGTAATTATTTTTCACTGGTTACATTCTGTTTGTTAATCTCAGTGTAAAATCTTGTGACATCCTGCTAGATTCATTCAGTTTATCCTTATGCTAAATTCCATGTAAACATTGTAGGAGATTACATCTATTCCAAATGATTTGCCTAAAACTGATTTTTGTTTTTCTTTTGTCTTTCTGTTCACATTTGGCTGCATATAATCTTCGACTGGTTTTGGATACTACACCTTGTTTATCTCCTCGTACTGTCTCTACGTGTGTGTGTGTGTGTGTGTGGGTAGCTGCATGTGCTCGTGCGTGTGTTCATTGATGCAGGTGCACACATGCCATCTGTTTAGGCTAGATTAGCCACCTTTTACCAACCCTCGACGCTGAATCCAGCCTTGGTTAAGTGTTGACTGATGGACAACTGGGGCTATCTTACCAAACAAAATCCTAATTACCAGTCTTATCTCATTTCAAAAAGTCAAGCAGAGGATAAATCTTAATTTACTATTATGGAATTATAAAACGTGAGTCATGAATATTAAATCTGTCACCAGGCGGAAACAAATAACAATAACTCATGTTATTGCTCAGAATGGCCAAAATATGAAGTAAAGGGTAAAATGTTCACACAATGGCTCTGTTAATACTACTGTAGCTCCTTTTCAACAGGAACATTTGATAAATGTGCTCTGCAAGTTTTTATTGACTCTGGATTTATTTGCAATTCAGCCTCACCACACTGCTCATTCTTTGAATCAATTTAAACTCGCACAAAAGATGAGTTTATGCTTCAGACCGAGGCGTAATCTTCACCTGTGTGGTTCGTTGTATACGTTTCTGCAAGCTGAGAGGACAGATCGGCTTGTTGTCATTCCGGTGAGGGAGGTGTCACTTGTCTGTCTGGCAAAGTCTATCCCTGGATGTACTTGTAGAGCTTTGGATAAGATTAAAAAAGTCACCTAATATTATTACACTGCACCATACATGTCTTTGTGTGTGTGAGAGAGTGTGTGTGTAGCACTGTGAATAAGATTAAAGTAATACAAACAGACTTCTCTCTTAAGACACAGAACTGAGGACTCCTCTGCTCCCCTACTCCCCTTCCTCTCCTCTTCTTCAGCTGCCAGTGTCAACGTTCTGGATCAGTGAACAGGCCAGATGGCTGCAGAACACAGTCCCCTCTCACTCCCTTCATTCCTCCCTCCTTCCCTCCACTACCGTTCTTTTTAAGCCCCCCAACCAACACTTTTCCATCTCTCTTTTTCATCACTTCTCACTCCTCTATCTGTACTCACACTCTTCTGTCTCTCCCATGGCACTGTAGCAGAGGATACACTCCTCTCAGTTGCCCAGGGCTCTGCTGTCAAGTCTTTCCCAAGCTCAACTTCCCAAGCCTGACGGCTGTGTGCCTCCTGCGTCGTCTCCCTGAGAAATGAAAGGAGTCTACACCGACCAATTCCTCACTCCCCTGCTTCTCATCCACCTCCTCCTCCTCTTGATCTTCCATACACTCAGACACAAATTCATCAGCATTTTTTAAGAAATAAAGAGGGGGGCCAGAAGGACAGTCAAAACCAACAAACCTCTCCTTTTATTCTCTCTGTAGAATAGTGTGTTTAGTGTGTTCATAACAATCACGTTTGGAGGCGTTTGCTCAAGCTTAAGGTGTAATTCGATGCCAGTACTTTGTGGTCCATTAGAAGAACCAACTACAGGAAACAAAGATTTTATGACAGTTTCTTATTGCTTGAAGAATCTAAATGTAAATCTAAAAAATGAACCACTTTGAGTCAAGATGAGATGAAATTCATATATTTAGTACATAAGCAAAAAAGCTGATCAGCTGGAATCAAAATTGTTCAAGTCTTGTCTGTTTTAGTTTGCGGGGAGACAACTTACAAATCCCTTTTTTGCTTGTAATTTCGTAGTGTGCATCAAATAACAGACATAAGTAAAGTTTTCTCTGTTATTTGGACACAAAGTAAAGAGCTCTGTGGCTAAGAAATAACTGTATGAGATAAAAATGTGTAACAATACATGAAGTCATAGTGGTAGAATAGAAGAAGGATTATAGAAAAGTTCAGATCATGCTTCAATATGTGTTTTGTATTTGGGGAACTTTGAAACTCAAACACTACAGAAGGAGACGTTTGAATTGTTTATCAAAGCACCTTTATTTTTGGAGACATGTTGCCTATAGAGTTGCAACCCTATTGAAATTCTTGCTTTCTACAATATCTGTGCATGGCAGCTATGGTATGGTTAAGGTTAGGTAAAGATGCACATGTTAATTGCTGGTCTGTGATGGAACGCAAACTCTAATCTCCTGCATGAAAGTTGGACTCGTCACACGTCCATCCACCATGCCAACCTACACACCCTTACCTTCCACCTCACTGTCACTGATCATTGGCACTGGATGTAAATCATGAGGTGCAGGATCATCCAATATAGATGTAATGTCCTTAGACACAGAGCTGAGAGTTGGCTATTAAAACATTCCAAATCTGGAACAACTCATTTATTAGACTTACTGCACATTGATTTCTGAAAATAAATTCACTTACTGTGCTTACATCCACATTACTGATTACACAAATGCCAAAATGAGTCATTTAATTTGGAAGACTTGTTGGTCAACATGCATGTATAATGTTTACAATGAGTTGGAAGGGAGCTAGCACTCGAATGTGTGGCTGGGCTTCAACAAAGACAGTAACAAAATGTAATTGCTGCTCAAAAATAACTTTTGAGGACAATAATGATAAAGCACTTACTTCAGCATGGTATATGAAAGGAAGTGTTGATGTAGTTGATGTAATCCAAACCATAGTTTCTTCTCTCTGTCTGAATTCTAACAAACTCTTTCAGTCTTTGTGCTTCATTTCACAGCACTTTCCCAGACCTTTCATGTGTCACGTCGCATTGACTGTTGGGATGTTTTATTAGCCCTGGTCTATGTAAAGCAATAAAAAGCAATTGCATTACGCATTACAAGGAGGGCAATCAATAAATCATAACTGATTGTGCGGTGCACACTGCAGCACAAAGAATTCTCACAATCACTACACCTAAGCAGAATGATGCATGTGATGTTTGCTTTTGGCTGTTTTATCTCAAATATTAGCCCTACTCGTTCCAACCCAACCCCTACACAAGGTCACAGGCAAATATGAGAGTAATATTGTGGTGATGGCCCTGAGGGAATTTATTATCATGGACAGCGTGCAGACAGTGCTACATAAGCGGCCAAATAAATACTCATCATTTAGTGGAACACATATGTGAACGGTGAAAATGTAATTTTTGCCTCCATTTGGCTGCTGCCGTCTAACAGCCTTGAGTGCGGCTAGAACACATATAGGGCGGCCATTAAAGTCATCTGTCCTCATAAAGAGTCACTGCCCTTTGAGAATGGTTTAAATATGAACCTTGGTCTGCTTTCTTTTGGTCTTTGTCTCCTTTCTCCAGTAGAATAGTGACTTAAGGTGGTTTGTGTGTCTCTGTGTGTGTGTGTGTGTGCAGTGTATACAGACATTCTCATGTCTTAAAAGGATGTCGGGGTATATGAGAGAGCCAATTACGATGTTGCAGCTCTGACAATATGACAGCTTTTCCACCATGACATTGCAAGAAAGCCACTGTTTGCTGAAAACTTTTTATCCAGATCAATACCCTTGGAGGTGTAATAGTAACAATCCAGAAAAGTGTATCCCTGAGGCCTATCTCTCTGGAGCTAATTACAACATAACCATTAGGCACAAGACATGCTGGTCTCAGCTGGAATTGGGTTTTAATTGGACTGCCTTAATTGGTTTATTGCACTTGGAGGTAGAATTGAACGTGGCAGCAAAATCTTGCTGCGAGGTGGCAAAAACTGGATCTGAAATGCTAGTAAAGCAACAGCTAGTGAACAGTTCTGGAGATTTTCAGTCCATGTCAACCTGACAGACATTCTGCATTATTAATGACTTCAGTTTGGTTGCATGTGTCTTGTGGTACTTGGTGGCTTGCTGTCTTTTCACAAACACTTGCTTTTCAAACAAATCCCTGCCTCGGCACTGAGACTCAAATTAATATATTGGTACAAAGAGCCAGAGCTGTAATTTGTTAAATGGAGGCTAATTGTAGGGGTGTTCCCTCCTGACTGGGTTCACACTTAAGTTAAGTGGGAAATTTAAACAATTTTCACAGATAGCAATAGTTAACATGGTATTAGAAACCCAGCTGCTCTTCCTCCAGTGACTTTTTACCTTTTAATGATCTATTACAATTAGGTTCCTGACAAAATAACCCTTCATTGCCTCATCTCTCTGATATCCCTGTTTTACCTGCTCCTTTCTCTACCTCTTGGTTGTTAATATCAGTCAACTTTTTAAATGCATTAAAATGACACAAACTGGTCTACAATAATATTGTCACTCATTGTGTACACTTGATGAGGGCATAGTCACTCTTTCACAATTTTTTATGTTATGTCATTCACGCCATCATATAGCCTTCAGAAGAAAGAGGACAGGTCCAATTTTATTGACATTTACCTAACACAACCGTTGCTCTCTATTGTAAGCTTGCAAACCTCCGTTTTGTATTCCAGTTCTACTCTTTCGGGTGTGTTATTAATGGAAATGAAATACACAATGAAAATGAAGGACATGCATATAGCTCAAACCTTCATGCTGCATCATGAAGGTTTGAGCTATATGCACAGTTCAGTGATGAATCAATTAGAAAACCTTTTTTTGTTGTTGTGCCTATTTTTTGTTGTAACTTAGGACATTGTGTATATTTGTCAGCTGTTTACTTTTTTTATTGGTTAATTTATTTCATTCTACACTACAGAGTGACTTAGTGGACAAAACTGGCAGTGCAGTTCTCAATGTGATAGACTGAAATGTAATGAGGTTGAATATAACAGGCTGTAACAGCTGTTGAAAATAACATCAAAAGTTAACATTGTTCTGTCAGTAAGTCCATTTTAACTAAGTTTGAGAACTAAAACCGCTATATGGTACTGTAATTGTAGCTATATAGCAAAGGTACTGCTTCTTCAGTGTTTTCTAAAGTTTTACAAACTCATTTCACATAAATAATTACTAAAACCTCTAATATATGTTTTTTTTCTAAACTCACTGTTCAACAATCAGGATAAATCCTTAGTAGAAGAGTCAGAGATACTAATTTCTCCCCTCACAGAGGCCCCAGTAGACCAGAATGCAATACAGCCACTGAAAATGTTGTGTGAAGGACACGACTCACTTTTCACACTACAAACTTGCTTTTTTGCTTGCATCTTGTTCTCCACACTTACTGTATTTGTACAACCCACAGCTCAAAGCAACAAGTTCCAAGTCTGCACTCTGGAGGTCGTCAAAGGTCACTGTGGGAATCGTAGGAGATGAGGAAGAAGTGGTAGAGGAAGTTGACGAAGCAGAAACTAAGTGTACCAGAAAGTAAATTACAACAATTAATCACAATATATCTTCTGAAATGCACTGCACAACGGAGATTGATGAAGTGTAAACCTGCTGAATCTAATAGCTTTTTCCTGAAATCTAGAAGGTATTCCACGAAAATGAAAGTTCCAATGTCCAGATACCTTTTGAGGCTATATTGTTTCATCCATTTCACATCACACACAGACCTGTATCATCCTCAGTCTGGTTATTTATTTATTTGGCTTTGAGCACATCAGATACTGTACCAGCCCTGTACCTGGGCCTGCTGCTGCTTCTTATAGAACATCTGCATCTCTTTCCCCAGGTATTTTTCTACACTATAATGAGCTTGCATTTCTGCACACAGGCATATTCCTGCGGCAAATACCCACACAAGAAGCCCATAAACAGAAAGCTAGTGTTTCTGTATGGATGTGGAGATAGACAGGTAGCGTCACATAATTAACAGTTTATACATGTAATTATGTGACGCTACCTGTCTAAGTTGCCAGGTGTGGAAGGAGATAAAGGGAGGTGGGTTTGCCATAGCATGTGACATCTTTTCTTTATTGCCCCACCTTAATGCTACATGTTATGATTAGTGTGTGGGCAGAAATTACATTGCACACCAATTGCTTGTGAACACACAGGAGATAAACATTAGCAAATAAAATATTGGATATATTACAAGGACAATCACTATGCAGAGTCTACTGGGAGATGTGAAAGACTGCAGAATCACAAAACAAACAGCAGAAATGTAGTTTTGTATTAAATCAAAGCAAAGAGGAGTCAGTTAGGTTTTCTAAAGCTAATCCATGAATCAAAGTTTAACCCATGTTGCAGGATTGAAATCAAAAACCAGTTCCAGTGTGGAAAAACATTGTGACTCATACAGATATGTGGACAAAAAAAAAATATATTTTTAAATCCACTTGTAACATTCATAAACAACTCCAGAAATACACTGTGCCCTTGCAGAGGTTGTAAGAAAGGAGAGGGAAAAACATAAAACCAGTGTCACTCCACTTTTAATGGAAAAGCAATCCCTTTGGCTTTTAGGGGCGATTCCAGCTGTATTTGGAACTTGTGAGGACATAGAAGACAAGGTCACGCATCATGCTTGTGAATAGACCATTAAGTTTTGTGCTCAGGGATGCTGTCCACAGCAAAGCTGCAGCTCCGCTCTCTTCCAGTGTTTCAAATGAATGTCAAGGCTAACTGGCCTCAATGAATGCACTAAAAAATTGAGACAACATTCTGCGGCAAACAAGTTTCTCTCATAAATAGACTTTTCAGAATTAAGAAATGTGCTGTAGCACACTCTCCGTATTTGCATTCCCGCTGTATCTGTGGGTAAGAGTTTAGATAAGAAGTAAAAAAACATGTGGCGAAGAATTTGGCAGGATGGGCAAAAGGTGAATGGTCTAAACATAGCTTTGAATGCTGATCCACTGGTTGAGGTAATACCCAGGTGGGACTTACCATCAGTAATTAACATACAAAACACTCTAATGTTGTGTATGTTGTGATGCTGACAAAATTACGTCATTATTTCACACCTGCAAATGCAAAACCACCTGTATCTACCTTCTTATGGTGACACTAATGGTTTAAACTAATTAACAGAGTCATCACCTGGAAACACAGATGGTAGATTAAGTGTGATAACCGGGCTTGGATTATGACTATGACTTTGAAAGATTTTGCTCTACTAATAGACAGTGTTGTAGCCAAAATCATTGGCTTTTACCATAAAATCTAAATGTCTACTGTCTGTCATCTTCATCTAGTAACATGAGCAAGTAGGATGGATGGGTTCCTCTACCTCTGATATTCTATTCTAGTGTTGCAGGTCTCCATTTACAGTACACCTTGCAGTATTGTAAAATAACCACTCGTCCAGAATGCAATGCAGCCACAGAACATATGGGCTAAAGAGAAATACTTTATCCTGCCGTGTAGCAAGATGCAGTATTCTTGTGTAGCTCCTCCAGTAATAAACACGAGGCACGAGGTCATGGTTAAAAAATGGGGTTTATTCCTAGTCATAATTCCTAGTTACAATAAGTATCATCTGTGTTTCCAAGTAATGACTCTGTGTTTAAAGGACCATAACCAAGAAATTAAGAAGGAAACACGTGAACCACTAATTCATGGTTACTGTAATGAGACTACCATATGTGTTTCCACATAATAAATACTAACATGACCTTTCTCTAACCCTAACCAAGTCATTTTAGTGCCTTAACCTAATCAAACCTTAAACATAGTGTTGCCAGATGATTTGTAATGGTTTTGGAAGGCACAGACAAACAATGTGTGGATAGTAGTGTCAGATCAGCAATGCTTATACTGTATGTGTCGTTCTGGAGGGCATGGACAAACTATGTATTTCGTCGTTTAATTTGGAGGACTTGTGCAGATGGAAGCTCTTTATTATAATCCTGTTGACAATGAAAAACACACAATGTCAGTTCCTACAGTATATAACCTTCAGGATTGTGTTTAGTCTTCCTGAAATCAGGTCTTAAAGATAAGAATTGCATGAAAAGTATTCACTATTGTGTGTAAGTGAAGTACTAGTGATGCACTGCTGTTTCATAATGAGAAGTGTGACTGCGGGCTCCACTGAGAGATCATTAGAGACTTGCTGCTTAGTGAAGGACACGCTCCCTGCTGAATAAGAGAAAGCCCTGTTCAAACCGAAGGGATAACCAAAGGAATAACATCAGCTCTACAAAAGAACAGCTGTCTTGCCACCAATCATGGCAGCCATCTTAATCTATCATTTCAGTGTTAGATGAACATAGTGACAATTAGCTGCTTAAGTCAAATCTTAAACTGACAATCAGCGCTGTTGTGTGAAACCCCTGTATCTCCAATGCCAATGTATCAGGATCTGGGAAAACAGTCTTGTTTTTACAGTATCTTAATGTTTGAGTTCATCCATCATTTTGAAAGGTGTTCATATGACAGCAGCAATATGTTGTTGGGGTGACAGCTGCCTTATATGTCCTAGTTTTTGTTCCCCTTCCCAATTCTCTTATATAATACTCTACTCCTCTTATATAATAATATATATATAATACCAGTTAAAATCTGGAATTCAGTACAGATTATTTGCGTTTACAATTTGTGTGTAGTTTGGTTGTTTGATGGTGTCCTTTGCAAAGACATACTGTATATTAGTCAAAAGCTCTAAATAGATCTTAGCATTCAGCTTGAAGCCTCTTCCTCCATCCTAATGTGATTAATACGACGTTTCAGTGGAGTGACAAAGGGCCTTAGTTCTTACAAAACCAACCCAATTTGTCTACTTAACAAACACAGTCACAATATGCAGAGGATTTAATGTTTCTCTTGAGGACCCCTATGGGATTTAAGGGTTAATTGTGAGTAGGCTTTTCTTAATGAGCACTGGAATGACTAATTCTGATGCTCATTAAGAAAATTAACTGGCACCTAGGCAAGCATTCAGTAAATAGTACGGAACTGCAGGGCTATTGATCCCAGCCCTCTCCTCTTTGTGGCAAAAATTGCAGTATTCAAGGACAATGTCTGCACGGAAATTAAACACACTTACTTAACACATAGGGATTTATGACAGAAGTTGCCCAGCTTCCTCTGCTGGGTGAGAGATTAGATTTATTTGATATGTTCTGCAAAGCTTAGTCACATGGACAGGAACATTAATTTACAAGTACAAGCTTGTATAGCACTCCAGTTTTTTCTGACACCTTACAATTAAAATATCTCTTTTTCTCCATGACTATTTTTGTTACACTCTCAGATGAGGAAACCTTGAGAATGAGGCATATTCTCAAACGCACATAACTTGACCATCAAAAATTCCCAAAACGAAATGACTTCACAGTTGAAACCGGACAGTGGATATTTTTTGTCAAAATGTGAGTTGTCAAATGTTACCTAAAAATAGATGCCCCTTCAAAGGGAATACAACCTTTTATGTGGCTTTTGAACCCTGTAAGTTCTGAGGATCAAAGTGAAGACGTGCTGTCTAATAAAAAATGCTCTACTTTTTGGTTTGGGAAAACTTTGCCGGGTGAATTTAGGACTCAACGGCAAGGGGATTGCAATGTCAAGCTGTATTGGCCAAGCAATGCATTATACTGTCGCTTTTCCTCAAAGCCATGAGTTTGAAATATATAAATGTCACACACTTTTCTCTGAAAGGATTACTGTGGAAGAAATGGATGTTTTCAGACACCAATGACACTTAATCGTTTCTCTGGACACTAAAAAAATAGACTCTATTAAAGGTGCATTGTGTAACATGGACAAAAATATTGCTTCTTTTTTATGGTATTGTCAAACTTTCATTACTCTTTATGTACATTATATCTAGGTTATAAAAATCTGAAGACAGCTCATAGCTGCCTTTTTTGGCAGGCATCTGATAAGTAAGAAGCAATGACAGAGTTCAAGGAAAGTGTAACTGGCTTTTTTCGTCTGGATTCCTTGCAAAGCCAAATTGCAGACAGTTTAAACCACTTACTAAACATTTTATAACCATTTACCCAAGGCTCTTTCAGTATGTTCTACCATTAGCACAAAATGCTTTAGAATAAGGGAATCAACTGAGGTGGACAAGTGCTTTACCCTGTCATGATTATCTTTTGTGAGAGCAAGAAAAAAAAGGAAAAGAAAGGCTCCACTGAGTAATTTAAGGCCCGTGTCCTAGAAGTGTGAGATTGGATATATGATGTCGATTACACAAACTGAGACCCTTTTATGTGACCCTCGTATAGCCAGCGAGACGCCACTTTATCACTGTGCAGCATACACGGGGCTGGTTGGCACTGCTGGCAAATTTACTGCCAGTGCCAGTGTATGCCTTGCTATTTCATTAAGCTAATATATTCCACCACGCCTGTGAGCTGAGATGCTGCGAGGAGCTGGCCCTGATGTGCCTCTACACAGACACCCTGACCTGAATCTCTGCTCCACCTCCGTCTGACACATCCATTACCCTCCCCTCACTGGTTCAGCCATCAGCTCTGCCAGCATATGGCGGGGAATGCATCACGGCCTTGTTTACGAGAAGGTTGTTGGGTGACGCCAGTGGTGTTACACTGTAGGGAGACTTTGCAATCTGGAATCTGCCAGGATTAGCTGTTAATTTATGTGCAGCATTTGGTTTCACTTGACAAGAATCTGTTGCCATCAACAGACAATTACTCCAAATGAGAGTGACTGGCTGGTATCAGCTTGCTCAAAATAGTTTCTGAATATGTTTTAAATGAGTTACACTCTTGAAAAGCTATTTTACTACAATATTTAGACTCGGGGTGAGATTTTTTCCATTGGTTTTCTGGCACTTTCCATCTCAATCCTCCTGCGGATTGCCTCACAGTGTTTTCTCAGAAATTATTTATGAATCTCGATTCATAATGCATTCTTAGGTGACAGTTCTCAGTTGGATTCCCACAGAGAGATGGATGCATTGGTTTACAGACTGGTCATATTCACCAGGAAGTCCCAGTGTTGGCTTGGACAACCGGAGAGATAGAACGATGGCAGATGAAACTGGAACTGAAGCCGTGGAAAAGCCTGTGCATTAATCTTGATCTGACTGATGCTTGGTATTACTGCAGATTATAATGTTTCTTGCATAACATCCTCAGAGGTATAGAGTAATATGCAGTAAAAATCCATATGAGCTGATTCAAGCTGATAAGAAGTTTGTGTGATTTATGTAAAAGATACTGAGCTCTTTGGAGCCATTAACAAGGCAAGGTGCCACAAGTCACCAACATCATCTTTTCATATAGTGAGATATATTTTTATGTTTGCCTATTGTGTTTGTGTGTTTGTATGCGAGAGTAGTGTAACTGATATTATTACTGTATGCCTGTTGCAATGCATCGGAGGCCCATTATGCAAGGCGTGTTTGGCAAGGGTCTTTGGTTATTGCAAGTTTATGTGTATCAGAAATGATGCTACTGTGGGAAAAAAAAACCCATCTTTGATAACATTGAAATTCAAATTTCCATGTCTCAGCAAAGGGCCTCTATTACTTCAGCAGTCTTGGTCTTGACAATATGGCTTCGACAGCTTAGTGCTGTGGGTGGAATTTACAATATTAATTCCATACACTTACACAAAAATGGTGTAACGACCATGCGTCTTGTTCACATTAATGCACTTTGTAAGATATGGCTTGTGCACAGCAGATTTCTGAGTATTAAGTGTTTGATTGGACTCGCATAAACACAGGCCATCTCTATTTTAATACTGGCAGAGTTAAAGGAGCATGGTGGTGTTTTAACCCATTTACTTTATTACATTATTACTGACCATTTACCAAGGCATATAATATTTTTTTATACTGTTCAATACATTTTTATCTTCTCAGACAGCCCTTAGTTTCAATTCATAGTTTTGTTTGAAAATCAACTTGATGACACTTAAAATCCATCCTATCCATCCATAGGCATTTAATATGGTAAACTCAGCTCTTGAGATTCCTACAAAACCGCACTGCAGTCAACAAGAAAACATGGATGTCGTGATAAAGGATGATGTTAACTGGGTTGTTTGCTGTATTTAAAAGCATGTCATTTCTACAACCAGTTCTTAACATTGTCATTGTAAGTTTGCCTGTCACCAGCTCTCATAGACCTTTTTATGGCTTGCCATAAAAGCACTGACATTAGGATTTTAAAGCTACAGGATGTAATTTCACACTGTGACAGCTTTGTTGCAGAAGATAAGAAGTTAATAGCAAACAATTAAAACTTGCAGCATGCGTACAAAGTTTTACAGGTTATGGATTCTCAATATTTGTAAGCAGAACATCATACATTGCCAAAAACAAAAATGAATTAGACAATATTTGGCAACTCTCAATCTGAGAGAATATACAGTATATACAGTGTGTTTTCTGTATTGTTGCCCATGTGCAGTTTTTGTTTTGCAGAAATGTTCTGTTTTGTTTTTGCCTTTGATTTATTTTGATTTATTTTCATGTCACGAACCACCATTCCTCACTTTTCTTGTATTTTTATTTTATTTAATAATTTTTTTGGTAAACATAGGCCAAATACTGCTACTAACCGAACATGAAAACAGAAAAAAGGCATGAAAAGAAATGTGCTAAGATGTTGATGCTCATACAGTAACACTTTGGGGAATCTTTGGCACCAGTTGACCCATTTACACTCAGCCCAAGTGGCCCTGTTAAATAGAATTCTAAATGAATCTGATGAAATGGTACAGTAGTTAGCTCAAAAGGAGCAGATAATATCCATGTCTATGTATATACAGTGTTGCTTGTCCACATCCATATTCTCGCTTCACAAGTCATTTTCATTTCTGTACTTGCTCTTTAGAGCAGCCTCGTCACTCGTGCTGCTATAATTGAGATGCAAAACCAGACCTCTAGCATAATCAGATACTCCCTGATTTGTTTTTAGATTAAGTTCAAGAGTCATATGGTGTTTGTGCAGTGGCTCTGTTGTTATGATTTCAATGCAGTCAAGCTGGTGATTAAGTTCCCTCCGATATTGTGTCACACAATATGTTTAGTTCATGTATCATTATGCTTATTATTCTGACACATTATGTAAAGCCAGTAGCAAAAATGACTGGAGAAGAGTGAAAAACAGAAATTAAAATCTGCTTGTTTCAGCATGGGGTTATCATTTAAATCAGAGTACGCTCACATGGGCCTTTTTGTTTTGATCATATTTAGAAGAATGCGTTGTGTTTCCATGGACCATGAGAAACCTGGTTATTCATTTCCCTGTATACCACCTGTGTGCAGGTGTGTCTTGATTCCTCAACATCTCAGCCATTCATTTCTGTACAGACTGAGTTACCTAAACAGTTGCGGATGCACACAGTTTGGTGTCTGGCTGTCTGAACTCTGCTGCATTTACCATTGTGTTGTATTTCTACTTTTCCATCTGATCGCTGGTAATAGAAAACAAGCGTGACCCTACAATTTAAGATTTCCACTACCAGTCAGACTTTCCATTTATTTCAGCTTGTTGCTCATCATTATGTCATTTACCATTATATTTTTTGTTATACTTACCAACTACTACTTGATGATGCACCTGTGAGCATGGCAGAGAATAACCAGGAAGCTGGATAAGGTAACAGTATCCTGGTTTCTACCCAAGTTCTCCAGCTAGCAAATCCAGGTTTCTCATAACTGGGATAAGGGCTTATCCAGTTTCTGAAACTAGGATCTGGTGTTTGTGCAACACATAACCTGATCATAACCACGATACTAGTGTGCATGTAAACTCTCTCAGTTGTTCTCAACCTTTGGCTTGTGGATCTTTGTAGCAAAGCAATGCCTACTCCTGACCCCTCGTGGCTGCGTATGAGCTGTTAGTTCAAACAGTTGCTGTTCTTCATGACGGATGAAACTGCAAACTTTTTACAGCCACCTTCAAAGTCAACCGGAGTTGATTTTTTTGATATAGGATATATATGGAGTATCACTTTAACTTTATTCAGATTGCACACGGAACGTATTTAATGTCTGTGTCATTTCTGGGTGCGTTGACTACCAGTAACCTTGGCGCTCCACATGACAGAAGACGAAATAATTCATATGGCAAAGTCAAATTTCCCATTTCAATGGAAAAGACCTTCATTCTTTTGCATTGCTGGCTCAAATGAAACCAAGACGTGACCAGAGAGCAGTGCAGAAGTCTTTATGAAATGTTTTGTGTGCCCTGACATTTAGTGAATGGACTTGCACACAGGCCAGTTGTTCTGAATGCCAGAATATGCCAAGGGTATTAGATCCTATAGATAAGTGAACCCCGTCAGCAGTGTTTTTTATTTGCACATTATTGCCTACCTAATGTGAGGTGTGACATATTGAGAAATCAATTGTGTGTACAACCCAAAACAGCTTTCAGGAGGCAGATTACTGGAAAATTGTTGCTGAGTAGTATTCCATTTCTGATCAGTAATCAGGCAGACTGACAACCACTACCTGCTAAAACCATAAAAAACACTAATTGCTTACAAGCAAATACCAGTTGCTGTGCATGACCTTTCTTATTGTTAATTGGCTTGTTTCACATCCATTCAAAAGTGATACAATCAGGGGCATCAAACTATATATGCTTTAATAGATTCTTCAGTGATCCAGCACCTCAGTAGAAGTTATTATGAGTTGTCAAACATGTCAAACATGCTAAATGAAAGTGACAGTTTGTTGGATATTTGCCGTTCAGACTGCAGCCTGTAAGCTCTCTGTCTCCTCCGGGTGAAGGTTATATTCCTCTCAGACGAGATCAGCAGGGGAGGCTGGGGCTCAGCAGGTAACAGTGCCAGGCCAGTACCATTCTGAGCCATGCTCCCTAATTAGTCCACAGCTGTGATGCTCCTGGGAAACCACACATCCATTTCCTGGTTCTCTCCTGCAGACTGCCACTGAGAGACCATTAGGGCGGACTACAGTGTTAAGGCTGACCAGCTTCCTCTCAAGCGGTTACCATAGAAGTCGGTATAATATGATAAGCCTACTTTTGTTAAATATCTCATTTTTACAAACAGTCATTCATGGGGCTGTTAGAGGTTTGAGATGCTCCTATAGTACCCATTATGTGCAAATATAAAGTTTGATCTCAGTGAAGCTGTGACCATGGACTAGAGATGGACTAGAAATCAGCATCAGATGGGGGTCCCAGGGGTAGCCTTTTGAAAAGAGTAGTAAATCACCACGGCTTGGCAAATTTAACAAAATAGGGAGAGAATTAACTTCAAGCATGAATGGTGGGGCTTAATGATTTTCAGGCACTGAGGACATCTTGCTTGGTGTGATAAGTGAGAGCTGTTGTTTGACTTTGTCAAAGCAAAACTAAAGCCCCACATCTACACAGCTTCCATTATCCTCCTGTGTTCACAAGACAATTCAATCAGCTAAGTCTTTGAAGGAAAGCAAAGCATCATCAACATAAAAGGCTAATTTCAAGGTTGAAAAAATATGGTAAGTATAGGCACTGTTATTTTGGAAAAGTAAGTAAGTAGAAGTAAGCTACTAGCAAAAAAATGTATAATTTAAAGAGTAACTTAAAGGTTCCCTGTGCAGTTTTACACCTTGAATAGCGCTATTGAGCTGTGCACAAGGATGCACATGTGATGCTATACACGGTCACACATACACGGCAAGATATGCTGCAATGTGCTAACAAAGACAGGGAAGCACAAGACTGCCAGCTGCACTGTTAGACATCTCAAAAGGGTTGCCAGCAAGTTACTATAACTAAATTAAAATAGTATAACTGTATTTCAAATTACAGTAGCAAAGTGTTATTTACACTTACACTTATATACTAGGAATTATTCTTACATATTTAATATAATTCTTTATATTCAAAAAATACAACATTTCTATTGCAATGTCATGAAGACATACATAATTATTACAATATGAATTAAAAATGTTTATTTAAAACACTGCAAATATATACAAAAACATTGGCATGTTGGACAGAAATGGACAAAGAATACATTTATTATAATAAAAATGTCTATGAATGTCAACAAAACTCATTTCTATACCAAATTACTGGTAAACTGCTGGTTCTACATAGAGAACGAGAAAGGAAATACCTCTCAGATAGTATACTACTAACAATATGCAGTACAGTCTGTAAATATTGGGACAGTGACACTAATTGTTGTGTCGGAATTCCAGCACATAGAATTTGAAGTAAAACAATGATAAACTTTTTGGTTGTTTAAAATATATGAATAACATACAAATCTGTTTGTTCCAACACTTTATTGAAGCTAAATGATGCTTATCTTGAATATTTAAACCCAAGATGGTTTTAATGGATAAACTATTACATCAAATTAAATTATTCTACATAATGTGCATCATTTCAAACAGATTTTTCAAAACTGTGTGCTCTTTAAAATCAAGTTATATGGGTTCTTAACTAAGCTTGACTAACTAACCCACAGCATGAGTTTTTAAAGGTTTACTTAGAACAAATCATGAATTAGCCCTGTGACTCATGATGTGTCCTAGGTGGTTTCTGTACAGTCCATGCCTCTTCTCTGCCCCATCAAACTCAGTGATTTTAGATTTACTAATCTAAATGGGAAAGACAACGGAAGGGCTGAGTTGCTGTTTTGGATCCGACGACATTCACTGACCTTCTCTAACCTATTCATCATTTCCCTCACTCACCAACTCCATCTTTAACCCATTAATTATCCCTCTCACACCATTCCTCTCAGCCTTTCACTTAATCAGTCCAAAAAGGTTGCTGTAGGCGCAATGTAAGTGTGCGGTTGTCCAAAATATTGAGTGTAATTGGCACAGGTTTGTTCTGTACACTGGAGACTATAGTCAGTTGAGACATATAGTACCTTTTGATGACATGTTATGCAACAGTGACAAAAAGAATATACTCCAAAAAAGTCCTTCTCTGAAATGCAATTATTTATCAAGGAGTTACAACAAATAAACTAAGACATTTACTTATATATTACAATATTAACCAATATGTTTGTTACAGACACTGAATCAAATTTAATTTAATTTAATGCAGATGCTAATGCAATATACAAATTCAGACTAATGGGTTCTATTAAAATATGGTGATGTACAACAATGGAGACAAAACATTAGTAAAATTACAGACTCAGAAATAATTAGAATTAAAAGTATCAGAACACAATAGGCCACTAATTCACAGTAATGCTTCTGCCCATGCACTCATTAATCTGTGCAATCTGCCACTCTATGATATCTGTTTTTAGACCATAATATAAAAAAAACAGTGTAAGTATTTATATCCAATGCATGCTGCTTCTCATCTCCTGTCTGATGAGCTTCTACTTAAAATAAAAGGACTAATTTGTCCCCTTCACTTCATCCCTTTAGGTCAGGGTGTAACTTGGCCACAAAATCCAACTTTTATTCCCCAACTGTCAATAAAAAGGCATCTTTCATGGTTGTAAAATCCAATATGTGTGTGTCAGAGGCCAGCAAGAAATAAGTCCTGACATCAGGGGAAAGTGGAGAATAAGCCGAGCTGTCAGTATCTCTGTTAAGTCAGTCGGAGTGTAGGAACCCTGTTGTGCAGAAGCCTCCTGGATGCTCTTCAGGTATATGCATTTGACATAGTAAAGGGTGAAAATACTGTATCCCCTGGATGAATACTGTTGTGGGTGGTCCAGAGGCTGTGCTTTATAATAACCCCATTTGTCCTTCCATCACCTACCTTTAAAGCTCTATCAAAAACACATTTGTTTTCATGGATGCAGTACATGAGTGAGTACATGATGGTCCATTCTGTATACATGACCTTTCTCCCATGAGTGATCACTGACAATGGCTTTTTGCAGTTTGGGGGCGGCGAACATTGGTATGCTGTAGATGTTATTCCCAATCTATATAGACCACATTATGAAACAGGCTTCAGGGACTGTACTGATCATCAACCTTTTCACACTCTTATAAAAGATTCATGGCACTGCTTGTTTTGCTGTCGCAACGCAACAGGAGTCAGAGCTGCAGGTGAGCTACCACTGAGAGGCAAATGGTGGCCTGAATAATACAAATACCATGGTTGCCTTCCATAGCTAAATAATGAAGTAGGATTACCTTCGATGCAGGAAACCTGTGCATTTATATAGTTCTACAATTGAGTAGATAACAGTCAATTTATTCTCCCCACTTATACATAACAAGCAACAACAACAATTGGTTTAAAGAGTGTCCCTTGATAATCCGAAGCTTCAAGCCAGCATATTGTTCACATAAATTGGCTAGACGGTGATTTATCAATTGTTACAGTCAGCATTGACTCACTATTGACTTTGAATTTAATGAGAAGTGGCTGCAGGTTGGGAATATTACACTGTCATGTTAATTTAATGATAATATGACAGACTTCAAATGGAGTATACAAATGAAGTATAATGGAGGTGCTGAAGCTGAGCTAAAGAAATTATTACCAGCCAATTCTGTGAGGGATTCCACTCACTGAATGCTAAACAAACTTACCTGACACTGGTAAAATTATGTTAAAAGTGTTGATAGAGTGTCACT
This sequence comes from Maccullochella peelii, assembly GCA_002120245.1. Taxonomy (NCBI): domain Eukaryota; kingdom Metazoa; phylum Chordata; class Actinopteri; order Centrarchiformes; family Percichthyidae; genus Maccullochella; species Maccullochella peelii. The sequence goes on from LKNJ01000017.1 coordinate 279,966, forward strand.
GCTGCTAACCTACTAAGGAGGGATCATTTGCAGTGAGCTGCTGCTCTGTTCAATTTTGTGCATGAAAACAAACAAAGCAGATGTTGGGCGAAATATATAGCATCTGAGATGATTCCAATAATCTCTTTTACCTCATATGAATTATTAATTAGACTGAGACAAGAACACAGACAATCGCAAGTCAATATTTAATCAAGGACCCAGCCTTTCTCTACTGATGAGGGAAAAATATGTCTTCATTATTATTGCACTGGAGCCAGCCTATTCGTTTGGGCTCGATTTCGTCACACTTACAGCAAATGACAAAAGGGAAAACATATTATGTTATACGTCCTCTGAATTACAGATGGGGTTCGGAGTCCCTGGACAGCTGTTTCCTTCCTGTCTCTTTCAGACTGCCATGCTCTTTTATCATTTCCTGTTTCCTCTTGGTGGTGCGTCAATCCTCGGAGAAGCCCTCTACCAGAAATCCGAGATCTGAGACACGGATCTCCCCTCATGGGGATGGAGAACAACAACTGCATTTATTTCCTGCTCTGCGGTATCATTAAAATATATGAGATAAATTTGCCTCTGGTCAACTTTGTCCTTTGTTTAAAATTTAAAAAATGTAGATCACGTTCCATTTTCCCCTTTAATGAAAGAGTGGATACCTACAAGAAACAAACATAATCCAAAGTCTACCCAGGAACCAACTAATAGCTCACAGTTTTGAAAGATTGTGGCTTCACATGCTACATTTTTATGCTGGGTGATACAGTGACCTTTTATACATTTCCTGTACTCAACAATAACACACAAATCTCCAGCCTAACACCATCTTTGAGGTTGATTAATGTTACACTCTACAACTTACATTCAACTCACTGCTCCCAGTATTTTTGTGTATTCTGGTCAGGCTCATGAAAGTGGGCCTGGCTGCACAGATTTGCACCTTCTGTGAATACTCTTCCATGTGTATCCTTGGTGCTTTTTCATTCACTGAAGACTGGATTTTGTTGATTTACTGTAGGGGGAGGTGTTTTCCCTGCAATGGTGCAAATAACTCAATAGCCACACAATATCAGGAGGACTCACAAATACCACTCTTTTTGGAGTTTCAAAATATGATTCTTTGGAGCGCCTTGGTAACTGAATGGTTATGGCGCATGCCGCATAGCCACCCTTTGTTGCATGTCATAGCCCTCTCTCTCCCCAGTTTCCTCTCTGCCTCTGCTATCTAATAAAGGTGAAAACAAATCCCCAAATAATAATCTTGATTATTTTGACACCTGCCGTAGCACTTTGACTCAGGTAGCAGTGGTTTTGTTGACAATGCCGACACCTTAGGGTATTTGTCCCAGCAGCGGTTTCCTCTGGCTTGCACGTTCAGGGCAGGCATGACAGCGAGTCCAGCTTGCAGTGTGCTCATCCCGTTTTCTGGTCTTGTATTTGGTCCACATGAATAATAAAGCTCCTGGCAAGGCTGGCTGGGGTTACATTTGTGGTTGTGAGCAGGAGGGGTTTGAGCCAGCACTGAGCGACAGCAGCTATTGATCAGAGACAGACAGGAGACGGTGCTGAATACAATCAGCAGACCCTGTGTTCCTTCTTTCCCTCTTCCTTTCTATACCACCCACCCTCTTTTAGTTTTCCTCTTCTATTCCAGGTCTTTACTCTCTTCTAATTTTCTATTTCACACACTTTTCTCTTTAAAACTCACATTCATATGCACACACACACACTCACACTTTCCATTTGTCTCCTATTCTCTTTACTGCCTCTCTTGCTTCTCGCCTCTCTCCATCTGTCTCCCCTCCTCTCTTCATCTTCTCTCCTGCACATTCATCTTTTTTTCTTCCAAGTTTCACTCCCCATATTTATTTTACCACCTTGATTGAATCACAGATGATTCAAAATCCACACCTACGTTGCACGCCATCTCACACAAACATCTGCACAGACTATATTTAAACCTTGTCTTATAACATCTGCGCCACCAGGGGAAAGAGGAAAAGGTAAAAAGTAGGCCATATATGGGCCTGCAGCAGCTTCTCAAATGAAACAGGTAAGATACCCTGTTTTCATGTAACATGCTGTCTTGACGAAAACACATCAATGTTGAAGAAGAATATACAGAGACTGGCCTTCTTATCTTTGCCTGTTCAGTCGTGAATTGCCTCACAAAACGTGCTTGTTTTAACAAACAAAGGGTGGTATTGATTAAATGAGACCTACAGTGTTTGCTGCTGTTCAGCCAATTTTCAGCCAAAGTTCCCTCTTCAGGCAGCTCAAAGAGCTGACACACTATTCTGATGAGTTGAAGTCTGAGTTTTATTAGTTGCTGTAATGCGTTAAGGAGAACATGAAAACAACATTTCATGCATATTACACAATTATTGATGCGCAAATAACTTGCTTTCATATATTATGTAGATTAATACTTTCATTTAAAGGCCTTATGTTCCACAAAGACAACCTCCACCTCCCAGTTGGGACTCACTATCATAATTAGAACAACAAATACATTCATGGAAGCCCCACAATCGAAAACATATTTCAAATTAGCGTGGAAATCTAGGGCTCAAGGCATAACTCTTGACATTGCAGGGGTTTTGTATCTGATTTGTATGCAGCCACACTCCCACTCTTCTAATGTCACTCTAAAACTATGGAATTAAAGTATTTTGTAGCTAGAAATTCCCTTAGACTGGTCCCTCGGAACAGCTTTCAGGCGACGTCGCTGCAGTCTTTTGTGTGTCTCAGTCTATTGATGCTAATGAGATGGTAATCTGAATGAGGGTCAGCTGTGCTAAATGCCACTCACAGACATCAATCACATCCCTTGAGTAACTGGCAGGCACAGTGCCACATTTTCAAAACTCTATTCTTTTCCTAATTGAATTCCCTCAACCATTTAGGAGTCCATCAAATGACATAGTGTTTAGAGGGCAGTGTTCATAAATTTGGAATTCACTCTGTTTTCTTTGCAATCTGAGTGGCAGAAGCAATGACTGCGATCCAGAGAAGCTGCTCTTGTGTACAAATGGACAAGGCGATCTGCAGTATGGCCTGTAGTCATGAAGGAGGCTCTCTATCCATGATGATAAACTTTCCCTGCCACAGAGTACCAATACCCAAGGATACAAGAGGAGGTATCCACCACTGGTGTCGCCCAAGATTGATCCCTTCTCCCAGTGGGGCCGACACTGGTAATTACACTGCGGAGCGCCAACATGGCATCCATTCCCTGCAAACAACCAGGAACAATGCAGCTGGCAGTTCAATTAGGTGGAGCTCTGCTTATTAGCTACAAGTTTGAGCTGTTAATTAACAGTGGCAGAGCCCTGTTGTGGTATGTGGGGTCTTTAAAAGGGCCACGTTGGCGCAAAGAAATGCAAAAATGAAGAGATTGTCCTCACTGGAAAAACAATAGCAGTTGTAATTTTGTTCAAATGGTTAAAATGAGTCGTGTTTATGTTTTACTATGCTATATAATGACATTTCTGCCTCAGAACCAAAGGCAGGCAAAGGCATTGTGATCCTGCTGCAAAAATGTTTAGGGGGGGACTCTGGGCAAAGAAAAAAGGATATTTGGGCAAAAAAACATAACTTACACACTAGAGATTGCGAATTGTGTCAGATATCCAATGTTGATATATTTTAGCCATGAAAAAATCTTTTTCTGACCTTACCCAAGGAGTTTCAGTTTCCTTAACTTAACCAGAACTTAACATAAGAAATACAGTAGAAAAGTAGTGTAGAAAAACCCATATAAATCATTTTTGGGACAGACATATGGGTCATTTTGGAAGGCATTGACAATAAAAAAGTATGTTTTTGAAGTTGTTGAAATAAAGTTATTTTATGTGGTCAAGATAAAGCCTGGAGATATTAAGAATCTAATTTAAAATAATTCATTTTTAAAGTAATAATTTATCCATGTGCTTATAATATACAGAATCATACTTTTTTAGCCTCTCTGAGCCTTTTGCTCACTTCCGTCTTAAACTGTAATCAGAATGTTTTTCTGAACAACTTTCCTGTGTTGCCTCTCAAAATACTGACTGGCTTTTGGTGGGGATTAGAGTTCAGTGCGCAAGATGTGCCAACTGACAATGTCCATGGATTTGGCAAAGATGTGCATTACATGATGTTTGTTGTCAGGGCTGCAAACACAGAGCCATGATTTGAACCATGGCTGTGTTTGTAGAGAGCAGCTTGCAAAAGCTTGATAAATCCTATAAGTATCCGATCACATCTAAATCCAGAGCAATCTATTGCTAGTCCCAGCATGGATCAAAGCAAAATACGTAGGCTCAGACACAGTAGTTCAGGAACTCACTGTAGCAAGAAACACCCAACTGTGTCACTACTGTGTCACTATTATACAACTGTTAAAAACAGACGTATAATGTATGCATTTGCATTTACCAGGCAGGGAGTTTCTAATGAAAAGATGCTGTAGGGAATTGTAGCATCCAGCAATTTTGGAGATTGACCTATACTAGGGAGAAAATGTCAGGATAATGTGGACTCTGCTGCTTTGATTTCAACCTTTTTTTGTGTTCTGTCTCATGAGTCCCCCATCTTTATGGAAGAACAATACTAAATTGTTGGAGCATCCCTTTAAAGCCCCTAAAAAGGTGGCTTTATAACAACATTAAATATTCATGAGCAGCAGCTTGCAAAAGCTTGATAAATCCTACAAGTATCCGATCACATCTAAATCCAGAGAAATCTATTGCTAGTCCCAGCATGGATCAAAGCAAAATACGTAGGCATCCTGGAACCTCTTGGAAACAGCAAAAAGCATAAGGTAGCACACACCACACATGGTCTAGATAGGATTTCAAATGGGGGGAGTGATGCATTTAAATGTATTTTGGCTGGACATTTGAATGGACATGAGTGGGAGATTAAATGGCAGGTTTGCTGACACAAACGGTTGAGTTTTGAGATAGTGACACAGTTGGGTGTTTCTTGCAACAGTGAGTTCCTGAACTACTGTGTCTGAGTTGTTATTTCATAGCTGAAATGTCCCAAAGCAAAACAGCATCAAGTGACTGCCTCAGCCAGAGAACTGAGAGTTTCTGCAAAGACTTAAACATCAAGGCTTCAGATCCTTTTCTCCGACTTTAAGGGAATTTCAAATAAAAGAATTGGTTTGTCAAAGTTATGAGGGAAAGAAAAAGACTCCAAAGGAATCCACATAAGACTTTGTATGTGGACTCCAGCGCAAAGTACAAACATACACAAAGGAATCCGCCAGCAGCAGACGCTATTTTTCATGTTATACTTTGGACAATGCCAAATTCTCAAGAGGGAACAGAGAAAGAGAGATAAAATGCGAGGCATGATCCTGAAAACATGCCAAGAAGCAGAGCCCATTAAGCAGAACTCGTGCATCCTGTCTCAGCACTTGATTTTATGCTACATTATCTCCACTGCTAATCTCCTCCGCAGAGGTACAGGTGAAGTTGTTGATCATGTTTTTTTTGCACACAATCGCACAAAATTGGTTTTCCCCCATAGGAGGTCAGACACTTTTTATCTGATGCCCTTTAAAGTACATATAGTCAGTGTCCATTAATCTCAACCTACAGCACTGCGATGTCAAACGTTATGCAACTGCTGCCTTGTCACAACCACGAGGCCTGAGGAGGACCGGTATCCTTCACATTGGCTGTGACTTTGCTCATGATTGATTGCATGTCTGTTTCTTGACAGCCAATATTCTGCAGGACTGCAAGGCGGGATTGGTGCCCCCCCTCATGGATGTTCACCATTGACTGCTGAAGCATGGGAGGGAGGCAGAGAGGTTTGTATTTTAACCTTCACAAAGTCGAACTGAATTATTGTTAAATCACCCCATGTGGATTAGCACAGTGCTGCTCTATTGTTCTAATTTGCAAACATGTATTCCACAGTGACTTCCTTTTAACGGGTGGTTCTGCATACATTATGTACGACTGTATGGCTAGCTAGAATAAGAGAGGATATACAGCACAAATATGGACGGTATGAAGATATTATAACAAATGATTTTGTCACGGCAATTAGGAGACAAAATGAGAGTTTGATTTTCAGAACATGTGGCCCATGAGATGGAGACAACAGCTGGTGAGAAGCATATGTCAGAAAAGAATACTTTTTGAGGTGTGACTTTGAGGACAGCATCTATATTAAGTTCTTAGTATTGTCAACACACTTGTTAATCCCTTAATCAAACCAGCCCCTGTTCAACACTTTGTTAGCAAATACTCCTGATCTTATTTACCTTTATTAGTTTTCTCAGCTGTGGAAGCCGGAGTCTGATTCTTTTAGCAGAAGCGCTGAATGGAAAGTAACTCCTTCAGTACAGTGGTTTTATTTGAATGTATTAACTGGAATATTAACTCGAGAAGTAAATTTAAAACTTAGAATGTGTCGGTTTGTGAAAATCCACCTAATACATGCCCGTGAACACTAGCACAATGAAACACAGTGAAAGAGCTATTCTTTGTTTTGGCTGCTTTGTAGTTAGAGTCAGGTAGCTAAGTCAGTAAGGTCACTTATCTTAAAATTCAACACAATATTATGTACTTACTATTATATTCTAAAAATGTCAAAACGGAATTGCATCTTCTATTACCTCTAAATAGCACTTCACTGTTTATTCTTAAACAAATCTCTGCCACCCAGACTACAGTTAGTTTGAGTACTGTGGATTGTAAGTGACTCAAGTCTGCTTCATTTATATAGCATTTTAAAGGGGAACTCCACCAATTTTTCACATCAAGACTGATTTGCTGCAAAGTTCAACTCTGTAAAGGTAAGTGAATCTTGAGTTAGGATTATTTTTGTCTGAGTACTACACAGCCTACAAAAACAGTTGTATAGTGTATGCATTTGCAGAAAAGATGCTGTAGGGCATTTGTAGCATCCAGCAATTTTGGAGATTGACCTATACTAGGGAGAAAATGTCAGGATAATGTGCTCTGATTTCAACTTTTATTTGTGATCTGTCTCATGAGTCCCCCATCTTTATGGAAGAACAATATTAAATTGTTGGAGCATCCCTTTAAAGCCTCTGAAAAGATGGCTTTATAACATTAAATATAAATGATTTAATAAGCACTACTCAAAGTTTAAATAAATATATTGAGGTGTTTTGTATCAATAGTTTAATGCTCAGCTTTAGCAGGACTGTGTGGGTGTGGTTTGATCACATTTCATTGACAGTGACCAAACAACCCACCAAATGTCAAGACTCTGATTGAAATATTGCTAAATCCTGAATGGTAACTTTTTCTAAATCAGCTCCGCCTACTTCAAAACAGTGAGAAGAGCACAAAGAAAACACCAACAAAGGAATGTCTGAAATACACCAAACTGTTTGGCAGAAAATAATGTGTTCATGCATCACTCATAGTAAAAAGCTGATTAAAAAAATACATTTTCAGGGCCTTTAAAGACAACACTGTTGATCCATAGTGCTTTACAATGCAGAGAGTAAGAAAACACAAATAAATGGGCAAAAGAAAGAAACAGACATGAACAATGAAATTACAATTCACAGTAGTGAAGAATAAGGTTATGAATTAGCTCAGACATCCAACACAAATATTTTTAAAATGTGTCAAATGCTGTAATAATAACAATAAAACCATAATTGTCATTGACTTTTTTTTGGCTTGACAAAAGCATTTGCAATGAACAAGTGAGCAGCAAAACAACACATTTTAGAGACACTTTCCTTTCATCAATGACTATTTGAAAATCTGAAAAAGAAAATTCTCAAAACCTGGCAGTGTAATCACTGAGTCATTGGTATTGATCAACAACCTAACAAGCCCTTGTAGATATATTTGGCCAATCTGTGCTATGGAGCTGTAAATTGCCCTTTTACTCCACTGATTAATACACTTTCATATAGCAAATGTGTGAAGTACAGACACTTTTATTACCTCAGAGAACGGGCTAGAAATTTAGACATCCACACCCCTCTTTTTCCCTTCTCTTTGAAATCTTTTTCCATCAACACTTCCTCTGCAGTAGGGGGCAGAAGAGACGAAGCTGTCAGCACTCCTCACAACACAACAACTCTTTCCCTGATATGGTGTGGAAAGCTTTGGCATGCTGCTTTCCTGCTTTCTCTCTCCTCCCTCTCTCTCCCGCTTCTCCTCATGCATTCTCATTCCTTTTCCGTCTCTTTCCTACATCAACTCCCCAGGGCACCAGCTCTGCTGAGGGGACATCCCTCTAAGTTCCTACACAGGCCCTGCAGCAGTTAATTGCAGCGAGAAGATATTTTCTGTGCAGAGCCGCCAAAGGGACAGTGATCACACTAACAAGCAGGGGGTGGCGGAGTTGAGGTGGTGGAAACAGTGGCAGCGGTGGTGGTGGGCGTCCTCTTGTGACTACAGAACCTTTTTTAACACCTTTCAAACACAAAAAAAGGCCTGTGATGGGTATTTCTGAGAATTCCTTTTAAGAGAGTGAGAGTGAGACAGAGGTGGTCTAATATTGCTCTTAAATTCCCAGTCCATACTGCTGCATAGGAAGAAAAGCAACTGCTGTTGTAAAGACGCCTCTGCACATCCTCTTAAAAGGTGCACCATTCCTCTAAGAGCTTTCCTTTGCAAACAGTTTTTTTTCAAGTTTTTTTTTATCTACGCCACTTATCTCACTATCTCTCTCTCCATCTCCCCTTCTAGCTTCCTTCCTCCCTCCCTCCCTCACAGAAACACAGAGCTTTCCCTCTCACGTGTTCTTGGCTCATGTTGGGTGGTGGAGAAAGGTTCTGAATGCCGCGGCTGCCAACTCTGGCCCGATGCCACGCTCTTGATCCTTCTCCTGCTGCCCTGTCCGGTGGTGGCCTGGGGGTGAAAGAGGGGCTGGGTTCACTGAGCTGTCTAGAACCTTTGGTTTGTCCTTTTGTTGATTGTGCAGACCCCTGTGCAGAGAAGTGTTATCAGCTGGCTGCCGAAAACACCCACCTACCTGCCAGCATCCCTGCCACCTCTCCACACAGCTTCCCGTGTTAATTAAAGAGGGGTATGTCACAGGCACCACGGCAAATACCGTCCTCTCTGAGTGGGGTCCTATTCCCTCTGCTGTGTCTATGTGTTGGTTTAAAGGATTAGTCTACATTTTAATTGACCAGAGGAGGTCTGCTGCTTAAATGACTTTGAGTATTAGGATATGATCAAAACACAAGAAGCAAATTTGGATTTATATCTTTTAATTTATGTGGCCAAACAAACTTTAATGAGGATATTAATGCAGTTAGGCTCGTGCAATATTTCAGGGTGCTAATAGTCATCACAGATTACTAACCTTGAGATTTATGGTATTGATTCTGTGTCAGGGTTCATCACATGCATGCAAACATCCATGTACTCATGCATCCATGCAGCTCTCACACACACACACACACACACACACACACACACACACACACACACACACACACACACACACTCGCACAGGCTGAGAGCTCTATGAAACCACCTATCAACCCATTATGCACATGGCAGGGTAAAGCGATCCAGTGTAAGTGCATTGATCCTCCCGGCCTCATTCAGTCTGATAAAGACCTGGGTCTAGTGATAACATTTCACAGCCAGGCAAGCCGCTGCTATAATACAGCACATGGCTGAATGGACAGTAAGGAGCTGACTTACAGCGTTAGTAGGAAAAACAGCAGATGATGGCCTGATGGAGCCAAACACCTTAAGGCAACTGAAGAGAGCTTGAATGGGTCTTTATAGAAATGTTACTATATAGCAAAGTCACTGTTTCTCTAGGAGATGATTACAGGCTTGGTTGCGTTGTGAAGTGCATTAGGCCACACAAAATGGAAATCTCAGCATCTCTCGATGTCTACCACTCATCGAGGAACACGCTCCGGATTCAAGGGGTACAAGAGCGTGAGATTGAAAATGGTACCCACTGAAGGTGTCTGGAGGCAAGACCTGGATGATGTTTGCTTTTTATCAAAGTTGACTTTTTACTAATGCCACGGGGAGGCGGCTACATCAAAATGCCTCTATTCTTAGAGAAAATGTGCACTGAACTTGTCTGGCATCTCACCATATGAAGTTATGCTGCCCTTTAAAGGAGCCACATTTATATAGTTTTTAAAAAACCCACAGCTAAGAAGATGTAAATAGCCAAGCAAGACATGGTTGCTGTCACACTGCCCTTGGATGAAGAATATCTGTCTGGCAGACAGTGGCCCCTGGGTGAACCTGGCATTTGATGCAATTTGTCTGGTCCCAGGGCTGAATACACAATAAAGGCGGCTTGTTTCTTGGTCAGCGCTCCATCAGAGTGTCAGATTTTGATTTTTTGCTGTGTTGGTTTTCTCTGGAAAATACTGTACCTTTGCATTGAATGATTACATTTGGGTTTTAAGGTGCATACCTGTATACATTCTGTTCCTACCTGTACATCTCACTAAGCTGCACTATATGCACAACACTGTAGGCAAATTGTTGTGCATGTAGAACTTAACTTAAGGCTTCTCAAGATGAATGAAAGGCTCAAATACATTAGTGAAACAAGTCTCAAAAGCGTATTTTTTTAAATGTACAGTCTGTGGATTGGCAAGCGCCATATGAACTACTGTAAAATGGCGTCAGGGGTTTTATACATCAGGCTGTAGGAGAGTTTTTATCTTCAAAGCCCGGCAACGTGTGCCATCTGCACGGTATGTTGAACTTTACAGGGTGGTTTCTCCTGCACCAACATAGCAACATGCAAAAGGAAACTGCTTGAACAGACTGAAGAGGTTCATACAGAAAAGGTTTCATTTGGATGATATTTTACCACATTAATACATCAATCCTTATGCCTACTGATGTACAGAAAAAACAAACTTTACAACAAAATAGAGCTGTGAGCGCAAATATAACTTCATAACCTTATTTGAATGATCTAATAATGCTTTTTTTCCCTTTACCATTTTACAGAGAATCTCTGTGACAGTATTCCCCTGTGATCAAAGGTGCTTTTTCAGCAGTGTAGACAGCTGACATCAGGTCAGTGCGAATCAGAGTATGAAGGTAGCAATAATACATAACACATGTCTCAGTAGACATCACTCCCCCAAAGTTCCTGCACACCAATTAGATTAAAGCTGTATATTACTTGTGGAAGGAGCACAGGGAGGAAATCAATACCAAGTCTCCAAGCAGAAACCCTGAAACAACAGCCACTGTCAGTTTGAGACTTATGTCATGAGGGCCCAGTAAAGTGGGTTGCTGTGTCCATATAGGCTGTCCTGTCTCAGCCAATGTAAGTTTTTGAAGAAGCAATTACAAAAGGACTGTAGGGGAATATAATCATTTATGAGACCCTTGCGTTTCAAGAGGACAATGAGAGTTATTGAAAGATTGGATCCAATCTATAACTTAGCATTTAGCAATTCAAAATTCTACATAAAAGGAATAACTTGACGTTTTGGGAAATATGCTTTTTTGCTTTCTTGCTGAGAGTTTGATGAGAAGATCGATACCACTCCCATATCTGTCCACTAAATATGAAGCTACAGCCAGCAGCTGGTTAGCTTATCTTAGCATAAAGACAGCAAACAATGGGAAACAGCTAGCCGGGCTCTGTCTGAAGGTAACAAATTAACACATATCTGGTTTATTTAATCCGTGCAAAAACTGAAGTGTAAAAACGGCAATTTGTGGTTTCATGGAGGCTTATGTGCTGGACTAGACTCCCGGAAGTCAATGTGCCTGGCCAAGAAATAGTCCAGCTATAACCCCCTGTAAAACAAAGTTCTTGTATGGATTAAACAAACAAGATGTAATGTGTTTATTAGTGAGCTTTAGAGGTGCTGGTAGGTGGATTTTGTTACCTTTGGACGGAGCCAGGCTAGCTGTTTCCCTTGTTTCCAGTCTTTATGCTAAGCTAAGTAAACCAGGTTCCGGATGTAGCTTCATACTTAGCAGACATATGAAAGTGGTATCGGATCTTCTCTGCTAAATCTTTGCAGGAAAGCAAATAAGCATATTTCCCAAAATGTCAAACTATTCCTTTATTTTAGGTGAGAATTAAGTGAAGCTTCAGTATTGCACAACACAAATGTGATTTAGCATAAAAGGGAAACTGGAGAGCAATGGAGACCATTAAGCTGGATAATGGGTTCTGAAAACAACAGCATCATAATTTAAACAATAATTTGTGTGATTACATGGCTATATTCAGAGTAAACAATGTAAATATCTGATTAATAAAGACCTAATGTTATGCAAGATTAATAACACTAACCCAATGCAATTATTTACCCTTCCTTTGCAGGCTTTGGAGCATGCGACACATAATCAACTACAAGGTCAATGGAGAGCTCGGGTCAGGATACAACGCAGGCATAATAGGTCTTTTATACACAGAGATTAATCAGAAACCAAGATGTGGTGACACTGCTTTATGAGTGTGTCTGCACTCAAGGAGCAGCGCTGAAACACATCTGTAGTCCTCAAAGGTCGACCGCAGTTTAAGGAATCTTTCACTGCTGCTCATAAATTATCCTGATGAGCACTGTGATGGTCTGAGCCAAAGGGGAGGCTCTAACCTTACCAAATGTATTATGCACAATGAAACAGGTAGAGGCGGTCATTTAAAACAGAGCTAGTCAAGTAATACTGCAGGAAAATTATGACATAATTATAACAGGTATTGGAGTAAAAACAAAAAAAGAGATATCAACATCAGTCGCAAAAGCTGAGCCATGATGCATCACAGAAGGGGGTAGAATTAGATTTAATCAGCTCTAGATGGAGAGAGGAAGTGAGCAAAGCACAAGAGCAATCACTCAGTTAGGCACTGACACTTTGTCAAAGATGAGTTGCATGGGCCCTGTTTGACATGGAAAAGGTAAACAGCTTCTTTAAGTGGGGGTGGTGAGGATAGATTTGATAAAGTATGGAAGCATACTTACTTGATGGACTTCACTTTGTATAATGTATAATAAATAAGGCAGACAATTAGCATGCTAAAGAAAGGAACAGGAAATGACTGGGTCAGTGAGCAGACAAGGAAGTTGATAAGAGGAGGATGTTATGGAGACAGTGGCGGTAAATGGCAGAAGGGAATTGACTAATGCTGATGGAAGTTTGCGTCAGAAACTTTTGACAGTAAGAATACAGGCTGCGGTACGTGTCTTAGATTGGTGGTATAAAATGGTTAAATTATCAATGAACAGAGTTTAATAGGAGGACATCAAATATTTCCCTCCCCCATTTCCCAAAACTCATTACAAGTTAGGCCTTGTGGCATCCCTTACTTGAAAGTGAAAAACCTCAATTGTACAAGTGAAGAGGCGTTTTAGCACTCAATTGGGTGAAATAAACTCCCTCTCTTTCATGACTGAATCCTCTTTTATTGGATTTTGCCTAAAGAACAAAAACAAATTTGAGCAAAAAAATAACAGGAGTCTGAGTCCTGTACTGTAGCTTAGTGTACCAGCTGAGGCTGCACCTAAATGACAGATTGAGGGTTGTGCATGCGACGAACAAAGGACAATACTTTAGGGAGAGAGAGATGGTGTGGTGGCAGTGTCTTATTCGTCAGGGTCTCCAGACAGCTTTGCAGGATCTGCCCTGGATAAACAAATGAGCACATTTACAGACTGATTCAGTTGTGCCACTCCACGAAACAACATGTCAGGTCATTTCAGCAAGTAACAACAACAATCAGCCTCTTCAATTCCAAGTCCACGAACCACACAGATCCTGTTTAATTACCACATCTTTACACCTGATGTATTTATTTTCTTTGTGCAGTTTAATTTGAGCATACTTGCTCTGTGCTCATACTTAACCTATAATCTATAACAGTAGATTCTACATATACCTCTATATGTATTATATTTGCAGAGAATGTCAATATATACTGTATCTACCATCTGGCTGCTACAATTTCCTTCTGGGAAAAGCTCTCATCTTTTACATTAAAAGCTCTCATGTCTTAAATGCACTGCCTTCCATCATCTGTGTGGGAGTTTTGGTTGACATCGACAGTGGGACCATTGCACAATGTCGACTTGTCAAAACCTTCACGTGGCTGCAGCTGTAGCGAAGGTTTTTTATTCTGTCTGGGGCAGACACAAACTTGGATACAGCCTGCAGACATCAGACTTCTTTTCAGCACCACGTGCTGTAAAATCAGCTACTTTCTATGCAATGAATCAACAGCACACAAGGACACAAGTCTGGTGGTGAAACAAAAAGCTAGTCAGCCATCCCACATGACAATGAAATAGATCAAAGTAGCAGAGAAGAATGGTGCTCATAAAATGGTTGAAATAATGAAACCTTAAGGATTGGGGCCTATCAGCATACCCTGACCTGATTATCTTGAATGCACTGCATCTGGTGGGTAGATCTCAAGGCTCTAAACTCCAGTGTTGTTGAAAATTTATATGCAGAGAGGAGCAGTGAGTGTTCCCAGCAGCATGTCTAGAGTCTGAAATTTATTTCAGATCCACCAGAACTGTAATGTGCTTCAATGGGATTACAAGTGATTTGCAGCCATGAAATATTTTAGTGTGGCACACTCAAACAGTTGAGGATGTGTTAAAACAAATGTTCACAATTCTCTTGCCAGAAGCAAGACAGGGGTTTTGCATTTCAAAAGCAACTTTTGACATTTGATATTTACAGGACATGTTGAGGACAAGTTTGAAGACACACTGATTAGAGTTTGTACAGACAGAGGAGAAATTATTCTAACTGGTGTCAGATCTTGAAAACCAGATATTTGTTGTCATTTGAATGGAAACTGGCCACCCACTAAGGAAATCTAAGAAATGTAAAGAGATTAAGACAAAAAAGTTAGTGATAATGTGGTAATGAAGTCAGAGATTAAATAAGGAAAAATTAGCTGACATGCTAACTTACTTTGATATCTTTGGAATTAATTTCTTAGGTATGAAAAAAAATGCAACTTTGGCATCTTTTTTAAATGTTTTATTGTCACAGCCAGATAACATTAATACTAAAACTCATGATTAATATGGTGCAATGAAATATTACACATACTGCTAATATTTTATGGCAGTTTTAATTCAGTTGAATGAGTGATGAAGCTGTCACAATTTTTGAGTACTGTGTGTGATATCAGCATATGGTGTATTTTTGAGCTACAAGCCATACTGTATATTGTGTAATATTTATGTCAAGAATTTCTAAATTCTGTTGGCAGCAGTTTATATCATGATGCTGTGTTCAGTGAAGCTTACATTACTTTTTGTCCATTGGAAAGGTTGTCAGTCAGTCAGTAGCCACTTGAATTCTCATGCAAGATCAAATTGATTGTTTTTGAGTTCATGTATTTATTGTATTGTTTATATGTTTTAGTTGCTCTTCTGTTCTCAATAAATGAGTATGTTAGAAATGTGTGGCTTCATTTGGTTTTAACTAAATTTAGGATGCACAAAAATCTTAATATGGGTTAAAATTTTCATAAATGCCTCAATGTAATTTCAGTGATCCACAAACTAAACCCCACTGCCAGAATAGCAGTACATGCATTTCATTTCTTTGTTCATCATTTGGACCTCTGGAAGTGCAGTGGTCATATTCTGGAAGAAATTGTACTAAAATATCCATGAGATGGATAGTCATGGTCGAACCTGGCCTTTCAAGACCAGCCGGGATGGAGCATCAATAATATATTATCAGTCATCAACGTTGCATATTAGATGAAGAATTGGAGACAGGCTACACTACTAAGGTGATTAGCATCCGTAACCCTTCCCAGCTCTTTAACTGGACCTAGACCTTGAATGGAAATATGATTTTTCTTGGCAGGGCACAACACTGACGGGAAGGTTGGGGAGTTTTAAAAGTCCTCTGTTTTCCATCACTAAGCTGAAATCTTTAAAAGGTTTCACTTCAGTGATTTGGTGTCTGAGAGAGTGGAAGCAGCCTTTTGTAACAATTTGTTAACAAGTAGTGCCGTCACTATGATATGAATCATTAGTTTGAACAGCTTATGACATTACATATTGAGCTTTTTCCCAAACAATGAGACTAAGAACACCTTGAATTTCGGTTCATGTCACTACACAACAAATGTTAAGATATAATTACAGTTTTTTCTACTTAAGATCTTCAGAGATATACTAAGACATCAAGTGAAAAGAATGTATGTGAAGCTAATGCAATTCGAGTACAACTGTGTTGTGCAATAAAAAAGCTTTCTTGGTTTCCTCATGGGTCAAGTGATGTCACTTCTGAGTATAAAAGCTAGATTTGAACAAATCCCAATGTAAAATATTGCTTAAAACCCCTCTTTACACCTTAAATACATATAATATATGAATATATAATATGTGAAATGTTGAGCCTCTATCTGCCACTCACAGCATTTAATCCCAAATGAAACAATGAGTTATTTTATATTATAGTTTTACCATTTCTCTTTGGAGAGAGAAGGTGCCTCGTGTTGGTCTCACACAAATCTTTAGTAACTGCACTTTTAAATAATTAAAAATGCTTGACTAGTCAGGTGTCAGCTTGAGAGAGAGAGAGAGAAAAAAAGCCTAGGGTAAGTAGTGAAATGTTGCCCTAAACGAGGGTTTGATTAGTGATCAATAGGAAACGACATTAAAAGATCCCAAAGCTTAAGGTGTTAGATTTACTGTTGAGGATGCAGGATGTGAACACCTATTCATGAGGGCGGACGGTGGCATTAAGAATCAGACATACGTGGGAGTTCTTTCAAAGCTTTGAATTCAGACATAAAAGAGAAAAGTTGATGTAAGAAATATTGAAGAAAAGAAGTCGTTTGATCTTGTGATTTATTCACCCTATTCGAGGATTATTTGGGGAAATTAAAGTGTATTCCTCATATCAAGGTTTTGTTCCTGGTGAAATATTCTTGCATTTGTGTCTTTAAGTGGCTTTTATTTATGAAACAAGTGAGCAGGATAGAGGATGTTGCTGAACTCCCACCGTCAACCCACTAACTCTGCAGGAATCACATTTTCTCAGGTCCAAGTAAAACCCCCTTTATATGGACCCACAAATGTATGTTAGATAATCAGTCTGTGCACTTGAAAAAGTTTTTCTGTATTTGGGTGTTTTCCTCCACAGCCCACTGCAGTTAAACTAGCAATAGACTGCGCCCAGAGGAAGGAATTAAGTGCCGTGGCTGGTGGCTGCCACTAACACCTTAAATGCATGCTGTTTTATAAAGGCACAACGGGCTACAGCGGCGGATGACTCCCATTAAACAGAACTCCTATAAACCGAGCCCCGTGTTTGAATGTTTATGACAATGGGAGATTGAGGAAGGATACGAAGATCTTGTCGCTCTGTGCCCTCTCAAATGACCTTAACTGAAACCTCTTTGCCAAATAGTTTTATGGATGAATGCTTATCCATATTCCAGTGAGGTAAGTGATGCGATTTCACTGTTGATTACCTCTGCTGATCGGTGTGATTGGTTTAGTGTTAGATAAATATAGGAGACTGCTGAATGGAATGAAAAATACATACGGACCCTGCACCGTATCAAGGCAAACAATGCATGGATTATGACGGTAAGAATCAGGGAGATAAACCAAGAGGCTGATTTTAATAATCCTCTCAAACAAACAACTTTTGCAAGGTCAGTGTGTGACATTAATTGAAGCTAATCTCAAGTTGGTTCGGTGTAAAGTTTGACCTCAGCCGATGGGTTATTCGGAGCATGTAATTTTGCAGGATTAACATGATACCAATCTCCTGCCTTTAATCTCCCAGTAATTTAAACCCAAAATTGATCCACATTCCTAAATGGACTTTTTTTTTTTTTTTTTTTTTAAATCTGCAGCATATCAGATGTATTACCTCAGTGAGGCACTTCATCAGAACAACTCAGAGTCAAAGTGACATTCTGGGCAGCATTGCATTTCTGGGCCTGCCCCGAAAGGCTCTTTTCCGTCTCAGTGTTTCAGGGGCACTGACAGGGCAACCCTTCTCCAGCAAGGCTAGTGGCCAGGCAGTCTAGGCCGTGATACATAAAGCATCAGATTGCACATGAGCACCAATCCAAACAACTTGTCATGGAAAGATATTTACTCCTCAGTTCAGACATTATTCACGCACAACTATGCCCTTGGTGGATAAGGAGCCGTCTTGGGCTGAAAGAAGAGTAGTCCAGTTCACCTCATCTGTCCTGGAGAGAAGGAGAGACAGGCAAAGGCGGTGAGAGAGAGAGAGAGGCGAGTGTAGTGAGAATATAGAGGTGAAGTGGAGAGAGAGTGGATATACTGTAGAGGCACAGAAGCAAAGATGAAAAAGTAAGTGAAATGGGGAAATAGACACATGGAAGACAGCGGATGAAGACAAAAAAAAGGACATTTCTGGTCTGGTCTGGTGATTTTTGTATTTTTGGGTATTTGGCATATACTAATAATTACTGAGATTTGGAAACATGGCAACATCACTACAGTGCAGTCCGATGGGGCAAAAAACACAAGCAGTCAGACAATCAGATTACCTAAGGTGCTTTATTTAAAGCTGCACTAATCACATTTTTGGATCAAATGACTATATGTAATATGAAACGTAGTGACAAACTCACAGAGAATTATCACTAGACTGCAGTTCCCCTCAGCTCTCATCTTTCAGCTCATTCTTTTGGTTTTATACAACTTTATTCTTTTGATTATGTCTCTCCGCTTTCATCAACTTTGTTTCCAGACGCAGCAGGCAGCTGTTTTTGGTTAAAACCAACCAATAACCAACTTTGCTACCTGCCTGGCACTAATTGGCAGACAGACAAAGTTAGCGATTGTGAACATAGTGGAACATTCACTGTTGCTGCTACAGAGCCAGATATTTTCCTCAGGACTTTGTGGGGACCAAACCAGAGCTAAAAGAAGAGTAAATATTGGACTTTAATTATTAAGGTGGCTAGAAACATGACCCCAAATTATTGCTAATGGTGCCTCGTTTCTGCTGGCTGTGTCAATAGGCAACTGTTGCTAATGCAAGAGCTTCATGGTGATTTCAGCTTGTTTCACTGCTCCCAAGTTGCCAAAAAACTTTTTTTTTTTAATCAAAGCAAGGTTAAAGGTAAAATGAAAGTGAAATATTACCCAGAATTGCACAGGAAAACTGTTTGTTAATCTGCAACTTTGTTTGAAACCTATGTTTGTCTGACTGAGTGTGTTGGACCTGTTTTTAGCGATGCTGCAGTGTTCTCAGATTTCAGCAATTATCTTGGTTATGTTGTTATTATCAACAGGAATGATGGCCCAGACTACAAATATAAGACCCATGTTGCATGCAGCTAGAATTTCCCTTTGAGCCTGAAAGGTCTCTGACATATCAATGCAGCCAGCTATAAAGACTTGAGTTTAAGCATTGATACTGTAGGAGAGACCATCAGTTATGCTAAAACCCCTTTTAACACTCAACCAGCCACTGAACAGTGGTCAGTTTTCTTTCAGACTCTCAACATGGACTTCGGTGATAGCTTAGTACTGTTGCTTACGAGACTAGGACTGTGCATGTGTGTCTACCACTCTGTGTGTGTGCGTTTGTCATGCATATATCCTCTGCCTGTGTGTCTGTGACAGCGGCTCAATGGTAAGACGAATGTTTCCTCCCAGTTGACTGTCCATCCTGCTGGTGTAAATCATCTGTCACTCAACAGCTATCCTCCATACAGAGCCTCATTAGTCTAACCACACAAGAGCTCCCTCTCACATGCAGCCAGGCATCTTAGCTATCTGCAGTGCACAACTCCCAGCAGATGCTGCCTACTTTGCCCCCAGATAGACAAATATACACACTCCACACTCAGGCACTTAAGCAAGCAGTTGCACACACATAGTATTATGTAGAGTAATCACACTGTAAATGTGCTGTGGGGACAAAAGCAAAACCAACATATGAACATAGATGTTAGATCACTGAGGTGTAACCACATACCCTACTTAGGACCTCCATATTAGAACCACAGTAAAAAGCTCTCAAAAGCAAAGTCCAATACAGGGCGGCTTCACCTAATGCACATGTAATGGGACCCATTAAAGGGGTCATAAACACTGCCTGGCATGTGGAAAAAGAATTAGTGGTTTAGAGGGTCTTATTGTTTGTGGAATTTAAAGGAAGGGGCAACATTTATGAGCCAACCGGCTTTCTGTCCTCCAAATAATGTTATCCTGCCTCAAGTCAAGCATCTGCAGTGTACTTTTTAAGCACTGAGCCCTAATCTCTGTGCAGTGGACACATCACCCCAACAGTCATTGTAGCTTTCTTTGTTTTCGTTTTACACACTCTCACACACTTGTGCAATAGTCGAGTGGACGGGTGAAGAGCAAAGTGTGTGTGAGCCAATGAGCTTTGGAAACTGCCCAGAAAGCTTGCAAATGCCAGTTACTTTTGGCTAACTTGGGCTGCGGATTGTTACTTTGTTTAGCATCTAGCTAATTGCTGTTGCCAAAGACATCCGCTCTAAGTTTAGAAATGAGTTGCTGTATAGTTTGGTCATTATGCTGAAAATAATATAACTGAGAGAGCCAAGACAGGCCTTCTGCTATGAGACTCATCCTGGGGACTAGTGGGCATAGGCAGGGAAGGGGCGTCCAAACAGCACAAAAGAAAAAGTGTGTTGTACTTCCTACCTCCACCTCAAGAAACCAGCTCTCAACAGGGACTGCAGATTGAGGTTTGACATTAAGCAAAAATCAACATCTTGAGGTGTTTTAATTGATATTCGAGTGTCATATTTACATATGTACTGACTATGAGTATAGATTCTGAGTATCTGTGGGTGTATATGTCAGAATGTGCACACATTAGGAATATTAGCTTGGGTTTGTGCGCGTGTGCCTGCCTGTCTGTGTGTATTTTTCTACATCTGCCCTCAGCCATGCAGCAATCTTGGGGAAACTCCCATCTCACCAGCTCTGCCGTTCCCTGCAGCCTTCGCTCTGTACAGCAGACAATGTGAGGAGGAGACATGACTCATCCTGGGATGAAGCTTCTCCTCTCACCCCGCCTCCCACTTTCCCTTCTTCCTTCTCGGTCTCTTTATACGTATACCAGTTATCTGTTTGTGTGCCTGATTTTCTAGTCTTGACTGGCTGACTTGAGAGTCACTGTGGCACCGTTGCCCCCAGGCCAAAACAGGGCTTGATGAGTGAAGACACTTTTCTCCCTCTTTCCCTTCCCAGATGGGTACCACCTGCCTGTATGTGGTCATATCTGTCTACCTATCACTGTAGATACTGATTGGGTGTCTGCAGCAGAGGATTGTTTATACAGTTAGGTCATGCAAAGACACATTTATAACCTTTATCAGTATTTTTCTATAGCCTGAAAAAACACCTGAGATTTCCTTTTCATTTGAAGGAAGCTTCCAGCCTTAGTTGCTCTTGCACTATTACACATCAAGCCAGATATTTAAAGCAAAGCGGGAGTTGTTTTGTGTTAAATATTGTAATTTACCTGCATACCTTCCTTCAGCTCGCTTCATCTACTATACTAAGTGATTTTCTGCATTTCCCAGATGGCTGTCAATCAAAGCCCAATGGCTGTTTGACATCTCTGTATGGTGTTTCCACCCATAGCTGTGAACTTGAGACTTGACACTAGGACTCAAATCAGATTTAAGTCACAGAAATGACTTGATACTTCACTTAACTTTGACCGCTTTGACAAATGACTTACTTGATACTTGGCTCTGTAAAGACTTGACTTGAGACTTGAACGCAAAAACATTTCTGAAAAAATCTCAAACAGTAAAAATTAAATACGACAGGTTGACCTTGCATGGATTATTCATTTAAAAGACAGCATTGTAACAAGAGTCAGAGTCTACAGGCATGCTAGCGGCTCTGTGAGGCTGTACCTAGGCACAGTGGTGCTTTGAGCTAAATGCTAACATGTTCAAATGAATACTAATATGCTAATGTTTAGTATGTAGGCTATAATGTTGTGTACATGTTCACCCTTAGAGTTAAGCGTGCTAGCATTTGCGAATGAGCACTAAAACACAAAGCTGAGGCTGATGGGAATGTCATTAGTTTTACAAGTATTTGGTCATAAACTGAACTACAGGACATTGGATATTTTGACCTGATGATGGTGCCAATCTGCCTCATAGATGTTGAGTTATTTCACAGGATAAATGAAAGCTTTGACCTGCTGGTGGCACTACAGGAAAAGTCAAGAGATCCCCAAAGCCATCAGGATTCACCATCTGGGTATCTTGTCTGGGTTTCTTGGCAATCCAACAAATAGTTGTCGAGATATTGCAGTTGAGACAAAAGTGGTGGATTGACTGACCGGCACTGCAGTCCATAGAGCCATGCTGCTAGCATTGCTGAAGACACTGTTTACACAGCTTTCCAAGCAAATGCTGTATCATTTGGGTTAGGGGTTAGGGTCAGCATATGATCTGAGAGACTTGAAACTGGCTTGCAATTTATTCAGAAAGACTTGTGTCTTGACCAGGGCTTGACTTGTATTTCCTCAATAAGACTAACAGCGGCATCGTTGCCTCTTCTTTGGTGAATGCATCCCTGTGTGATTGTGAAACATCAGTAGCCTACAAAATGGCGACTCTAGAGAGAAGCCATTGTTGTTTAAATCCAATGTGCAGTTGTTATGTGTTACATGATGTTTCTGATAGCTGGAACATTTCCATGCAACTCTATTTTAGCTATATTGGGGTTGTATCATGTAAATACTGTGTGTTGTGTGGACCCCTAGAAGAAGAATGTCATCTTCAATGATTTTATCTACATAAAAACACACAGCAACATGGACCAAACATGGTATGAGCTTTAACAATAGCAGATCTTTCACTTAATGTGTCCTTCACCAACCGGTATTATTCACAAGATTATAAATGTCTACCTACAACAAATACATTTAGCATTCGAATATGGATTCTAGGTTCAATTCTAATGAAGGTACATGAGAAGTTTCCAGCCGTTTGTTATTATAATTCAAACTGTCAAATTCGGGGAGAAACACTGCTACTATTTCTCACTATTTTCAACAAGGAGAAATAAGCAAAAAACAAAACAACAAAAAAGCAAAACTATTGAAAATCAGCTTCAATATCTCCCACAGGGAGAGAAAGGGAGCTCAGATATCATGCCTGGAGAGGTTGTAATCTCCATCAGTAAGATGTGAAAATCATCCAAACATAACATGTACATGTATTATACATCAAATACTTTTCTTATTTCAAGACATAATTAAACATATCAGGTCACACAGGTGCCAAAGCTGTCACATCACTGGTGCTTATAGTGTCACACTGAATCTTTGTTTTTGTTTTTTTCCACACTGAATCATGTGCACCCTGGAGGAGCTTGAAAGGCAAGCCATTACATGTCAATGGACTATGTAATGTCAGGCTAGGTAATTGGCCTTTAAGGACAGAGGATTGACAGTTTAATTGTTTAATGGTCAGTCAGTGAGGCCTCTAACATGTTCCTATCTCACAGAGACAATTCAGTCTATTATGCCATGACATGAGTGGCAAGATTTTATCACGCCAGAGCTGTTGGTCACATAAAGCCTTCGCTGTCTCTGTGAGCTGTAAAGGCGCCTCATGCAGCATGGCACTCTTCGCCACTAATTCTCTCCATTAAGAGCCTCCAGCACATTGCTGCTCTTTGTACACAAATCCCCTTTAATTATGGGATTTATTCACCAGCAAAGTGCAAACATGAATAAATAACTATAGAGCAGCAGAGGCAAACACAGCCAGTTAATGCTTCCATGGAGTGTGAGATTCTGCAAGGTCACCACAGATAAGGTGCACAGTTTATGACATGCATCTCAAGTAGAGCAAAATATTTCCTCCCAAGAGGCAGTTAAGTGTATATAGAGTATCCTTCGCTGGGGAAAAAAAACATACAGTAACCAAATTGCTATTGTGATTTAAAAAAACATACACATACTGTATATGATGCAGCCAAGGCTGAGTCTGGTTTTAGAGTGGTGATGAGAAGTGATACAGTCTAAAGTAGCACACAATGAATACAATAAATTTGTCACATTGTTATCTCTAATAACAGCAGCTTGAGGTAATCAGATGATGGAGGACACTGGCTGTACTGTACTGTCTGTGAGCCACATAACTCGCTTCCCTGTGCATTGTGCCACTGGGGAAGACTATTTAAGATTCGAGCAGTGTGTTAGACAGAGAATAGGAAAAGCCTTTGTGTCCATGAATACCCAGGCAATCAAGGCATCAATTATTCAAGCTGCATGCAGAGAGAAACCATCGCAAGCTGTCCATCGGCGTTTCGTCCCAAGACTCCTAATGTTGTTCAGACAGCAGTGGAACAATACAAATGCAACAGAGCTATTAGAAACATGGCAATGCAGGAAGACTGCTATAAAATTAGAGATAAGATGGCCCAAACATGTTAATGAGTCAATCAGTTATAACTAGGTTTAATCACAGTATGTAAACAAGTAGGCACTGAATAGGCACAAGTGTTAAGTGTTAGTGAAATTAATGTTATATTGACCTCATGCCCACATGTAGAGGGCCAGTTACACTATGAACTCCTCCACAGTGAGAAAAAACGCTACAGAGTTGTGAGTCTAAACACTGTAGTCCCAATCATATTACCACCCTTCTCTCAAGAAATAATGTAAAATAATGCAGCACAAGTTAGATGTCTGTTTTCAGCTTTCAAAAGCAGAATTCTAATGCTAGTTTTCTAGTTTGATAGACATCAGAAACCAGCACAATATTCAAGAAACACATATAGTTGAAATGTTTATTCCATACCTGACACTATTTTTGCTATAAGTGACCACATGGCAGCAGTTTTACTATCTGCTGCCATATGGTCATTTAATGTAAAATAACAACATCTTGTATTGATTCACAAGGAGGGTGACAATGACTGGTGTGCTAATATAGTTTAGCAAGATGAAACGCTGCCTCCAGAATCATACAAGAACATGGACTTTTCTTGTGATTTCTCAAGGTGTGGGTGAATTTTTGTGAGCTGCCCATGTCGGCAAAGATCCAGACACTGTGCAGACATCCACGTACCACCCAAAATCTATGACAGAACGGACTGTATGCACAGCCTGCACACGAACAATTAATGTAATTTAAACAGAATGGCTACTACCCCTGATTCTTTACCAACTAACTATGTGGACTTTCTGAACTGAGCAGCTGTCACACAGGGAATAATTATGGAGTTCAGATGGATCACAATGGTCATCAGGATCAGTAATCTGCGCTATCTAAACTACTTTAGTCTTCATGCTTCCATTTTTAACTTTACTTCATTTTGACATTTCTGTGAAAATGTATCATACTTAGAATTTCTTTATATGCAGCTGGGGAGTTCGGGGATTTTTTTCTCTCAACAGATTCATTACGGTGAATTCTCTGCAGATCCTTATGTCTGCTATACTTTTCTTTCCCTGGGTGTTCATGTTCATCAGCAGAAGAGAGTGTTGAAGCACACTGCAGAGGAACACTGAGCAAGAACATAAACAAGGGATCAACTCCCAGAGGAGACAAAGTGAATCCAACACACACACACAAGGTGACTGCATATTCACAGAAGGGACACAAAAACAAAAACAGGTAGGTGACAGACAAGTTTGGTTTCATGCAAACAACAACTGAAAAGGGTGTAGTAAAACCGCACACACACCCACGACACCACACTGGTGATACTTAAAAAATAACCAAACTTTGTGATCTTTCTGCTTGTATATCCTATCAGAACAGCACAGGACCTTGTGCACACAGAGATCCCATCATGCACTCTATTTTGTTTGGCTCCAGCCACTATAGTTTTCTAAGAAACAGTAACTGATAAATCTTTCATCTCCCCATATTCACCACATTGTGTAACCTCCAAACCTGAGGTACCCTTCAGAGCTGCACACATTTCGTGACCTCTGTACCCCTGTATTCCACTCTGCAGACTGTACTGTATATGTTCAGAACAAGCCAATTATTTATTTACAACGCTGCCTTTCTGTCACACTTTTTGGTGCCGCCTTCAGGAGACAAACTGCATGCTTGACAGAGCTCCAAGGATACACACTCAGGTTCTATCCCCACCCTTTCCATGTGATATTAGGCTGCAGAAATGTCAACAGGATTTTATATCCATGCCTTAAGGTTTATTCTCCTTTGACCGCCTGATGTCATTTTTTGAATCCTCACTGTGATGCTATACGCTTTTCATATTTACAGCTTAACTTGTACCATAAAATTGGGCTATAAATGTCCAAAAGATTATTTGAATTGTACAGTCATTTATAGTAGTGTCTGTCTCCACCTGGGGTCAAATAACCTGCAGGCTAAGAGTTCATTTGGCAAGCTGGCAAGATGATGCAAATATAACAAATTTCTAATACTCCAGACAGATACTGTAGGTTATGACATGTGATAAATGCTTTTTTTTGCGAAAAACATGATAATGATTGAACAAATCTGATCACTATTTTGAGCACTATTTGCTAGCTTTGCTGCTGTTTTTTGTGCTATTGTTATGTAATGTAGTATTAAGTGATTAGAGTAATAATTGGTAATTAATTGTGTCTTACAGTGTTTGCGATAATAGTATTGTGTAAGGTATATTGCATGTTAATAATTGAATCAATGTGTAGACCTGTTTTTAGTCAGAACTGTTCAAAGTGAATCGTACTTCAGTTTGAGATGGTTTGTTAGCTTTTATCCATGGAATTTTAGTTTAACAAATCATTTTCATTTTGAGCCTGCGCACTGAGGAAGGCAATACCGGAAACACTTACTTTTATTCTGCAGTGTAAATGAGCAAATATACAACAAATAGGAAATCTACAGTAGATAAGTTTTACTGGCTTCATGGATAATGCATCATGTATTTTTTTTAATTTAACCTTTATTTAACCAGGAGTAAAAGACTCATTGAGAATAAACATCTTTTTCAAAAGCAGCAGCAGCAAATAACACGGTTGCAGACATAAAAACATAAAACAAGAACAAATTACAGAATTATAAAATATGAAATCATTCAACATTCAAAACATCTACAGCCGGATGTACCTGCGTATAGTCATTTAGAATCACTTTAAATGCGTCCAAGGAGACCAGCTACTAAAGATTCAGGTGACTTTGCAGCCGATTCCAGGCCAAGGGAGCCGCATACTTAAACGCCCTTTTTCCCAGTTCAGTACAAACTTTGGGGACAGTGCTTGTATAACATGCTTATGAAATGGTTGAATGGTAAGTGGTACATAAATAAACATATTGTAAATAAAAAGTGTTGCCGTTTTGCGTCCACATCCCTCATATACCAATGACATTTGGGCAGTGTGCCCCAGTAAGTAAAATCTGCCCCAGTCATTTTCTCTATTAGATTTATCTCTGCTGCTGCAATGCACTAAGCTGGCACTCTAACCTGATATCTCTGGTCAGCCCCAAAATATATCCAGCATGCAAACAAATCTGCAGAAATAAAGATCAGAGTCCAAAACTATTTGAATGGAATAAAGAAAGTTTTGTAGTTTGCAGCTGTGGCCAAACGTCACCTGTAAACAGATACATTACAAAGATACAGTAGACAACCACATACTGTTACAGCCTTTTTCTAAAACACAACATAGTACAAAGTGCAACATATCCTGTAATTGTTTAAGATTAAAAATAACATCAATTATACACTTACACTGCTACTTTACCATGGTACCTATGAGTATGATTACTAGAAACTTCTACAGTGGAATAGTGTATATTCATATCCATTAGGCTTCTTCCAGTTGTGGATGAACATTTTACAATATTCAGTTGTTGTGTTTAGAACTGTGTTCCTAGGTTACTTTTGCCTTTATAACAAAAGTATAACGACATTTAGGTAATTATTATGATTAAGATGAAAATGATCAAATATCTTTAATAATGTGCTACTGTACAATACTTCTAAGACATGTAAATGACATATTCTAAGCATGAGATTAATCGATATCCACCCTAATGTCATGCTACTGCACTTGTATTTGATTGTACTCCATTCAAAAACCTGTAATAAGCTGCTACAATGTGAGGACCCATAATATTCTCCTCTATTTCATAGCATTGTGCTGTGATGAACTTTTCCCAGGTGTAATAATCTGTCTTGATTAAAACTGCAGTGCTGCGGTAGACGGGAGCACCGTCACGTATTGCTCTCACTTTGACGTGCCGCACCACTTCACCCTGATGAACAAGACGGAGTCTGAAATAGCAAATTGGTTTCAAAATCTAATTTTTCTTAAACTGCCAGACTCTCTAAATGCCTGAGAAATATCACTGAACCAATTAAAGTACACATCTGTTTCATTAGGGGGCCTCATATCCATCCATCTTATCTGTCAATCTTATCTCTCAGTTCCTTCATGCACCTCATCAGATGTCTTCATGCATGTGTGACCGTGGAGATTAAATGAGCCAATTTTACCTCATGTCAGTGGAAGAGAAAAACGTCACGCTCTAAGTTGATACTCAGTTTTATTAGATCTTAAAGTCACATTTGCTGCACAAATTTTTATTCAATTATTAACGGGTGAAATGCGAAATTGAGGCAAGGATAGCTAAGTGTACAATGATCAGCATTCACAGGCTTACAATGAGTAAAATATGATTTAATTTTTTTATTTCAGTGTCATGCTGCTTAAATGAAGTCTGAAAAGCAATACTACTTTACAAATGACACAATATTCTATGACTCAACTATAAAATGGCATAACAGTGTAAGCCAACATTAAAACAGGTGCAGAGTACATGGGTATTCATAGTTACAAAAGCATTGAGTTTTCTTTCCCAAAAGTCAGATTTTTATATAAACACTGATGCTACGCTGAGGGGAGATTCTGAACATGAAACCAATAAAGTCGGTCCTCCCTCCCTACATGACTATCAGACACAAAGCCACTTTATGTCTTTCAACATTTGTTTTAAATTGGATTTTGACGGTCTGTGAGTTTACATGAACAGGTAAAGAAACTATTACCTGGGGATTGTTTCCTTGTCTTTTTTTAAGCCAACTGACAGTGATGTAAGGAAGTAATCTTGGGTTGACTGTCAGCTGTCAGTCTCAGGGAGATGTAACTTTTCTTTCTGAGCAGACTGGCTGCAGGTGTTTATTCTGTCTTGCTTTACTTAATCGGGCTATTAAATCAGTCAAGCTAACAAAAATACGGATTCCTACTCAAAGCAGATGTCTGCAATATTAATTGCTTGACTCCAAAGGGTTGTGAACAGCTGCACTAAGCCATTTTTGTGGTAGTCAGGAAACATTATTCACTTCCCATAAACACAGGTTTTTGCTGCTGATCAAGACAATGATACCTAAGTCTTCGTATTTCTTGTCTAATGTTTGGTGTCATGCCACTGGTGGGAAGAAATCCAAAGCATACTCCAGCTTTGTACCATAGCACTGCTTCTGTTGTTTAAAAAAGTGCCAGTTTAGTGCATCAAGTGAATGTTTATACATTTAATACTAAGGTGGTTGTATTAGAGAGTTTTACACTGTGTTCTGTGGTGTTGCTTTATCATGGCATCATCCTTCCGAACTATCTTCAAAACAATGTACTCACAAGTGTGCTCACTTAGACTAAAGGTCACAGAAGTAAAACAAAGACAGAGGTAAACTTAAAGTTTGTCTTGTTGAGATAAAGTATATTCATTATTATCATCTGAAGTAACCATAATCTATTGTCCAGCAGAGCTGACTATAGCACCACAAGTGGCACTGATGGATAATACGCAACAAAATAGCAGAGCATGAAAACAGGCATAGAGGTTTTCCAGGCACGTCCAACTGGTAGGAGGCCCCAGGGTAGACCCAGAACACGCTGGAGGGATTATATATCTCATCTGGCCAGGGAACGCCTTGGGATCCCCTAGGAGGAGCTGGAAAGCGTTGCTGGGGAGAGGGACGCCTGGACAACCCTGCTTAGCCTGCTGCCACCGCGACCCGGCTGGATGGATGGACGGAAAACAGGCATTGGGTTTGGAGTTAGTACGTAATTATATTAGTAAGTATAGAATTAGGGTTAAATATCCATACTTTTTTTTTAAAAATCACTTATTATTCTATTTAAATTGATTTATTATTCTTTTTATTGTGTTTTTAAATGTTGTTCTAATGCATTGCTGTGCCGTATATACAAAGCACTTTGTTTGAAAAGTGCTATACAATGTTGCCTTACAGAAACTTTAAAAGTTTTATGAGAAAGGAATAGGCTACTAAAATGATCTACTTTTTGATCCATTTGTATATGTTTAAAATGAAAAATGTAGCTCTTTTCCCATCTATGTACAAATGCAAGGTAATCAACCAGCTATCCAGATCACTCTGGTGATATCCCCGATTGATTGACTTGAGTCTGTCAATCACTGACAGTTTTATGGTTTGACTTTGTTTTTGTCATCACAAAAAGATGGTTATTCAATGCAAAAAGTTTCAGATGAGAACTGTAATGGAAAGCTACATGGGACACATAATCATCCTTTTTAAATTCAATTATATGCAGTAGATGACAGTTTATAACTTTCCCATTCCTGCATGACATCCTAATGGAGATGTCACATTATAGCTGCATGACTGGCCTATGGTTTAGTACTGTCTCAGACTGCCTTGTGCCATTTTGTTTTCAAACAGCATTTGAAACTGTAGACAAGGAGAATACAGGTGGTGAAGAAATGGCACTGAGTGCAGTAAAAATACAGTGAGTGAGTGTATCCAAAGTGCAAAGTGCCCTTTTCCTCTCTTGCATTTTTGCAAGCAACAATAAAGTGCTGGCAGATTATAACAAACTGTGTCATTGCTGTGCTTTTGTTTTTTAAATCCTGCCATTTCTCAAGCTGCTATGTATTGACGTTCACGATTCTCTGCAAAATTATTTTAGCTGACTGTCAGCAGAAGTTGACTTTTAAGAGAGCAATATTGTTCTTTTGTGCTGTTTGACTCCAGTTCCCAGTCAAACTCAAGGAGCCACATAATATCCAGCTTCAGAGCTGCCTCCAACTTCTGTGGCAAGAATAACTTAAACAGATAACTAAAGGCAAGTAAAATAGGAGAAATGACAACACTTCGGGTCATTTTCTGAAGTGTCTGTAGTGTATTGATCAGTGTTTGTGAGGGCGCCCATGCATCCATTAATACAGCCTTGATGCACTTCACCATTCTTGTCATCATTAGAGGAATACCATTGATTAGGTTAGATGAAAGGAATTTGCACAGAAATGGATAGCCACCGTCCTCTCTGAGAATCAAAGGCCAAGGACTTAGGAAATAGTCTATCTAGATGCTCTGTGTTCTCTCGGTGGTGCATGCACTGCAATCTGCAATGTGTAGAATACAGCACCACCACTCACACTCAAGTATTTGAATTACACTGTATACTGATACAGTACAGCTTTGATGTTGAATGTAAGAACTGAGCACTGCCATGGAGCATGTTCTGTGTTTGCACAGCGTGACCACAGCTGGTAGACATTCAAGTTTGCAGATAAAATATGGCACTGACTGCATCATCAGCATCATCACATCATCATGTGTGTGTGCTGATGTGTAAAAATGGAGTCTGATGACTAAGTATCTGAGTATCTTAAATGCATTTTTCCAAATGTGGCAAATTGTCATTACATCAGGGAGATTCCTTTAGTATTTTAAAGTGCAAACCCACTGCACCTGTCAGACATGATGGATGTCTCGCATACAACACAAACAGCAAAAATAGTCTGTTCTCAGTGAGTGGCACATAAACATAAAAATGCTAAATGCTGTTTATGGAAGGTTTGTATTTTTTTTGTTTTTGTTTCCTGGAATGGAAAAAATAGACATGTCACAAGTTGTATATGCATTTCAGGCACAACAATATGCATTAGTATTAAAGAATTACATGAACCATTTCCCAGAAGTCTAAATTTGTTTTTTAATGGGTGTGATCCTTTCATTGACCTGAGCTCCAGTTTCAAAGTGTCCAGCAGGATTAGTGCGTCTAGTGCAGCTATTTGACTATTATTCACATTGAGCCAACCTTGCACTAAGGGTAAGACCCTCTTTGAGAAACCCATTATGGTGCAGTCCAGTGGTATCCATTTCTCCACGCTGGGACTAATGCTGGTGTCTACTCACATTTTATCATTGACATCTTCACGGGAAGGTAATCTAATTCCAAGTTTAGCTCAGTTTTGACTGGAAGATATGTTTACGGTTTGATCTGTTTCTGGTCATGAAAGGTCATTAAAGATCTATATCAACCTTTCTCATCATTGAACAAGAACTTTTGAACAAGATCTATATCTCAAAAATGTATGGTTTTGATCAATTAAAAAAACAAACATACAGTACATAACACACAGCCATCACACATATAAAACATACACCCTAATGTTGAAAAGAGAGCAGTAACATTTGTTTTCTCTCAAAAATACAGAATTTAAACTATACATATGCTATTATGAACAGTCATTTCACTTGTTCATATACTGGATCACAATTTAGACACACTATTGTTGTCATCTGTATTCTGTCCAGACATCCAAAACAAATAAAATAATTTGGCAAAATAATTGCAACTCAAGGTCCGCTTAGGCTAGTAAGTGGACCTTTGAGTTGGGATTATTTTGCCTGAACTTTCATACTTAAATAATATTTAAGTTACAGTAATGGTATTCCATATTCTTTTATAATTGCCATTTTAATAGGTTTTCTTACTAGAAAATGCAACTAGCATTTATTTATTTTATTTATTTAATTTTTTTTAAAGTGGTGGCGTTTCCGGATTCCTCCTTTCACTCAAAAGCAACACACATCACTGGCGCTGACACGCAGCAACACAGATGCAGGTCACTATGGATTGACGCATATCAATGTGTGAGGATACACCACTGTCCTATTTCTTCATTGTGTGTAAACTCTCCAGAAAAGCAGCACATCCAGGCTACTGTAACTTCATTACTTTTTTGTCTTTATGACACATCCGGTGTGTGTTACAGGCACCGTTAAACTGTTGTTGCTGACAGTCCAAAGACAGTCGCAGGAAAAGTCCATTATTGTCGTGCATTGACAGTGCATAATGTAAACATGCAACTAACAAGTCTCTAGAATAGTATCTAAATTTAGCCGAACAGAAAATGGACACGAATGTGAAAAGATTAGTCAAACGTCCACATGTGGTGTTTACACTGCTGCGCCAATAAATCAAACCAACGCTGAGAAACAGAGCAAACATTTTCTTGCCGGGCCTAAGCACTTAGCGGACAGTTACAAAGTGGGCAGTGTGTTTTTAATCGCTTCATGCCACACTCTCCCTTTGGAGGCGGAGAACAAGCTTGTCGATCTGTTCCAGTGAACATCAGGGGAGAACACCTTGAAGCCCAAAGCCGCTATCTGCCATGGTGCAGTGGTGGTAATGATTAAGTATCAGTTCAGCACCCTCCTCTCATTTCCAAACTATCAGTTTCACCTTCTCCACTACATCACATTTGTGGAGCAGAAGGTAATGATCCACCTGGGTGACTGCCAAGTCATTTTCTTTCCTATGCTCTCTAACTCCCCATTTCACTCTCTCTGTTGTCTGCTTCCGTCTCTCGCTCTGTCTCTTCCACCAGATCCCTTCTCACCTTCAGTCTTTCAGTTTTGGTATTAATTTCTCAAGGTTGCCCTGTGGAGATAAAATAGCCATGCCCACTAGGTGAGCAAGTCAGCCCTGTGAACTGTCTCCGGCAGAAGGTCACAGAGACTGGCAGTTGTTTTACAGACTTCTTTATGGCAGAAAGGTGAGAAAGGTTGTGCATGCTGCGATTATTGGCTGTGCACCTTACCCTGCTGTTTAACTTTGGATACAAATCAATTCCACAGGGAGCGGAAAGGGGTTTGACTGAACCAGTGGACTGTAAAACTGATTGTATTAAGATGCTGTACTGACACTATAGGTTTATAGTATGATAGATTTACAAATAGGTTTGACTAGGATTGTCAAGACTGACTGAGCTATAAACTTATTTTATCCCACTTACATCTCTGGTTTTCGTCCACACAATGAAACCACAGGGTGAAACTGGGGTGAAGGGACACTGTTTGAGATGTCTCTGTTTATCTGTCTGTCGTACATGATATTAATCAGAGGTAATATCTTATGCAACACTGTTCGAATTTTGACCAAACATGAATGGATGGTGAATTTTGACAATACATTCTGGATTAAAAACAACAATAAAACACATTCAATAATGCTGAATCTTTACACACACCTGATACGTTTTGCTTTCATGAGGGCGCAGCATTAAGGATTGCAGAATGATGTGTGTTGTGTTGCAGCAAAAGTTGCGCCAGGTTCAACCGCTCCGTCCTGCGCCCTTTATGTTAGAACCCCGATGCCAGTGCAATGGTCTCATTGAAATGAATAAGTTTAATAAGTAAATTAATAATTAATACATCAGATGCTATTATTATACATTTTACTTGGTCTGATAAAGGCACTCTAACTACAGGTCAAAATTTCAGTCTTTGAAAGTTATACCTGCAAGTACCATTTGGATGGTCACCTTTCACATTTTTACTGCAATTATGTTCTTTTGAAAAGATGATGCACCTCATTTATGATTATATCTGTATCATAGGCGGTGGATGACATGGTTGTCTTGTCAGTGCTTTCTTTCTGAGCAAAATGGAAAAATCCATTGCGGATCATACATCAGTATTTTTTGTGAGCACTGATTTTCTGTTATGATGCACAAGAACTGACCTTCTTCAACAAAAGTTCAAGCAATTCCTCCCTGGAAATAAAAAGACCTATAGGCTTCAAACGGGGTCAAAAGAGCTGGATGATTCCAGCACATCCTGCGTTGTCTTCACAGAAGCGCCTCTCAGGAGTGGAAATCCTGAGCGAAGCTCACGGAGTATGTGGTGTGAATTTAAAGATGATCTGATGTGCTGACATGGGGGAAACCTGCATCGCTGCAGAAACGGAATCTGTGCCCTGAGATTTACAAGAGGAGGTCGCTCAAAATGGACGGCGAGGGTGATAGTCTCCCATAACGCTCACTGACTTAGCACACAATTTTACTTGTGAGCCTCATATATCTATATGGTGTATATACTGTGGATGCGGGGGCAGTCTTTTGGAGCATTATTAAAGTGCACATCAAAAAGGAAGGGCAAGTTCCTCTATAGATTAAAGGAATTGAGGGGATTACATTTTCCAGCCAGGACAACGTTCCTTCCCTGTGCAATCACCCTTCTAGAGGTTAGTCCATGCATTTCAATTAAAAATGACAAGTCAAGTCATAATCAAGGTGAAATGCTTTTAAAAGACAGGTACTAAAGTACACAGATTGAATACATTTCACATTGCTGCAGATAAGCTTACGACATCCCTCTAGCCTATCTTCTCAGTGCTGATAATCCTCTTAATATGGTAATATATGAAACACCTTGCCAGGATGTCTTTGAGTCATCTGGCCCATGTTCATATTACTGAGGCTGATTCATTTTCCTTTACATAGAAATCGAGGAGAGATTTGAAATAGGATTTGGGATTTTCTATGATGGGTCTCAGCTAGTTGACATTTAGTTGGACAATGGCATTGAACTACAGTAGTACTACATTTCTTTTGGTTTATTACACGCCAGTCCATTGACGCCCTGGCTATTTTTCAGCATGCATCGTAGCTGCATCGAGGGCCCAAAACACAAAAGAACCGGGCAGAATCACAAACAGGTTGGATAATGAGACTGAGATAATTATCTTAGAGCTACAGCACAGTATGTAACTGTGCCATGCTCCTCTGTGCAATTACTCCATTGAAGACCCATTAACACCTAACGTCCCAACAATATTGTAGTAATTGTTGGTTTGATTACGTTCTTTATTAAACAAAATGTATCTGTGACCTCTACTAATTACTTAATCAAATAGGGTGTACAATCCATAATAGATTACAGGAAAAGGAGGATTTGCTACAAAGATAATTGTTGCACATTTCAGTTCAGTTTTTACATTGTCCTTGATGTTATTCCAGAGTTGGTGTCCAGCCTCCTTTGTTGTTTCACGCTGCTCCTGTTTGCACAGGCAAATAAACTAATTATACACCTCTAATACCTTTCAATTGGTGTCTTTTTAGCCAGAAAAGACCACCTGTTATTGAATGGGGCAGAATAGCGGTTTATTCACTTAACAACGTATTGATGTGTCATGGTTGGGGGTGCTGTAATTTCCACCTGTGAAATGCAAATGTGACCAGGGCAGGGTCCAACATGGTCAGCATGCAAATTAGCTTATCGAATGGCCACGGGGTACACAGCACTTCTGACCTGCTGCTGCTGCATGTTTCTGTGCTGTTTCCTTCCCTCTGCTCGTGGGCTGGAAGCCGTTCAGCAGCGAGTGGGAGGGGGAATTCAAAGAGAAAGCCATGAAGTCGCCTATTGTGAACAGCTGCATGTTCGGCAGGCAATTGGATACTGAGATACCTCTATCTTGTTTCAAGCTTTCACATATCAGGTAGTATTGACCGAAAAAGCTGAGTTCTCCTGCACATGGAGCTATGCTGGCAGTGCCTACATGTACCAGGACGCATTGCGTGCAAGCTTCTGACAACCCCCAACCCCCAAATCCTTCCAAAACTGACCACGCTGAGATTCATTACAGCAGAATGAATGCATTTCTGTTGGCATCGGAGGGCAATTTGAGAAAGGGCACCACCATTTGCTGTTTGCTCTCGCCAGCTCAGGTT
Organism: Maccullochella peelii; assembly: GCA_002120245.1. Classification (NCBI taxonomy): domain Eukaryota; kingdom Metazoa; phylum Chordata; class Actinopteri; order Centrarchiformes; family Percichthyidae; genus Maccullochella; species Maccullochella peelii. The sequence continues at coordinate 316,653 of LKNJ01000017.1, forward strand.
CTGGATGGTCCCTGCCGGCCATATCCTCTGTTTGGTCAACATGAGTTCTTACACACAGGGATTTTAAAAGATAGACAGCATGTGTGGTGAGATAAGAGATGAGAAAAATGTCAGGAGTTTGAGCCACGAGTGCAGTGACTATATAATTGACCGTTTGCTAAGCTTAGTTAGGCCTACTGTCACCACACCTGTCAAGCTTTCCATATTTGCACAGCACATCTACATTTTACCATGATAACGCTGGCAGATTTAACACTCACGTTTCTTAATTTTTGAAACAATGAGTCATTAATTTCAGAGGGAGACAAACGCAGGCTTTAGCCTTGACTGTTGATTTTGCCAGCTGAAATGACAGCTATCGCTAGCAAATTTAATCAATTTTTACTAGCAAGCTAATTAAGCTAACGTTAGCTCCATGAGGTGGTTGAAAATGCTATTTCCAGCTGTTTTTTTAATGTTTTAAAACGAGAATATTGTAAAGGGGGTCTTAAATACGTACTTAATGGCTATATCACGCTAAAACACTGAGGCTAAAGCTGGCAAAAAGTCAGCATCCTCACCAGTTGATGATTCATATAAAAGAGGTTTAGAGCTAGTTAGTCCTTGTATTATAAGGACAAATGTAAGACTTATTTTATTCTAACATAACCCTGTTTGGCTGTTTAGCTTAGTACACACTTGTTTGTATTTTTGATTGCTATGTTTTGGCTTTAAATGTTACTAGATGCTTAGGATGAGGATTGATGCAAAGAGCAGGGCAGAGCTAGCAGCACCTAAACTCAAATATATTATCATCCAGGATCGGCTTCCACACAGCAGGGAAATACTACACAGTCGATGCACTACTGATTAACTTTTTTTTTTTAATGTAACCTTTAATCCCACAAACTAATGTAGTTAATTGAACATGTGCTCCTTGGCCTTAGAAATAACACTCAGTTACTACTGTAGTAAGCCAGTTAGCCGGATATGCTAACAACTATAGCATGCGTTAAGTGCAGATGAACATTCAATCGATTCCTTACACTTTTGCTGTTGTGTTTTTTTGTTTTGGAAAGGCAACACGAATTAAAATGTATATAATTAAATTCATACTGCTTCAAAATGTGGAGAAATCCAAGCTTGACAGGCCTTGCCTAGTTATAGTTAAGTAAGTAATGATTGGACAATCACTGTTTGGGGGAGGGGCTCAGCGAATGGTTAATTGTGTAATGCATGTTTTGCTTATATGCACAGTGCTGCCTTGCTGTATCCTGTCTGTCTTTCTGTCCTTTTGGGGGTTCTCAGAAACTGGGCACTTCCCAACCCATCCTTTCTGTTTTGTTACTAACTAATCTAACAGAATGACTTGAGAGTGTATACCAAAATGTCATCAATGTCAATAATTTTGAAATTGTTTTCTTAATTTCACCAGGAAACATTACAAAAAGACAGACGCCTGTCCCCCCCAACACACTTATCTGTTTGTAGGTCTTAAGATGACATAGAGCATCAATAAAAGCTCCAAATCTCTTTACTTCATGGCAGCAATTATTTTGTGGGACTAGGTGTCAGGATTTACAAATGGTGTATTTTTCATTTTGGAATGTAACTCTTCATTTCACCTCATTTCGGTTTCACCTGTCTTTATTATTACACACAGTTCAATTGACCTGGTGGCAAGAGTCTCATTCACTTATCACCATGTTCACTGAAGTTAATTGAAATGTCTGATGTTTGGAGAATATTATATTCCAGCTGCCACTTCGAGTCTATTGAGTATCTTATGTTCATTCCATAAGTAGCTTTGGCAATTTGCAGCTACTAGATTGCAACATTAGGTAATAATGCAGTAGATCTCATATGTAATTGAATCGTAAATGGAGCCACAATAACCATATGGCTGTCATAGTTTTGCAAAGGGGTTGTTTACAGTGGTATGTAAGGCTATATCTAAGATAGCATTAGTGTACTATCACTGTAGACCACTGGAGGAAATATTAAAAGGCAAATCAGGACCATAACACAATTCTACTTTTTCCAAATACACACACACACACACACACACACACACACACACACACACACACATAAAATTTCCTCACTCGCCCCCCCACGGGCGGTCTATAACTGCGCAGCTCCCAGGCCTCTGGTAGAGGACCCGAACTTGAAGGTCCTGCGCAGTATCTTAGCTGTACCTTGCTGTAGATCCTGGTGGTGTGGATCAGTGAGTCAATGCTGATGGTTCCTCCGTTCTGTAGCCGGTCTCCGTAGCCACTCTTTGTGATGATCTGGCTGACAGGGTTCAGACCTCTGCAGAACAGTAGCAGAATACCTCATGCAGCAGAAGCCCGAGGAGGAAGAAGAGCAGGTGGAATCATCATGGGAGGACAAACCCCTGCATGATATGTACCACCGTCAGAAGAAGTGGCTGATAGAGACATCCTACCAGTGGCTGGAAAAGGCTGGACTCAAAGACAGCACAGAGGCACTAATCATGGCAGCACAGGAAAAGGCTCTGAGCACAAGATCAATAGAGGTCGGGGTCTACCACACCAGGCAGGACTCCAGGTACAGACTGTGCAAAGATGCCCCTGAGACAATCCAGCACATAACAGCAGGGTGTAAGATGCTAGCAGGTAGGGCGTACATGGAACACCATAACCAAGTGGCTGGCATAGTGTAGAGAAACACCTGTGCCAAGTATGAGCTGGAAGTCCCAAGGTCAAAAGGTGGTTGAGAATGACCAAGCTAAGATCCTGTGGGACTTCCAGATACAGACTGACAAACTGGTGATGGTGAACCAACCGGACATAGTAGTGGTGGACAAACAGCGGAAGAAGGCAGTAGTGATAGATGTAGCAATCCCAAGCGACAGCAACATCTGGAAGAAGGAACACGAGAAGCTCGAGAAATACCAAGGGCTGAAAGAAGAGCTAGAAAAGATGTGGAAAGTGAAGACAACAGTGGTCCCTGTGGTAACACTCGGGGCTGTGACCCCCAAACTGGGAGAGTGGCTCCAGCGGGTTCCAGGAACAACATCCGAGATCTCTGTCCAGAAGAGTGCAGTCCTAGGAACAGCTAAGATACTGTGCAGGACCCTCAAGCTCCCAGGCCTCTGGTAAAGGACCTGAGCTTGAAGGAGTAAAAGACCGCCTGCAGGGGCGAGTGGGGAATTTTATATTATATTATATATGTTTCTGTACCATTCACTGTACACTGTAGATGATATCGACCGGAGGAAATGTGGCTGACCCAAAATGACAATGAGAGATAACTGTCTAAACACTGCTTCAACTTCAATATCCAGAAATCCTGTCAGCACACTACACACTCCATTTTACCAATGTGGCTGATGCGAGATTGCTTGATACCGAAGGGCACTGAAGGGCTTTAAGAAGAAAGAAAGCTCGTTTTTGTCATGATGTGGACTTTGGTTCTTTTATTTTCAAGTCTTGTCTGGTGTTCCCACCTCCTGTCTCGGCCCTCAGTGTTTTCACCTGTGTTCTGTACTCACCTGAGCCTGATCCTCTCGTTAGTCCCTTCCCTATTTGTACCTGTCGTTTTCAGTTGATTCCTGTTGGTTCATTGTTCTTGTCGTTATGTCGTTGTGTCCCTGCGTGCCTTGAGCTACCTGCCTGCTTCCCTGCGTGCCTGTTACCTGCCTGTCGCCTGCCTACCTGTCTGAAACTCACAATAAAACCCGCTGAGCTAAGCTCCTGATGCCTGGTCTGCATTTGGGTCCTTCACCTGCTCCGCGATGTGACAGTTTTGTAACGTTTGAGGCTATAGTAGCTTTCCTGAATGCTGCTTTAAAGAGAGTTTGCATGTTTCAGTGTTTTGTTTTGCTGTGTTGAAAGATGTAGGCCTACTATCTAACATCAGAATTTAATTTAATCAAATAAAGTGAATCTATAGTGTCTTAAAATAAAGGGAGAAGACTCTGCATCCCAAGGCTTGTTGCTTGAGGCTGATAAGACGTCTGCATTTTTTAATAAAGTGATGCCTTAGGCCAGAGGTCCACTAGCTAGTTGTATCGGAAGAAATATCACATTTCCTGACTTTAGATTCGGTCTTGAGGTGTGTACACCCAAAGATGACTCAATGTAGCCCACAAAGAACACTAACGAAAATATAAAACAAGTTTGATAATGATTGACATGTCCCAGACAAGGTCAGGAGCAAGGGAGGGAAATTTAATGTGGTTGCGCCTGCTCTCACACAGCAGGAGGTGGCCAGGCTTCTAACAAACTGCAGATATGCAGATTCTTAAAATTCATCTGGGATTCATGTAGGACTAGTCCCAGCATCTTGTGAAGCCTTGATGTGGTAAATATCTGAAGCTGATTGCGGTCTGTTAAATGTGCAGGGATACACTCCCCTACGCTGGAGGTGCAGTGTTGATTTTTGCCAAATACTCTGTCCACACTCCAGACGCTCTGTGTTGAAAAACTGAGCATGTTTGCTGTGATATAGTGCTGCAGTCAGCAACTACAGACATCTGAGAAACAAGGAGGCTGCTTCTGGACTCAGGGTTTAGACAGGTTTCATGCAATTTTACACATTTAATGCATTATTAATGTGCCTGTGCTAGAGAAACTTTTGGGTCTGTTTTGTTAACAGTTACTGAATGTATGTTGTTCTTGTTGAATTCCAAAAGCTAGTTCACAAAACCAATCCTTGGAGCTACCTTAGACATAAAAAATTCAGTTAGGTACCCCTGATCAGAGGAAGCAGTGGGTACTGTTGGAACCAGGGTCTGAAGCAGAAACTTCTCACTTAAAGGTCGCCCATCCTGCTCATGTCTCTTATGATTGCACAAGGTCTAATTAACTACAATCTTCTGCATCAACACCAGATTAGTTTACAAGTTGACCGTGTCATAATCTTAAGTCATGAAGCAAAATATATCACATGACTCAGTTTCTACCGAAGACTGTCACCATGGAGCTTTGTCTTATCAAACATTCTATTTTCCTGGCCAAAGTCCCTGAGAGCAAAAAGTCTAGACACACTTCATCTGGAGTTTTGCTCTGTGATTAATTATTACATAGATTTTAAGGATGATCTGCAGTGCTTCTGACGGACCACATTCTTTCAAAAATCCATTTCCTCTTTATTTGACCTGCAAAACATTTTTTTAAATTCAATGCCTTGGCCTTATGTTTTGATTTGCAAATCCACAAAAAACCTGACACCTCATCTGTAGAATAGCTCTACCATAGTTATTCTTTTCTGTTTTGTTGATTCAAAAGGATCCCCCCTCCATCCGGCTCTTCATATATATATAGTCCAATCCAATCAACCTCAGCTACAGCTCTCTGTCAACGAAGGCGACATTCTATTTTCTTCAAGGGGAAGGGGAGTGCTTCAATTTCAAAGAAGTTGTTATTTGCCCTCTATCAGTGTGTCGTCCTTGAACCAAAACATCATCCCTCAAAAGCTGTTTACCTACGTGGGTCATTGCCTTCTTTCTCATACCTCCCTGTGTTTCATTAACCCTTATAACCAGATTCTGCTCAAACAAAAACAGACATCGCTAAAAGATGTTTGGGCTCTGTTTGAAGGCAGGTTTTAGAGATACAGTACACTTTGTGTGCATCTCAGAACATCCCAAAAATCCGACATCTGGATGAATGAGGGACATAAAACGATCAAAACAGGAAGTCTTTTCCTGATATGTCCCACAAATTTTTGTGTGTTTTTACACTGTTTGTGCATGACCAACAAGAAAGCAAATTAACAAAAACAGCCAGAGATAGATGGATAAATAGACAGACTCACTTTTGACCTGTAATTAAGCTCCTCCTTTTCTACCAAGATCATTTCCTGGTAAATGAGCTAATGTCTCTATCAGTGGGTTTTCACTTGAAGGGGAACAAATTACTTGAAAAAAATGTGAAGATAAAAGTCAATCAGCTTGAAGAACCACCTGAAGATAATGATTTGTGTCAAGGGGAACATATTGTTCCACTGCAGTCTTGGAAATGACTTCACTCATCAGGTAGGCAGACACAAACTGATAAAAGAACAAAAGTGCTTTACAGCAGTGCTCGCATGTCTCATCTGTGAAGAATCTCATTAATACCACTGGACGCTTCCTGCACTGTGTCATAGCAGCCTTAGGCCCAACTCTTAATCAAAATTCAGCAGTAAAAATTCATGGCAGCATGAGCAAACACAAGGTCTTGATTACTCCAACATGAGAATGACCCCTATCAACATGTAAATCACTGAAATGAAAAAAAATTGCCATAGAGTGCTATCAGGACTTGTACAATGTTCTGGTTTGCAGGCAGGGTGATCCTGTTTGGCGAAGCCTAAAGTCCCCTCTGGCTCTCTCTGTCTCCTTCACCACAACAAGCCCTCTCAGCCAGAGTGCCTTGCATTATTTACATGTTTATGATTAGTTAAGCCTCACATGGAGCCGCCATCTGCTGGAAAAGTGGCATGTAGAATTGGAGTGCCATTAGGCCTATTTATTTTTACTGAAGGAAAGAGAAAAATGAGAGAGCAGTGTGGCCTTCAATATACACTCTCACTGAAGTCCATTGCCATGAGTACCCTAAAGTCATAGAATGTGGTATTTATGCCTCATTAAGTGTTCTCTTGCTCAACATTATTGTGTTTAAACATTAACCCCAAACTTGAATAAACTGTACACATGGTGCTTGACAACTAGTGCCCCATCCAATGAACGCCTACACAGCACTGCAATACCCACCTGGCAACACATTTAGATTCATAACATATAAATATTGAAGTGTTTAAAGCAACAAAGGATCATGCTAGTGTTCTCAAATAGAATTTATGTATACTGTACAGTTTTTGCTGGCCATTATTGAATGCAGAATAATGCAGTTTGGGATTTTTAGGATTTTTTTTTTCCAGGCAGCACTGGTTTCCATTCAACAGATCAATTAGCAGAGTCTTACATTTTACATTAATTGCATAATCCATTACAGTGAACATCAAGTCTGCATTACTGTGTATTATTATTAAATTATTATTGTGTGGTAGTTTAAAAGCAGATTGAACTTAAACGTCTCCACTGTATTCTTCAGGCACTCTTCCGTAGACCAAGGAGAAATAGGTGAATAAAAAGCAATTATTTAGCCAGGAATATTGGTTTAAAACTCCAACTGACAGGGTCAAAACCAACTAAGCACTTGGAAAAATTTAACTTTCACAAACATTAATGCAGACAGTTCACGGTTATCAATTACATAACTTTAGTTTCAATAGTGTGACGATGGAATAAAGTACAAGTAGAAATATGTCTATAATGTTCCAAAATACTTGCCAGTCTTTGTTGCACTGTGGCATCAGCCAGTTTTGCCTCTGCCACTGACATTTTCTGACATCAATAGATGGCACACAAAAGGGACATAGATACTTTACATTTTATAAAATGGTTTCAGATACATATGAGCAGGAGAGCACAGCTGAAGAATCACTTCTTCGGGCTGCTGCTGATAGTGCTGCTACCCAGCTAATGTAAAGTTGCTCAGGTATAGCAGCCAGTCTGACTTGGCTAGTGGCCTGTCTGGCTGCCTAGCGGCTAGCCAAGCTGTCAAAAGCTAAAAAGGTACAGTGGACTGGTAGCGTTCGTGTCCAGTTGTCCACCAGTGCCAACTGAAAGCAAAATGATATATATGCCTTGGTTTGATTTGACTGTTTTTGTGATATTCTGTTCTGCCGACAACAGCACAGAGGAAGTGTTGTATGTGTGGCAGCGGAGGAATTGGAACTTTTTTCAAACTGGTGACCCACTTCACCACAAATGTAATCCTAGTTGTGAGTTATTGTTACGCCCCTGAAAAACAGGGAGAAATAATCACGAGAGTGATAGTGATGTTTCCTCAGCGAGAACTTTACTCTAAATAAAGCTTTTACAAATAATAAGACATAAGTTTACAAAACACAACAACAGAAAATACCTTTTTCTGTAGAGAGTATACAACCCTTTTCGGTTACACAGTATTTACCTAATACATAAAGACACAATGTTATTACAGCCTTACTTAACTTTAACACCCCAAACATACCTAAAAAACGGGGAGAAATAATCACGAGAGTGATAGTGATGTTTCCTCAGTGAGAACTTTACTCTAATGAGGAAAATACCACGAATCCCCAGGCATGAGGGCGGCGACAGGAGTAATCGATCTCAGAATCTCAGATTAAGACCGCCATGTATATCACAGATCAACACCTTCCCATTTTAAATTAAACAGTGAAGAATGAAGTAACCAATGCAATATAAACAACTTTTTAGCATTTTAACCCTAACATGTGACAGATTTAACTACATTACCCAATTTTATGGTTATAGTCAATCGTTATGAACTTTTACTCGTATTGTATGATCTTTTTAACCTTGTTACAGATTTTAACATTACAGACCATGAACTTTCTATGCCTTTCTTTAAACTTCTAAACAGGCTATGAGTGTTTGTCACATTATTCAGGAACTACTTTTTACAATCTATTAACTCAATCTATAAACAGTTATTCCCTGTTTAGCTTCTTCTCATTTCTTGCTAACTACTAAGGATTTTGTGTAGCTTACCTTATTAAGCTCAGCTCATTGCTTTATTTTATGGCCTGCTACTTTTCTGTTTTGGTTCACTCTCATGGTTCTCATCACCCTTGTTTCCAGCCGCAGCAGGCAGCTGTTTTCCTTGAAAAAGCTCTGATAAACCCACTGTACTCTACCTTCCCAGCACGAAATGGCAGACAGTCAAAGTTAGCAGCCAGCTGGTAAGCATAGTGGAGATATTTCCCTCAGGAGTTGGTGGAGACCAATCCGGAGCTAAAAGGAAATCAATATTGGACTGGCAAGAAACATGACTCCAAATGTAATGTCACCGTGTGTGGTGGACATGTAAATAGGCAACTGTTTTGTCTGCCACAACTGAGGTGATATTATATCAGTGTTGTATACAGTTAATGCAGTTCTTCAGACATACTATACTCTTGTACTATATTCTTCTGCTCAATCTCTGCAACAACAACAACGATTGTGTAAGATTATTTCACAGCATTATTAGTGTGTGTGTAAAAGAAAAAACAATTTGTTTGTGGGTTGTTTTTTTTTTTTTACTTTCCTAAAATTGGCACTTACAAAATGTTGCACCGGCCAGTGTATTTTGTGTCATTTCATGTCATATTCTTTATTGTTTGGTTTGTAGACCTGGGTTGTAGCAGCAGTCACATTTTGAGAATTTGGTTCTAAATTCGTGATAGAATGATCAGAATTTTTCCTCACGCTGTCTATAGTTGGCAAAGCTCCCAGTCGGCTGTTGGTGGACATGTCTCACAGTGCGATCTGGGACCACTGTTTTGGATGATAGCCAATTTACCACATTTCTCTCATAACTGTTAACTTTTGTCTTAGACAGTGTAAAGGGGTCTAAAAATGTAAAGTCATTATAGGTCACTGCTGACTTTAGGTCCAACACAGAAGCCTGTGTGTCTTAAAACCAAACATCTTGTCCTTGATGGCACTTCAGGAGGCGGACAGAAACAGTGACAGACGGAAAGACATCCTGACTGCTCTCTGTGTGTATTTTCTTCGTTGCTGTCAGTCTGCAACATGCTTGACTGAAGCCAGTTGTCTCTGGATTGTGACGGCAGTGTGCCTCCTGTAAGTGAATCAGAAAGGATCGTTCCAGCACTTTGTCTTTTCATTGCAGGAGGTGGAGCTCTTCCTGTCACACACAAGTGTGAGACAAGTTAAAAGATAATACACGCATAGCCTGTTTATAAGTTGAAAAAGCATAGTAAGTTTGTGGTCTGTAATGTTAAAATCTGTAATGAGGTTAAAAAGATCATATGAGTAACATCATAATGATTGACTAAAACCATAAAATTGGGTAATGTCGTTAAAATCTGTCACATTTAAAGAGTTAAAATGCTAAAAAAAAGTTTATATTATATTGTATACTTTATTCTTTGTTATATTTAATTTAATGTAAAAGTGTTGATCTGTGATCTACATGGTGTTCTTAATCTAAGATCCTGAGATCGATTACTTCTGTCTCCACCCACATACCTGGAAGTCGGTATGGAAGTTCTCGCTGAGGAAACATCACTATCACTCTCGTGATAATTTCTCCACATTTTTCCAGGTATGTTGTCGCTGTTAAACAACGTTAACATGGCTGTAATAATCCGCAAACATGTGAAGAGTTTTCAAGAGACATTTTGAGTAAATTAGAGCTAGGTTTCGCCGAGTGTAGTAAAGTGTGGGTGTGAGCGAAGTCCCTGCTTGCTGAGTGCTGCCGCCATTTTGTGTCAACCGTGAATTCACATGTATACATATTGTTGTATATTTTGCATTATCATCTGTATTATAATGTTTCATGCACTTAAGTGACTTGTGTGAGAGTTTACTGAGCTCAAGCTATTTTGTAGTGACAGTAATATTAGAAAAGGTAAGAGTTATGTCTCAGATAAAAACTGTGTAATCGAAAAAGGGTATGCACTCTCAACAAAAAGAAGCATTTTCTGTTGTTGTACTTTGTAAATAAATCGCTGAGGAAACATCACTCTCGTGATTATTTCTCCCCGTTTTTCAGGGCCGCAACAGGTGCACTAACAGAATGATGTTATCAGCTGTAGACGATACGCTTCACTCGCTCACCGAGGTAGATAACCTCAATAATACATTTCATTCCCTGTGTTTTTGACAAGAGGGAGTAATACAGCCAAAATGAAAGAGTTGACAGAAACCAAGAGTAGACAGATTGCACTTCTATGCTATCTTGAAGAGGAATGTGTTCTGTTGTCAAGTGTTGTTCTTCACAGCAGGTAAACATGAAAAAAGTGGGATACATGTGACTGCATTTTAAGCAATATAACATCTCTCAGTCTGTATTTCAGTGCCTTCAAAATTGAATTTAGGTGAGAGTTTTTTTAATTGGAGTTTTTAATTTGAAAGCTTTTAATGCTTTCAGTCTCAGGCCAACAATTCTGTTATTGTACAAGTTCCATTTATCTGCTTCTCAAGGTCTGTTATTAGCTTCAAATGTATATATATTGCATGTTTTCTTTTCCTCAATAACGAGAGCCTTTTTAAAATGTTTAATGTGAAAAGTGGTTTTCAAGATCTGAAATATAGTTATAATTTAGTTTCAGATAGGAAAATCTAGTTACAAATTAATTTATTCCAACTCAAAACTATGAGCTTTCAACAGCACCATAACCAAAGAAAAACAAAAAAATTATGTAGTGCAACATCACGATTTTGTTCCAGACTTTTTTTTCCCCACACAAAAAACCCAAACCTTTTCATCCCTCATTATCCGTTTTTATGCTCCATCACTTGTTGGTAATACCTTGTGGTCAGTCACAGCCAATCCATTAAAAGGCAACAATCTACTCAACCTGTCAGGGAAGACCGCTTCCTCCAGAAAGCCTTGGAGGTGAAATGTAACGCAGCCTCAACACCACTCCTTTGGGTGTCATCGTGGAGCTGTACACATTGATTAGTAATTCTCCTTCCTCCTTTCCTGAGAGGCTGTTTGTCCCACAGGGAGGCAGCCATTACACCACAGCCGGCCACAGGGACTATTCAAGGGCAATCAGAGCTAGAAAGACTCAGGGTAACCACCTACATGGGAGTGCATTGGCCTGGATTGGTAAGTCTGGAGACAGAGCTCGATCGAGTGGGTTCAGTGTGAGAATGTCACAGTGAGAAGCAGTGGCGCTGCATTGAAGGGCTTTTATAAGCTCTCTGGTAAGTAACGGGGTTGTGTTGCTTTTACGTAGGGATGTGAGGAGTACAGTGACTATAGTGGTTCAAGCCTCTGACCCATCATCCTCTTTGGCTGAAGTGACTTTCTGGACAAATACTAGTATTGTCTGTGTAGCCAAAACCTGATATTGCTTATTCCTCTGTGCCTCACACCTCCAAAACATATCAATGAGCCACACTATTGGGCACTGTAGTTTATTTTGAGTAAATACTCAGTAGCACACTGAATCCGCTGTTGAAAATAGTCCTCAACAAATGCACTATCCACTTCTGTTTGAGCAGTGTTTGCTAAAAACTACAGTGCCCAGTTATTTCAGGAAATTATTTACCCTTTTATTAATTTAAATTTTATATTTGGGCATGTTTTTAAGTAGGAACGAATGGACTTGGAGCGGAGTTCCACAGACGGGCAGGGTCAGTCAGTCAGTATTGAGTGATTGTTGAACGCATTTGTTGCTTTTGGTCTTTTCATGGGATTTGTTTAAAAATAACAAAAATATAGAATAATGCCAGCCTTCTCCTTTAAACCAGTGATGACATTGTCATCTTTGGTTGTGACAATTTTTTTTCTCTTCAGGATGAACTTTACACTTTATCCCTCTACACGTCTTCTTTCTTTCTTTGTGCACAAATGAACATGATGATGAAAGTTCTTCAGCACGTATGGTTGGTTTTTCTGAAACTGATGTTATGTGACAATTTCTGCTCTAAAATGGTTCTCATTACTCAGTTAATTAGCATAGAGTTCATTGAATGGTGGCTGTAATTTTGTTTGCTTGTGTGGCCAGTGTGTTGAAACACTGTTAAAGTAATGTGACGGCGCACTATTTTAAAATTGTATTCTATTCATTTATTCTTTCTGTTTTTCTTGTACTGTGAATTAACATTGAACATTTTGGGGAAAATTGACAGTGCTTATATAATCTCTTTCACGCCCATACTATGGAAGGTATCATTGGTTTGATCAGATTGTATTTGACATGTTGGCATTCATGGTAGCTTAACACTATAATACATGTTATGTATGCTAATTGCTGATCGTGGTTGGCTAAGGTTAGTGTGGCTTTATAAATTAAGCTTCATATTGGCTGGTGCACATTTTTGCTTACAGTCACAGTTCCCACTAAAAAGAGCAACAGAGGGCGAAGACAGAAAGAGCTGAGGGAGAAAGCTAAAGGAAGATCTTTTCTGTGAAGCTGATTTCAAAGCAGCAGCCAGCCAACAGCTCAGTCATTAAGACTGAAGTATTTCTGCCTCTATACCTTTTGTTAAAGTTGGAAGTAAAGTTGTTTTTATGGACTGTAACACTGATATTTAGTGTAATCCAGCCAAAATTGTAGTTTTTTGTTTATTCTTCTGATCTGGGTTTTTCATCCAAGTACATAGTTAAAGGATGTGTGTATGTGTGTGAGAGTGTGTATGTACGGACATACTATAATCAAGTTTATGTAGTGTTTACGTAGCCAACATCAGGATACAACAGAAGGTAGTGATTCCACTGCATGCTTTTACTCTGCCGTCCTGCATTATACTGCATAGACTGCTGCAGGAAATTCTTTCTGGAATGTTATATGGTAGTACCACACTATTATACTGTAACATAAAACTCATCCATCTATTTCCTGATCGGTCCTCATGAGGGATAAAGAGAGCAGCACACAAATCTCTGAGATAATTCCTTCAGGGATGGAGCAAAAGTACAGAGCGTGCAGTAAAATATTTTAACAATCCGTGCCTACAGCAGTAAAGTTTCAAAATACTATATTTGTATTTATACTATTTAATCACGTTTTGCTATTGTGGTTAGACGCTAGCAATCAACTTTGATTACAATATGAATCTGAAATATCTAATTTTGTTAAGTCAAATTTTAGGGCAAACTACAGTCCCTCACAGAAGCACTTGATGATACTAATTCAGGATTGACTAATTAAGGTTTTGGTTTAGGGTGAACCATATCTTGATCATTTTGGCATCACAGGGATTTGGTTTTGGCGCACATTTCTTTTTATTTCAACTTTCCTCTTGTTGTGAAAACTTAGCATTAAATTGTATTTTTTGAAAGTGACAAATTGAAAACTATTCAGCCTGTATTTTTGATGGCTGTAGCATTACTGGTTGTCGATTTATGAGCCCCACACAACTCAACATTTCAAATGAATATCCATTATTTTCTTCTTAACAAATCATGTAGGACTTCATGAAACCCAACTTAAGACCTGAGAAAATGCCTCAGCCAGCAAGAAGATACAGATGAGTAGGATGGAATAGAGAGAGTGAACCTGGTTTGTCACTGGCCTGTTTGATTGTGCCTTGTTTTCTCTTAAAGTTCATGTAATTGATAGGCTTGGCCGTCCATCTGGGCTGGCTGGGAGCACCTGGGCCCAATGCTCCCAGTCACTATAAAAGCTGCTACCATAGTCATCTCGGAGAGACTCTCTCCATGCGCTTTGTTTGGTTCCTCTAGCCACACATCCACTCACTTACACCACTGACTTTCCTTCCATCCACATCTCATTTGTTTTTGCAATTTAATGTATGTTTTTGTCAATAAATCAGTTAATTTAAGTGCATTTTAGGTGTCTCCCCCTTTATTTGCCATGGCTCTTCGAACTGGTCACGACAGTCACATTAATTCATTATTATGCACTGTTTTGGACCACACTGCAGTAAGCTAATTTCACTGAAAAAAATAGGATCTCATGAGTCTTGTCGTGACTCAGACTAAAAATGTTGAAAAACTGCTACAACACTGTAGAGTTGTGGGAAGCGGGAAACCAGCCCTGCTCGAGCAGTATATTGATCATCTTCCTGCAAAGTGTTGACACACTGCGTAACTCCACAGTGCGGGTTCACCTACTCTGCACCAAACCAAATCATCGGAGACTCTTCATGTTTACTGCCCCTCGGCAACAAAACAATGAGACAAAAAAACAACATGTTCTAGAAGACACGGGGAGGTGGCGTATGTTTGGGAATATTGTGAGGATTTATTTTAAATGAAGCACAATGGCTTAATTTTCCTTCACTCGTAGCCTGAAAAACTGACACATCTAACCCTTTTAGATTTTCTTCACTGTGCTGTTGCAGATGAAAGCAGGGCAGGAATCACGGAGCTTCAACATTCTCACTTGCAAATTCAGGGATGACAGGGTTCCTCCGCCAGCTTCAATTATGAATGACAGCCTTTTATCTCCTGCCTGCTAATTAGGTGAGATGATGCTATATGCTCACACCACGTTCCCTTCCCTTTCTTTTTATTTTTTTGTTCTCTTAGATACCTGCATCCAGCCTATTCTGGTGAAACAGATAAGTGGGGAGAGAAATGGGTCAGGAAGAATGATCTTGGAGTTCAAAAGAGTGAAGTTTAAAGTCATACAACGGAGGAACCACAAGAAGAAAAACAATAAATCCAGTGTATATCAAAGACATAGTGAACATTTTTCACTGCAGCTCCTACGGAGAGTTGACCGCTGCTGGAACATCCAAGGGAGGGTTGATGGCAGCATTTAAATAATTTGGCTTTATGGTGAATATATTAAATATGGAACAATGCTCGAGTACCCTTGATCCTGCATTCGCCATCTTTTTTGTGGACACTTAACTGCTGGGACATCCTTGTCCATCGTCACAGAGACTGATTTGGAACTGGTATCCAGAACTTTAACAAGTCATTTTTGAGTGTAATATTAAATACATGTCAAAGGGGCCACTCAGAAGGATTAGGTCACAGTTGAGATAGGGAAAAGGATCTGGGGTCAATCCGACTGGATCCAATTAGCGGCCTCTGACGGGAGGCCATGACAAGCCTAACGCTGCAGCAATGTCTTATTCTCTGAGCCAGGGTCCTCACTTGTGGAGGGATGGAGGACTGCAGGGAATAATAGAAGAACAAACAAGTCACGACTCCAGGAGAACACCCACCAGATACTCATTAGAAGAGAATCTCTGCCTCTTCCCTCCCCTTCCTCCGCTCACCCCCTCCTTCTCTGAGTGTGTGCTCTTCAGATTGGACGAGATGAGAGGAATATTCTTCTCTTTGGGCACTTGGACACTGACAGCATTTTTTTCCACTTAGCAGAATATACAGTGAGCAGTATTGACAGCACTTTTGATAGCATTCAATTAAAGTATTTTGAAATCTGCCGGAGGTGACAACATTTCTTCTTTCAAAGGAGAGCTGTAAGACATTTTTGTTCTGTAGAAGAATCACTTCCATAGAGTTTTGTACTTTCCTTTATTTTTTTTAAGTGGTGTCAATTATTAATTCTTGAACTTAAAAAAAAGTCTACTTGATGTGGGTCATTAAAAAGAAACAGTGTCAATGTATAATGAGTCATGTTGTAGCTTACAAAAGCAGTTTAGCAGATTACAAAGCTCTGGCAGTGAGTAAGAAACTGGATTCTCAAAGAGCTCACCTCCACATGAGAAAAAAGTGACTTATTTTATTTCATCCAGACTTTTTAGAACAGATCATCCCATATTTATACATACAGCTGCTTAATGAAGTGTTGTTTGCCCAAAACTGCACATAGTAATCTGTGGCTCCCTTAAGATGTAAATAGTTAATTTCCAATGCATGAATTTAAACCTCAGAGAAAATGAAAGTGATCAAAATGCAATCTTTTCAATATGGCATGTTCATTATTGAGTGAAAAAAAGAAGAAACCATTTTCAACAGATAAAAGTAATTACTCAAACAGAACACCGCTCCCAGGGTCTAAATTCTTTTTCCTTGACAGTAAACAAGTGGTGGAAATGGGGCTGAGGGGATCAGTGGTCCTTTGAAGTGTTCTCTCCTTGTTTAAAATACGCACAGTAGCTTGCCTATTCCCCTCCATGGCCGTGGAAAGAAGCAGCAGCTTAGACAGGAAGCTCTGTGGCCTTGGCACCCTATTTCAGGGACCCTGGATAGCAGCCTTGAAGCAGGAAGCACTGGGTGATGGACTAATCGTATTCAGGTCCCTGAACAAGTGCCTTCTAGGCCGACTCCCGCACAGCTGTGTGTGCCTCTGAACCATCACCAGCTGGGCTTAACAGGCCATCCAGCTAAGGTTATACAAAGGGCAGGAGAGGAGCAGCAAAGACTGGGGTCTAGATTCAAAGTTTCATGAAGGGAAAAGCATGTCCTCCATCGCAAATGACAATCATCAAATCCTCAATACACAACATTAATGAAAGGAAAGTTGTCTAATAGCAGCTGGTACAAACATACCTTTTATGGTATACAGTCAATCATTATGCCTACATAAGTTATTTGTAGGCAAGGCAGTGAATTGGATGCGGCCTCACTTTGCAATACTAACCTCCCCCACATATAACATTCATATACATTCTTTGCTAATAAGGATATGCCATTCAGAGGGACTGTCAGCCATAGTGCAGAGGCACATCATTTATGCTTGTAATTAGTGTTTGAAAGTGCCATTTGCTTGTGCAGGGCTCTGAAGGAGATTCTTAGCAAATACGACTAAAATATTAGGCTTTCAGGTTAAGTAACTGATGCACAAAATTGCTCAAGCACCCTCGGAAAGCAATACAGTGGAAGTGAACCTTGGTGTGGGAGTATTTAAAGAATACAAGAAATGGCAGATCAACGGAATACTGTTTATCAAAATACTGTTGTTCTCTGCATGTTTACTTTAGACATATTTTTAAATCATTGAGGAAGCACTGTAAGCACTGCAGATAGCCGTCTTTATTATCCTCAGACACTTCTGTCTGAATTAATTTCCTCTTACAAGGTCTTCAGCTTCACCAAAACAAATAGCCTCTGGTAGTCTCTGTACCACACAGATCACTTAAAAAGATTTGATAAGGATAAGGGATTTTATACTTTATTTAGCCAACCTCATTATGGATTCCCAGAAGACATAAAGCATAAAGTATTTAGGATTCAACCTATGACTTTTCATCACATTTCAAAACTTATTAGGCTAAAGCAAAAACAAACTTCCTGAAATGTGTGCATTACATGTAAGCATGCTAAAATTAGCTTCAAAGTCTATGGATTTAAAAAAATGTTAGCTAAATGATCATTGGTCATCCACTGCATGACCCTGTCTCCTAGAAATTGTGTGTGTATACACTACTAATTTGTTTTCCATATTAAGTTGTGATGGGGTATGCAATTGCTGCCTGGATTATGTTCAAGGCAATGATTTTGCAAGTGAGAGAAGTGCTACTATGTACCACATGCTAGTCAGGTTTAAGCATCAAAAGCACTTTGGTTAAGGTTAGAGAAAGACTGTGGCGTGGGTTAATAAAGTAAACATTTTGTGTCTCATGCATCAAGTTATTTAATCTGTATTAGACCATAATCTTTTTCCTAACCTTACCCAAGCACTTCCTTCAAAATATATTTGCTGTTGCAAATTAGTATCAACATCATTTCTAGGAGAAAGAGTTGCACTGCAAGGCCATGGTCATAATAAGACATTAAACTGAAGTTTGGCTGTCCTAGATGAAATAAAGGCTACCACTTACACTAAAATAAGGCACCCTTTATAAAAAGGGTTTATAAATTCTAACTAATGGCTTTATAAATGCTTAATAATTGTTTACTAGTGCTTGATAAGTTTTTAATAAAAAAATAACATCTGGTTTGCCAGGTTGTAAAAAGTCCCTCTTGTAGCTGATCGTCCTCCCGCATGAAACTGGTATGTCCTTTGCGTTAGCTTTTTTTGTTCATCAGCAGCACCCCTTCAAGCAACTGTTTGACCAGTTACCTTATGGAAAAGAGCTGCAAGGCACCTGGACCAATTTATTAACAACTTGGTGGCTTATTATAAACCCTTTATTAAAGAGGTACTCCACACTTAAACATGTGTTTTTTGAACTGATATGGAACACTTAAATGCTGGTGTTAATATTGACTCTTATCAAATGTATAAATATTGGCATTTCATGGGTTGAAAATGGCTGTTGAATGAATGTTGAAAACAATAGTACCACTTTCACAGACATAGGTGCCAAACCATAGGACATGAAACTACAGAGGAATCTGTACGTGAAACCAATTCAGTTGCCATAATTACACATTTAATGAGTCGAACTCCAGAATAACAGACAGAAGCTGAGATACTTACACTTGAAAAGAATGAGGGGGAAAGCACTGAGAATCTGAAGTGAGTTATAACCCGCTTAGCTACCACTGACAGCAGAGCTTCTCCCCATAACAAGGCTGGGGCTTGTTATGCTAATTGCGGCGTATATATCGAAGTGAGAAACCAAGAGCTGGAGTCAAAGCCGGAGTGTGCCTGTGTAAAGCAGATTTAAATCTTCATTATACTCTTTGTCACATTTATTGAATTACAATGCTTTAGATCTGAACAGGGAACTGGTATTTTCAGATAAAGATTATTGCTGGATCTGGGCATCAGACCAGTGTTTGGTTTTAGAGAAAAATCAAACTTTAATTTGAGGTGATGGCGGTGGAAGTCACTGCTGATGGACACCATTTTCTGTGTCCATGCTGAGGATTGCCGAGCCTTCAGAGGAGGAGGAGATTGGAACAGTGTTCTCATCATCCCCTAGCCACTGGGTCATGGTTTAAACACTAATCCTGAAGGATGAGCGAGGTAGAAACATCCACCACAGCATGCTCCGAAGATTGCACCCCTTCTGTCTGATCGCATGCTCATGAAAAAAGCACTCATGGTAGGGAAAAGGGCAGCTGCAGCTGTCAGGCGTCTTCACTCTGCCTCAACTCAGTGGGGGACCAAATAGTTTATCCAACTGCTCTGACAAATATGTGACAGAGGTTGTAGGTGAATTTTGGTTAAAGCTTGCTGAGTCGGGGCACGGCTCAGTCTGACATTAAGTTGTGGACAAAACAGATTTCCTCCACAGTGTTCCATCACAGCAATCAATAACACGCTTGTAGACTAACCATGGGCGTTGGCTTGACATTCACTGAGCGGTGGTACTGTACAAGACTTAGAAATGAAACCCAACAGGTGTAGTTGTCAATAGGAAGTGAAAAGGCATTAACAAAGGCTACCACCAGCACTGCCCGCCTGGAGGCATCACTGCCAGTTTAATTATTGTTTTGCTGTCACAGAGATAATTCATTGAAATTACACTGCTGTTGTGAAACATTCAGAGGCTTGCCAGCTCGTCTTGCTGGGCAGTACAAACAGGTACAGTGCTGCTTTGATTTAAAAAAAAAAAGTGCACCTGTTGTTGGCTGAACCCTTCCTTCTGTATCAGAGCAACCATTATTACTGGACTGAGTTGTTCTTAATGGTTCATTACAGAACAACAGTTGCCTTTGTGTTTAATTGCCGAGGAATCAATTAAGGTCTATTTTCCCCCCACTAAAAAGAAAGAGATCCTTGATAAAAGTGGCCAATCTGGGATTCAGTTACTGGAGTATTGAGCAGACAATCGCCATTAAACCTCAAGGCATGGATGCACCCTGAAAGAAAAATTCAACCAAGTTAAAAAAAACCTTAGTGAGGCAATTATAGAGGTAAACCAAGGAGCAAAACAAACTCAATATTTTATCTTGAAATGATTAAATATCAAAATCTGTTTAAGGCTTATTGGGGATTCAATATGGAATTTTAATGTAAGAAGAAATGAAGAACAGCAACATAGATGCTTTACTCCATTATTGGATTTAACATTTAAATATCAATAGCCCCACATTTTCTTTTTGTGGAGTTTTTCCTAACAAGAGAGCTGAGTCCTGCCACATTAAAACATCTGTTGTGATCTAAAAATCATCATCAAGAGTGAATCGTCCTCTTTGAGTGTCTGTCCTTGTGTGTCCTTATATTTTTGTCTTGTAGCAACATAGATCTCAATGTATACAGCAGAAAATGAGAGAGTATATACTGGAATTGATCTTTTCACTTCTTTTTCTGCAAAAAAAGGGCAGTTACTTCACACAGCAGAAAGCACAACATCGCTGATGCATTGTGGGAGAAATTCCCAGCCTCAACGTACCTTGGACCTGTGAGAAAGACATGAGTCACTGCCAGGCACGCTGTCGCCTGTCCCCGGAGGACCAATTATTCTGTATGTTTGCCCTAAAGTCTCACCATTAAAACACATAGACTGTTTGAATAAAATATCAGGTGAGGCAGAAAATATGGTTCACACTATTGAAGGCCTCACAGTTGCATCAGTCTGTAGGGTGACTGGTTGTGCAGCAGTATTGTTTGTTTTTGTGCAAGCATACACTAGGATGGGAACATTTTAGAAGATGGTAAATAGATAAAACACTTTGAGTTTAAGGCTGGAGATATTCTGTTTCTTACCGACAATAAATCCCATGAAAAGACTAACATCAATACGCATTAGTCTGTCTCAATACATTTGGACAATATGAACTTTTGACGCTCACAAACACAATGAGAATTCCAAAAACCTTTCATTTTTATATGATAAAAAAAAAAAAAAAAGATTAGATAATACCTCAGGGTCCTTGGCCAAAATCTGAAAGCCAATTTTTGTAGCCCACAGATTCTGGCTCATTCCATGAATTTTGTCCCCCCCCCCTGGACAGATGGCAAACAAACTATGATTTCTATCAGGTGAAGGCAGGTGTGCGTTTGCTTGGGGTAAAATGCCGTGGCAATCCTCCGGAGTCAAAGCTGTCTGGCCCCTGGCAACCTCACAGCCTTGAAGGTCAGCTTCTCAAAGGCAACTGATACCTCTGACTGCAGCTCTTTTTGCTCCTCATCCATTTTGGCAAATGGCAAGACTAGGCTGATCAATCAAGTGCCGTCAAAAGGCCAAACAGAAAAAACGGCAAACAGCAGCCCTGATCCCCTGTATCGACTGCTTGGATTAGAGGGGATCACCCTCTAGGCTCTCTACATGATTTGGCCATAACTCCAATACTAGCTTATGATGATAACTGCTAACTTATGAAATCCCACACTGTGCATCTGTCCCCCTGCTTGTCTGCCAATCTGTAAAACGATTGATCTGTTTGAATGAAAGTATGCATCTGTTCTGCATTATAGCTGCAGGAAATATCTTGTTGAAAGTTATATCGTGCAGCAAAATTGATGTATTCCAATATCAAACACCATATATATTCCAAGAATTTCCTCTGGCAGACGGAGCCATAGCACGAGTACTTAAGCATACGTTCAATAATGGCTAATATGTAGTGGCAAGATTTTGAAATCAAATAGTGTTCGTCTGATAATCTCTTCATGCATCTACCCTGAGGAGGTACAAAGATGTTGACACAGTAAATAGATAATCACGAAATCAAACTTTCAGTATAAAAACCACTGTCTTTGAGGGTTTGACAGGATGGTGATTAACAGCAGTGACTCAATAGTTGTTATGCCAGGTGTAAGATCTGTACACTTCCAAATCAATTGGAATTTGAATTACACTTCCAATAGTCACAGGCTGCTTAGAGGTAATGCTGTGGAGTTTTTGACCACTATGGAGCAAGGTTTTGATGACCATGTGCACAAGGACACACATGTATGTGCACTTGGGTTTGATAGCATTTTACTGAATCTGAATCCAGTATTGAATTCACTTATTTAATTCAAATTTATTCTAATCAGTTTTAGAATCTATTTAGGTTGAGCTTTAACATTTGCAAGTAACTGATTAGACAGACCAGAACCCAATCCTAATGAGCATATGGGTGATGTGGTACACATTCCTTACTGGTTTTTTTTCTTCATGGTTCAGCCTTCAGTTTAACGCTATTCCGCTGACTGAAAGGTGCTAACATTACCAATACCAACAAAAGTCAGGAAAGACGAAAACTAAATGCATTTACAAATTTGCGTTTCTAAGGCCTCAAGGATAGATACAATCCACAGGGTACCTATTAATGCTCCATATCATCACAATTCTAGTATCTACAGAATTCATATAGCTTGAAAGCCTTAAAGCTTTAAGTAGAATTTTGCATTTGAACAAAGGCTCATATAGATTTGAAGTGGAAATGCACAAATCGAGCAAACGTGAGTGCTAATGCATCATTTCAGAATAATATCACCCATTGTCCCACCAAGTTAAATTCCTTGTTGGCTCAAGTATCACTGCAGCCACTTTTAGGTGTCATCAGAAACTACAATAGACTGCCATAACTTGTCAGCTGAGAGGCAATTTCATCATAATTCACAGTAGGAATGCGGGGTCTGTTAAAGATAAATGCATAGAGGATTTCTACAGTAGTAACCTCTGTACTTAGACATTTTGGAAATCTTCAAGATCAAACGTGGTGCTAACTCGTCAGAGTGTCAGTCCTTTCTGGATCTTTCAGCAGTGTCGTGTAAGAGCTTTGTGATCAATACAGTCAAGAATTCTCCTTGAAACAGAAAATTCTGTTTTAGTGAATAGGTGTTTCACAAAATTACATCATGGATCAGACTATTCACGGGGAGAAGCTATGTCGAATTCTCAGTAAATCACTGTATTCATTCTGAAGCCATTTAATACAGCTCATGCATTTTCCAATTACACTTCAGTGTCAGACGGCTGAATTGTAAATGCATAGTTAGTAGTCATCCATTTTGTTTCTCGAAGGTTTAATGAAGTAATGAATCAACATAGGACTTCATTATTTCTGTGCCTACAGTAAATCCAGAAAGTACTACATACTGTGAGCTTTTGGCACAGGTTAACTTACTGAAGCTCAGACGGCGGGAGATGTGACATTAATGAATACAAATAAACATGACAAATATTTATAGACAGTGATCAACACTAATTGGCTAACCTGAGATTTATTGCTGGAAAATACGAGTATTGACTTAACAAATGTACAACTAGTTAGAAATAGGCATTTTGTTAAATTACATTAGTTAACGCTTTAATATTAATGAGTTTTTCTTCGAAAAAGCCCATATAAAAAGGTAGCCAGTATTATTTAGTATATATTATTTGGTTGGTTGTAAAGAGTGCCTTGTGGATTGAGCTTGCAGTCTCTTTGGGCAATTTAAGGCATGCATGAAATATTAAATGTTGTACCCAGACATGTACAGAACAAGAAATGCCTAAGTGTGCTTCCGTGCATGCATGCATTGATGGGAACATAAAAGCAACATATATAATATGCATGATGGCAAAAAAGCAGTTGCTGTGCTATAAGCACTGTAAGACTGTGCATTTCCCCTAAAACAAGCCAGTGGTTATTCTACTTATCATGCACTACCCCATGTTTGGAAATACACATATAATTTGATTTGAGCGCAGTGTGGACACATTCCGACTCATACTGAAAAGTCAGAGGATGCAGGCTGCATTATTAATGATGGTGTAAATTCCTAAGATATAAGCCTCAGTGCTTGATTCAGAAAACAGGGATATTTCCTGTGAATGAGGCTGTGTTGCAGTATTGATCCAAATGTTGGATAACTACAGGCAATTTACGTAATGAAGAACCTCTTCTGCCATAATATGTAGTGCTATAATCACAACTCCATTCAGTGACATGCCATTTTCCTCCATCAACTGAACAGCGCTCAAATGTACTGATACACTAACCCCTGCGCAGCTTGGAGATTTCTTGGCATTTGCCAAGCTTTGGCCCTGCCTCGTCTCAGCAAATGCACAATCAATTTTACCTTCTTGTCTCCTGTTTCTAATCCCCCAACTACCTTCGTTCCTTGCTCGATACAGTTCGGGTTCGGCACACTCACTCTGTTCGATGGTTTTTGCCCTATCAGGTGCGCTGGGGATCGAATGTCGGCACTGTCAGGCAGCTTGTCTCAGTGCCTGAAGATGAATACCAGACAGACAGTTACTCCTTCTCCTCATCCTGTGTCTTATTATCCTTCACCTTGTCTCACATGTCGTGATTGCTGCCTTACTTTTATGCTGTGCTCTGAAATGAATAGAAATCAAAGCTATTATACACAAATCCATTTCCAAAGACTTAATAATGCATAAAAGGTCTGATTACATTATTTTTATACTCATTATCAGTTGAATACAAAAGGCATATTAGAGGCTTTAGCCCTTTATGATTAATCAAAAGCACTTGAGGGTGAAAGCTTTATATCTGATACCTTTGAACAACTGTGTCCAATTTACCACAGATTAGAGTTATTAATTTTGATGGCCACAGTGGAATATCTTCATTCTGTTCTTAAGATTCTGCCACAGTGTCTCATCCATATAGTTTACCATGTTAGCATAGGCTGTGAGTCTCCTCCAGCTGTGATAAAGGCATCGCACAGTTGGGAGTCAGGATCTGGGAAATCGTACTGTATAGTCTGAATAAGTAAGCCCTCGTCAATCATCGCCAAGCTGACATATTGTAAAATGCCTCATTAATGGCTTAATGAATCACAATATAAAAAGGTGTTACCATCTCTGCTGTCTGGCTATAGCTATATATGTGCATGTCACTTTTATTGATCTGGCCTGTGTGTATTGATATATAGTCTCAATCTAATTGCACTCAGTGAAGGTTTTTATGGGGGTTTGGCGGGAAGGACATTTATATGGGTTTGCTTGAGCTCACCTCTAGTCATGTGATTTTGTCATCAGGTTTCCTGGGACAAAAACTGCACCTCCGTCATTAAAAATAATCACTGGTTAGGGAGAAAGCTGAAAAAATGAAAAGGGCACTATGTTTTATTAATAAATCCTGCAACAATCACTTCGTAGCTGCAAGAGGTAACGAAGAGAACAGCTTTAGAGCTGGAATACAGATGAGACAATTTATGAGTTTGTACTGATAGTTGCAGACAAAATCACTATTATGAGCATGATATAAATTCTCAGTTATTGAAAGGGCTAATTCCCTTTTTTTTTTTTAAGTTTACCTCGCATGAGTTTTCTGTAATGTAAAAAGATCAATACTTCATCCCACTGGGAAAATACCAAGAAAATTGATGTTACAATGTGAAACAAACAGTCTCCTAGAGCAAACAGCTGGGGTAAAATACAATCCCCAATGTGCTGTTGCCAAACGTTACCTTCCCAAGGTCATCCATAGAATTACAGGATAGTGCGCTCAGGGCCACCAAAGATGATATCAGGTGGGCTAAATGACATGCCTCATCCCTCATAAAATCCATTTACATTCAGCTGTGTCAGTAATCTCCTTAGAACAATGCATGTGGCTATTGCAGTAATAAGTCTTCTCAATTGCACTTACAGTACAGTATATAAATGACTGTATGTGAAAGGCACTAATGTGTGCATAAGAGTTATGGGATTATTTATGTGTTATGGTTTTAGGCATAAATTAGTAAGTTATCAATTTCTTAGAATTAGCCTGGTAAAATATAATGGACAATTTACCCTATTCATTGCTTTGTAACTAGCCCAGGGAGATTCCTTTTTTATGCATGAGTTTGAAATGTCTAGATGACAGCCCCATTTATGTTCACCTCCAACTTATGTATTAAATCAATACATTAAATATATCCAAGGGAAGGATTCATCAAGTAATTACTTTCAGGGAATTATAATATAACCACCTGAATTTTTACAGAAGTTTCTATAGCTTTTCCACCAGCCTTTTGACTTTTGAACATCTTTGACATAGAGGAAAAGCTCACATTTCAGTTTTTGTCCTCTATATGAAAGTACAGCAGATGTATACAGGGCAATGTACAATATATACAACATTATTTCTGAGCGAAGTTGCACATTTTTAATTATATTTCAGGTTATTACAGGTTGTTTTGACTCATGCCACAACAAATAAGAGACACACCATGATACAGTTTAACAAAAAGTTAAAATATTTTGTTAACCCAAATTATTTAGGAGTGGGGTATGAATGTCTGTATAGTCAGCGGTGTAAGTGTGCATGAGTGATGGATGGGTGTGGGTAGGTGCTGTAAGGTGCAAAACAAGACATAAGAATGAACTTAAGACAGCATACTAAACCAAAAAAAAACCGGTGCCTGTAAGAAGACGGGGGGAAAAAAGCTGCTACAGCAGCAGAAAGGCAGACAGAGACATGAGAGACAAGAAAGCTGCACTGCAGCCAGGCTTAAATAACCTGGGAACACACCGGGGCCCTCAGGTGTTCCAGGTTACACTAACGATCCACCTGTCAAACAAGCAGAGAGACAGGTGAATCACACAGCCAACACAAGATGACACAGCAGGGGTCATCACAAGGTTTAATTACAAACAATTCTTCTCACTGAAATGCACTGATGTATTGTAGCAAGCTTTTAAAATATTGCATTGTCTAGGGCTGTCAGTTTATATAGATGGAGACAGATTTCATTTTGCCCCAAATCTACCAGCCAGTAATGTTTGATTGATGTTCACATAAATGCAGAATACATGTGACACATAGGCCTCTCAACTGAAAAAGATTGTGATTATTTGGGGTTATTCCTTTAAAACTATAAAACCATTTTCTTTGGTTGTTTGTAGGGCATTGCACACATCCTGACTTCTCAAATACCATTTGCTGTTCTCCCATTTCTGCATCTTGATGTCTGTACATCTTACTTTAAGGTGGACGGACACACACACACACACACACACACACACACACACACACAGAGGTTTCAGTAACATCTGATACTGACAACCTAACACTGATCCAGTTGTCTTTTTGCTAGGGTGACCAGACAATTTTTATATTTACATCATGTTGAAAATAAGTTGGATGCATTATTTGTTTGAATGATCATAGACTGTATATAAAGATGGACGACATGACAGCTCCCCAAAAGTGAAGCCAGAACAGGCTGGCTGCAGTATAGGTCATAAACATGACCTGGGCCAAACTTAAAAATCAAAGTACACGTCAAATACATTTTTCCCAAAGATGGTTTTTGTCATTTTAGGTAGTTCTTATCAGGATTATTGTCCTGTGACAAACTGCAGCAGAGGCAAGCCATTACTGCATACAGTACGTACTACCTGCTGGTGCTGGAGTAATATTAACTGTGCTCTCTTTTAGTATAAGGACTCAAGAATTTGATGTTTAACAGGCCTAGACTACATTTTGAATGACACATGTAGAAAGTTATTGTGTGGCCTGAACTGTTTTTTCTTAAGTTACTGGACTTACATAACCAACAAGCGGTTTTGATCAGACTTTAACCAAATAATGCATTTGTGCCACTTCACTTTGCCACCCTTTTTAATTTCCTAGGACTGCCACTAAAACATCATGAAACAAACTAATGTACATTTTAAATGGCCACAGCTCACTCACTGTGTAACCTGCTGCAGCTGTGTTCAGCTGTGTGTGGATTTGGTTTGTGGCCAATGAACCACTGAGTCATTCAGTGGTCAGGCCTCATGCAGGAAAGGTGGTAAAAATCACACCATAAATGGGTTTCCTCCAGTACTGTACGTTCAATCATGGTAGGAGGATATACAATACATTTAAAATAGATTATACCCGTTTCGAGCATACTCTCTCCCTGTCTCTGCCCATCTCTGGTTACTCCAGGGATGAGTAGCAGGCTGCATCTGTCCTACACTGAGCCAACATATTGTGCTCTTTTTAATGTTGTTCCATCATTTCATAACATGTTGTGTGAAAGTGGAAGATGATGGATACTGACCAACTAATGCTTAGAAACTGTACAAGCGGCCCGTGCGGCTCTCCCTATCCTGTGTGTCCTGAGATCACTTTAGCTCTGTGTAGCTGTTTAAAGACAACATCCTTTTGTGTTGTGGCTTGGGTATTAGGCAGTTACCAAAGTCACACTGTTATGTAATGATAGATAAATGGTTAGATACCGTGAGCTTCAGAAAAATGTCCCAGATGAGCAGCTGTCACTGTCTCACTGTCTCAATTGCCCTATCAAAGTAAAAACGGAAAGAAAAACTGCTTGAATCTAAAGCTGTAAAACAGACAGCTTACAAATGGACATCTCCACTCCCTACACACCACCATCTATAAATATTTTAATCCAGATCTACAAAGATGTATTAATTTCTAAAAGCCTTTGTTTTACTCAGGAGCCATATGGCTTGTCTCACTACACTGATGGTGATTTTAGGCTGACCTGATTCACTCATTATATGGTGGCCAGGTACAGACTGAGTGCATAAGACTCAAGATGATGCACATACTATACTGTCCCACAAAGTAACCATCAGGGCAATGCACGTGAGAATGCCTACCTGACGTCTGAAGAATGGCTATTTTATTTTATCCATGGTTGTAGTACAGTATATAAGGAGGACACAGATGATTGAACTGTTGACTGGCTGATGGATTTGCCTGACTTTACTTTCCACACTGTATTTATGAAATTATTTAGTTCAAAAGGACAGTTTGTTTGGGTCCTTCAATTCTAAAATTATACAGCCCTTTATAACTTTATATGAATCTCAAATGTTAGTTATTGTAAACAACTATATGAAACGAATTACAGCAATTTTCATGTTTAAGTTATCGGTGGCACTGTATGGGACAGTTCCAGCTCTACTATAAAATATTTTATTCTAATTTCCTCCCTCATGAAATACACAACAGAGATTTAGCAAAGCCTAATAAATTGCAGATGAATCACATAACGTCTTGGAGTCGTGTCAAACATGAGGTCAGCACTCAGAGTACAGAAATATAAAACACACCTTACTAATTACATTGCATATGCTTTGTGATTAGCACAGCTGCTCAACTACAGTCGCAGGTCTGGCATGTACCTTCCTCACTAATTTGATTAAAAAAAATAGGTAGGTGGTGAGTAACCACTGCAGACATCACTTGGAAAAGGAATCCAGCTTCATTTAGATGGCTTCCAATCAGTGGCACTCAAAGGTGGTAATTATGACAAGTGGGCATGTACACTCTGAGACCACTAACAAGGTGTTGGAGTGGTTCTTTTTGTCATTGAAACGTGCACATGTTAACATCTGATTAACTGGCCACACTGCTTGAAGATCCCGCACCACAGTGGACATAATACCAGTCTAACCACCATAGGTCAAACCTGTGAAGCATGGATTAAAGTAAGTTGCAAAGACTTAGATTTGCATAATTTAATTATTTTATACATTATTTTACATGATTTGACTGACCAAACAGCACAGGATTTCATGATTTATTCTTGTGCTTAGTGGTTTCCTATATAAATCACTCAGCTGCTTTGTGAATAGCGCTATTAGGTATCACAAGCTCACCTTCTTCATTGGAATATTCTGACAAAACTTTCAAAATAAATCCCAAATGTCTTCATGCTGAGCTAAACAAAATACAGCACTTTTCAGAACACTTTTGTCACACCTCTTGAGTGTGTTGGGGGAATGATGCATGTGAGGCTGGTTGTCACATGTTTGTCATACTTTACAGGGTTTGCTGAAAATGTGACAAAACAACTTCTCAATCCCCTGGAGCATATTGTAGAAACCCAAACAGCAATTGTTTTTTGTTTTTTTAAATCTTCAAAAAAGAGAAATGGCACATATCATTTCAATGAACAATGAGATGGTTCACTCACATGATACATTGCATGATGATGCACCCAGTAAAATAGACTTAATAATAATAATAAATCAAAAGGAAAACAGTAAGGTCACAAGGTTACAGTAACTGATTGCAATATTCGCTCTCCTTACTACGACCCATCTAAATCATCACTGGTACAGCCAATAAGAAGTCACCTACTTGCTAAATGGAGATCACCTGTGTGTAATCAAGGTGTGGAGAAGTGATTAAAGTTAAAACACACTTGTATCTGAGTGAGAGGCCCAAGGGCTGGTTGCTCCCTGCATAAACATAAACACCAAGGAACTTTCCAGAAAATCCAGTGATAAAGTTGCCAATAATTTTCACATTAGACATTTTGACATGTCACAGTAAGAAAAGCACAGGTGTTAATAGTAAAATGAATGATTCAGTTTCAGGGTCCTGGTATTGTGCATGCTGGCTTACTGAGATACCGGAAAAGAAGAGGGCCATTGTTAATGTTATTTGTAACACCTGTGCTTTCCCACCATGACAAGTCAAAGTCATGTCTGACACTGCACACAGTGTAAAGACAACAACTATTGTATAAATAAATCTCAAGATATCTATTGTTTGAGACTGGCAGAAAGTCAAAGAAGGTTCTAATAAGACCAAAATTCAATGAGCAGGACTGCTTCATGGCAATATTAGATTAATCTATTATTTTTGCATCAAAATTATGAACTACCTTGATTTATTATGTATTTAATTTGCTTGAATACTGCACATTTGCAAAACATTTCAACTTAGTTATTTTATCCATAAAGTTTCTTGATTTGAATTTCAGAAAATGTTTACACATTGAACACATGTTCACACCTAAACTATGATAGAGGATTTTTTTTCATAGTTCGCCACTCCAATTGGCATTTATTAAATGCTATGTTTGGCATATTGTAAGCTAGGCACCAAAACAAAATGTAGAGTTGGGAACATCATGCTATGGGGAGGCTTCTCTGCAGTAGGCCCTGGAAGACTAATGCAAATGTATTGGGAAATGAATGCAGCAAAATACAGAAAAATTCTGGAGAACAATCTGCGGTAGTCTGCAAAAGAACTGTGGCTTAAAAGAAGTTTTATTTCCCAGCAAGCCGACAACCATGAACATAACACCATGGCTTCAAAACAGTGACAGTAAGTTTTGTTGGCTAGACTGTTCACTTATGGTCTCCATACAATTGCAGTTTGAGCAGTTTTGCAAAGAATGGGGGGAAAAAAGTGTCCATATTTGGTGGCTCTAATACTAATTAAGGTAGATAAAACTGAAGCAATCAAATTCTGATTTATAAAATTGTACTTTATTTAGATCACTTTGGTTTCACTTTGGACATAAAAAAACATTGTTTTATCTTTGTCAATGTAAAAAAGGCCTAATTGCACCCACTGTGTTTTCATGTTGTAAAATAATAAAAGCATGAAAAGTCCAGCAGGTGTGAATACTTTTCAGAGGCACTGTGGAACAATAAAACAGAACCATGCCTTTGTATAAAAGCATATAACCCCAAACCTGACGAGAGGTCTTAAGAAAGATTCACCCTAAAACCCAAATAATCACTGTTTAAAAGAGGTATCTACAATACATGCTGCACTTCTGGGTCCATTTTGTTGTTTTATAGTATATTTTTCCCCCATCACTGTGGATAATTGGTCCACAATGTTACAATATCACAGCTGAGTTTAATTAAGATTTCCCCAAAAAATCATTGTTGCTGCAACCATTAATATAAAATGCTTCACTCCCTTTGCACCAGTTACCCACAGTTACCCAGCCAGCACCAGAGTTTAAAACAACAAATTTAATAGATTTTATCAATGTGAAGCTGAAACACTTATTTTATTACTTGGCCACAGAGTTTCAAAACTTTTTTTAGTGGCAACACATTTAGATAAAACTGGTTTATTTGTGTGCAGAGAATTTTTTTATTATTTTTTTAAAGGTATCAGCTCAAGAGTATCGGGTAGTGTGAAAGAAATTAAAGCTAGTCTGAATCTGGTGTTATGTGAGACCCCACAGTTGATGAAATTGTTAGAGATAATCATAATCAAAAATCTGTATCATGTGCAGAGTATCTGAGATCTGAGATGGGCCAATTCCTTCAAGGAAATTCTTTCTTTCTTTTTATACTACACTTGGACATATCTTTTGGCCTTGAAGATTTTGTGAAAATCACTCCCCACCAGTACCTAGAACTGAGGCTTCTTTGAGTGTTAAAACAAAACAGCAATTTCAGCTGCTTTTCATGAACTGCTTTGAGATTACATTACAGTACCTGAATGACTGTGAATTGTCTAGACTTTCACTTCACTTTGTTTTGAAAAATGAAAACAATGAGTTAAAACATGCTCTACGCGCCGTAGAGCTGAGGGGATCTGCAGGTGATATTTTCTGTGGGTTCATCACTATGAGTGACCCCTTTCACATTATATATATATATATATATGTGTATGTGTCACATATTACATTAGAGGTTCAGTAAATATAAATATTTAAATAGTTGAAATATTGATTAGTGTGGGCTTTAAGCTTGCATTGACTGAGATTTAAATCCATTTGTGGTCCATTACTTCCTTAAATAAAAGGCTTTCTGGCAAGGATCACCTCATAACAGATGAAAATGAAAGTGAAAAACAAAATATCAAACGCAACTCAAATTCAGCAACGCACTTCCTTTTGGATCTAAAAATTACAGGGCATTTGTTTCAGTCCTTACTAGCCTGCAGCTGTGATGCATTGCCTTAATTTGCACTAACAGGCGTACTCAACAGCTAGTCAAGGGAACAGAGCAAAATGACTTCTTACTGGCCAACAGCAATCAGCACACCTGATAGTGAATAGGGCAAATAATTATAAGAGCCAGGCTATCTAGGATGCACAACCACACTGTACAGGGAGGACATGCTGGTGTTTGCAAAAACAAATAGGCTAAAAAGGTTTCCATTATAGACAGCATGACAGGTCTAATACCTCTTTTAAACCACTGTGATGAAGCATTTTTAAGGTACAAAAATAGATCTATATATTTATGCTACCTTAGTTTCATAGTTTCACAGCCCAACTGTATCATAGATGAACACACTTTGTAATGCTTATATCTGTGAAATTATAATTTAAAAAAGGATGTTGTTCGCATAAGAAATGAACTTCAGTAACTCGTGCATTCATTTTCCTGGCCCAGGACAATTTTGTGTCTGGAAAGTTTTTACGTTGTATGATTCAAATACAACAATCTCATTCTCTCAGAGGGAAGCAATTGACTGGCTTAAATTTCTTGATTGCCTCTGTCCTCTGGTGTTGAGACCTTTTTGCTGTGCTTCTCGCTGCACTTTCCCTCATTTCCTAACACATTGGATTAAAGACTGCTTTCCAAATGCTGTGAGGCTCATACTAATATAATGTCAAATTGATCTGTCAGCCAGAGGCATTCTGAATCTGGGACACTTTCCCCCTCCCAAAGGCATGATTAGTGATTAAAATGCTGCACTACATACGTGGAGCAACTGGGGGCTGCTGCTGATTGAGCTTGAAAAAATGAACTTGAGGGTCTCACTGGTCAGTGCATGTCACTGCTCCAACGTTGTCCTAGTTTTGTTCTCAAACAATCCAACACGCTATCTACTTTGCACCTCTGAACTCAGAATGACCCAGTTCATCTGTAAACTAGCATATGAGCTGTAAACTTCACTCTTAATTTGCAGAATAAGTTGACAACTTTTCAGCCTTTACCCCCCCCCCTAGTGTTTCCAAGTGGTATTACAATTGGTGTCGCTGTCGCAAAGTCAAGCGGATCACTTTCAGTTTCCCTCAGCGCCTAGCTACTACCAACAACACAGGACACACTGTGGAATTGTTTCCAATTTTCCGTGAAGAAAGCATGTTCACAGAAGAGAAAGTGAAATTGTTATAATTTTATATTGAGTAATAACACAGTTTGAGTTTGGTGGAGGGGGGAGTAGAAGAAAACACTGTCTAGTGCTTGCTCATGGTGGAAATCGTTGGGTCTCTGTAAATAATAGCATAAAGAGTTATGTTACGGTACAGACCTGCTCTATAGTTCCCTGAGATAACTGTTATGATTTGGTGCTGTATAAAGAAAATGTATTTGAATTGGTTCGTTTTTTGGCTGCTAGCGGTAGCATTTTGGACAGTAGCCGGGCTCGACCAAAGCAAGAAATAACTGAACTGAAGAATCCCAATCTGAACTAGAAACCCCGATCTCAGTGCTATGATAGAGGCAGAGTAAAACACCCGGTAGTCAGTTTGGAACCCTCTCGAGTCCCGCAGCAATCTTCTTCGAGTGAATGCCAGTCTGAGGTTCACTCTTGGTTTGTCCTTGTTTTTTATCACTCTTCTTCTTCTCAGTTACTCCGGTTGTTCCACCGCCTGTCATTTCCACTAGCTGGGGATAGCTACCAATAGCTACCGGAAAATAAAAGCCCTATTCCTCTACTGTTTTGGTTGCGCAGTGCAATGGTTGAGCCACTTACTTTGTGCCGTAAATCGAGCCTTCTTTTTTTCCCGGCAGATTGTACCCGGGGGCAGACAGAATTGCACAGTGAAAGCGAGACTTAGTGGAAACCAGTCTAAACACAAATGGTGTCATTATTTTATAGCCATTACATTGTGCAATCAACATTTACTTCATACTAAGTTAAAGCAAAAAAGTTGTCTATTGTCACTTTAAAATGTATAACTCTGGCAACATCTATGAATTTTAAATTGTTCTCCTCCTAGCTATAACTGCATGGCATTTATCTTGTGTGAATGTTACCAACAGATGAAACGTGTTTCTCATTTTGATGCAGTTACTTGACAGAGAAAGGTATTGTGGTCTAAAGTGTGCGGCAGGAATGTGACACGCATCCCCCGCAAGCAACTGATATGACTGTCAGAGGTACCATAACAATGTTTGTAGGTTTCACAAAGATGTGAATCAGCTGATGCCTTTGGGTGTGACCCATGAGCTTTCTCATACCCTGCGCTACTGTGTGCATTTCCACTCACAAAGGCCAGAGGGAGAGAGAACTTCACAGACCTGAGAGGTGATCATTGGGAACGTCGAGAGTGATGGATTCAAAGACATGTCTTGGCACATTTATGCGCT
Source organism: Maccullochella peelii (assembly GCA_002120245.1). NCBI lineage: Eukaryota > Metazoa > Chordata > Actinopteri > Centrarchiformes > Percichthyidae > Maccullochella > Maccullochella peelii. The sequence goes on from LKNJ01000017.1 coordinate 351,874, forward strand.
CAGGGAGAGTCAGCTAATGATCTGTGGCATATGGACAATTTCTCTTATGGCATTGATCATTTCCTAATCAGAATAGTGCCCCTTAAGGCCGCCATGCTGGATGGATTTCAACCACTTGCAGTGATGTCAAGGGTGAATGATGCTCATCTGTAAAAAAATAAATAAAAAGCTCAAGACGGAGAGGTGAATATTGAGCTCCAGAAGGTCATCATGTTCTAAATCATGTTCTTTATTGCAGTTTTATTGATAAATAATTGTCAATTATAGCAAAGTATACACTAAATCAATGCATGTCTAATTTAAATTGCATTTATATAACATAATAATCATCACCATGGACAATTTACACTCAGCTAACTACACACATTGGCGATTTTCTCCTACATTGAAGCAAGCACATAAACACACCTTCCTGTGGCATATCGTGCTGACATTCACATAATATCCTTTGTGTGCTCAAAGAACTATGGGTAAAAATCATCAATTAAAAAGAGACAAAACCATCATTTACCTCAATTATTGCAGAAATTTGTCAGTTTTCCTCCAAGGCAAGACATCGTCGGATCATAAATCACAGACACACAAAATATTCCCCTGGGAGAGTCGCACTGTGACAATGGAAAATGGCTCTTCAGTGATATAAAGACATGCCTCCAGGAGGAACACACAGCTACTGTACACCTCTCCCACACAGAAGAAAATGGAATTTATATAACATTTATGTGAGTATAAATAGATATATAAAAAAGGTTTATAGTTTTAAAGAGCCCTTTGTCACTGGAATTGCTCGTTTATCAATACAACAGCTACAGTTGTGCTTATTGCATACCGTACAAATCAAATGCTTCACACTACTGTATTTTGTTTGTTTTCCTGTTGAGTTCTAAAGGGTACTGGACTCAGTAAAATATGCTTAATTTTAACTTAATTTTGCAAAGTGATGGTGTTTATTAACACCTAATTTTGGTTTACTTTGTGATGAGTCTGCAATTTGTATCATATCAAAAATGCTGTCTAATCTGCTGTCTCACATTTTTGTATAAAAGTGTTGCTGTGTGTGAAATCACTTCCTATTTGTTAGTGTTCTCTGTTTAACTTACACCAGATGATTTGAGTTATATTAATTACACAACAGCAAAAAGTGATGAATACATTACTTCCACCACTCAACAAAACAAGACATTGTGGTTTAACAAGCAGCCAGCTCATGTTTTGGAGGTATTTACTGACAATCAACACCTAGCTTAACGTTAGCCTCCACTGCACACAGCACTCCAGATGTCCTGCCCAGGTAACTCCTGAATACTACTCATTACTGAAAAAACTATACTGTAACTTGTTGCTGTCCAAAACTATATAGTGCACTAAAGAAATTCATCAATTTCTAAAATTCTGACAGTAGAATGTATTGTCTGTAGCATATATGCACACCTTGTTTTTAAAAATCCCACAATGGTTTGCCTTTGAGAGATGTGTACATTTAAAGTCGAGCACCATAACAGCTTTTAGTATGGGGAAATATGATGATATGATGATACAAAAGTGTCTGAAATCTCACTGTACTTTTACTGAGTGTTTAGGGAATAGGGAATTAATAAATTGGGAAGTGATTTTGGACACAGCTTGTGTCTCACATCCTCCACTGTCCTGTTGACTTGGTGACCCAGTAAACAAGTCAAACACATCCCCAGTGTTCATAAAATGGCTGCTTTTTCCCACATATCAAATGATCATACATTTTCAAAACACACTAAATTAAAAGAAACTACATACAGCTCAGTCTTGGCTGGGGGTGACTGCACTCTTTGCGTAAATTACTTCATTAGCTGGATAGTAAATGAACGAAAACAAAGTCTTGCGTCAGGTTGAGCTCGGCTCTCTTCCAGATGAGGTAAGCAGCTTATCTGCCTTGCAATTAAAGGGATTTTCTTTTTCATGGGCCACAACACAGTTAATAAGCAACTTTGAAGTGCCATAGGAGGAGTGATTTAATAGAAATTGATGAAAAGTCCTACTATCATGGTTGCAGTGCAGACATTACTTTAGTAGTGAGAAGGTGTGGATAATTCAGTGGTATTTGATTTTCAAAGGTCTGTTTCAAGTACTTTAGTGGTTTGAATCAACCCATCTACTGCTCCCAAACCTCACCACCCGTCCTAAATCAATATCGGTCTCATTCAACAAGTTAAAGCCCCTGTTAAAGGATTTAGTGGGTAATGGAACTGGTAACTGCTGACAGCTCCTACTGTGTTGGCTTGCAGTATAATGAATCCTGGGAATACAGCAGAAGGGCAAGGTATTTACCCTGGCTGCAAGGCAACTTCCGTCCATCCTGCAAACAGCTTTGCTGCCACACTGAAGCCCCAGTAATGAGCTGACAGGTGCAATGTTTACACTCGGACTGCCACTCAAGTTTGAGGGGCTGACTCTCTGTTTAGTCTCTTTTGACATTAATGATGCCAGCCAAAATGGCTCACCTTTCCATTGATTGTCACACACTGTTGAAAGGATCCTCACACTCTTGGTAGCTTCTCTAAATGATATCCTTTGATTCTGATACACAAAAGCCAAATGATGCTGCATATGTTTCAGTGTTTGTGAAGAACATTTTAATAATATGCCGGGAAAGATTTATCTTGAAATACATCTGTCTTATCAGTGTAGTAGTAGGAAATATCCTGCTCCCAGTATCCCAGATCTTGTAGATTCACACTATGTATTCTTCTGTTGGAAATGTACCCTTCCCAGCCCACAGAAAATGACAATAAAATATTGTCCAATTCCCTGACAGGGATACAGCAACAGCACTTAAGGATTCTGTGCTATAGCCTCTCTCATCTCTTATCGGCCCGAGTGCTGACCATGACCAGAAATAGAGAACACATGACACCCATTTTAAAGTCCTTACATTGGCTGCCTGTCAGTTTCCATATTGATTTTAAAATTATTTTAATTGTTTTTAAAGCACTTCATGGTCTTGCACCGGTATATATGTCTCATATGCTTATGGTGTACGAACCAGTATGGCCCCTCAGGTCCTCTGGCACGAGTCTGCTAGTTGTTCCGAAGTGCAGGACTAAAACCTTTGGTGAGGCAGCTTTTAGCTTTTATGCTCCGAACCGCTGGAACAGTCTGCCTGAGGATCTGAGGGCAGCTGGAAGTGTGGAGATTTTTAAACGTAAACTTAAAACCTGCCTCTTCAGCCTGGCTTTTGATTAAGAATGTTTTTATAGATTTTACTTAACTACTTTAATGTATTTCTGTGGTAAACTCTTATTATTTATTATTTTATTGTTATTGTTTTTGTCTTTTTAATCTATTTTACCTAGTTTTTAGTCTAGCTTTTATTTAACTATTTATTTTCTTAATTTCTCTTTATTAAGTTTATTAAGTTTTTTTTTATTATTTTTTTTGTGTGTGTGCATTGGTCTCAAATTCTTAGTTTTTTTTGGTTGCTGTTGTTTTTATGGTCTACACTTGTTCTTATTATTGTATCATCTGTGAAGCACTTTGAACTGCACTTACCTGTATGAAAGGTGCTATATAAATAAAGTTTGAATGATCTTTTTGGCATAACGTGGGAAAAACATGTAAAAACGTGTGTCCAGTTTATGTGTGTACATTTCTGCATATTCTACTTAATTGTGAAGAGCTTTCTTTTGGTTTTCTAACATGTTCACATTGTTCCATGAGTGCAGTGATTTCTCATAACTAGGTCAGTTGCAATGTGAAAAAGACCGACAAAATATTCAAAAACAGCCATGAGCCATGTTAACCATTTCCATTATGGATAGACAAAAAGATTTACCTTGAAAAGAGTAGACATTAGGCTGGAGAACATTATCTGCTTTAAAAACCTTCATTATCCATTTTGTTTCCTTTTCTGAGGTCATCTCAGACTATGGTTAACCCACAGAAAGAAATCACCTGTAAAGCTTGCTTCTTGAAGGCACCTCAGCTGCCAGCCTCCACTTGCTTGTGTGCCACAAAATGGTTCTCAGTTCCTCTGCGGCTGGTGAGTGGGCTAATGCTCCTCATTAGAGAAGTGACCTTTCCGGAAATTGCCATTGTGCACTTCTCACCACCCTCTGATTACCTCAGTTACTGTGGCTAAAATCATTCTCACAAGTCAGGGAAACACATTTCAGCGATGCTTCTCTTGGCAAGCTTACGGGAAGGATGAGGGGTGTTGAGGAATGGACTGGACATGATGATTGTGCTCATGTGTTTCCAAAGAAACTCTGGTAATAGTGGTATACAGTAGACCTGTGAATGCAGGACTGTTTTTCATCTGACAGTGACAGAAAATAATAGCTTTGCCCATTGGTTTCAAATGGTTGTGTGTTGTATTAAAAAACTGACCTATGTCCTAAATTACCACTTTTAGTTTTTCTATGCGCTTGATAGCATACATTGCTTCAAACCTTCAAATCCTGTATGTTTGTTCATGATTTGGCAGGATATCTTAAAAACTGCTCAACAGATTTCCATCAAAGTAATCTGAAAAGTTTAGCCTTGGGCCAATCAGCAAGTGATTACTTTCGATGTGGACTTTTCTTTACTTAGTGAGAAATGGCATTTTTGAACATTAACAATTTTCTCATGAATTGCTGCACTTACTTAAATGAAAGAAATTCTGGCAAGTATCCCATGATTTTCTTTTTATATTCTGATGCATATCTGGATCCAGATGAAACATTTTTAATCAACCATTTCTATAACTTCTACCAACATTGGTGGAGGGTTGTGCAACCTCGGTAGAGGTATGCTCTTTATGAATGCTTTTTGTTTGTTAGTTAGCAGCATATTTTTTTAAAATGTATTAAATTTGGTGGAAAATAAGGCTATAGTCCAAGGAATTGCATTTGCAATTGTTTAATGTGACTTGCATGTGCAACTCAATAAGTCACACTGTGCTTGGCCAGTAAACAGATTCTGATTGTCAGTCTACTTCAGGTGAAAGGGATTTGCTTAGCCTTCACACAGAGTGAATGGTGTTGTTCAGTGATGCTGAACAGTAAACACATACAGACGACAAATGAGCCATCACTAAAATCCGGATTTATTGACGTCCTCACAGAAATATCGATACCTTTAGTGGATTCATTCACCGCTGACCGACTATTTTCTCTGAAATGAAATCTGAAGACTGAACTGCATCTGTGACTACTGTAGAGAGTAACTCTAGTGGCGTTAACAGACTCTATATTTGGTTGAGCAGAAGTGTACTGGAGTGTAGTGCTGCAGGATTTTAGTTCATGGCTTTTGAAGAGAAGGTAAAGAGCAGAGTTTATCCTGATTCCTGCTAGAGAGAACCATTAACTATCAGGTTGTTTTTTCCTACTCCACAGATTTAGGGAAGGTCATCCATGCTCATACCTCTTCCTCTTTTTGCTGCTACAACTCTCAGTACACCTGTCTCAGTCAGGAGCACCAAAAGCAAGAATCAAGCAACTTGAATTTTAACTACAGAATGTATGCTCTCACCTTTTAAATCTTTTCATTTTGATTTGCTTTATATACTGTAGGCTACATATTACTATTTTTGTTATGATACCATTTTGTAGTAGTAGGAGTATTTGTCCTCTGAACCACTGTCTCATGAATAGCATGGTTTCAGTGACAACAATATATAGTACACACAAATGTTTTCCTGAAATTTCACATATCCTTGTTGAACTTCATGCATGTTGATTGTAAGAAAACATTCAGTATTGTACATCATCTTAGACATTTCAGATTCCATATCAAATCATCAAGAAAATGCAAATAAATGTAGGAAAACATTAATTTTAAAGGAGACAGTTTGGAGACACTTCTTTTGAAAGTGGCATAAAACAAGGTTTCATAACAGTATGCTAAGGGAGATGGTAGCTGGAGTACCTGGCAGCTTTCACAGCTTTCTCCATAATCACACAAGGCTCCCTGTTCCAGCTGGCATTTCTGGCAACGCACCTTGCATTCCTGGATGAGCCAAAACAAATTGTCATTAAACACAATGTAATCTCCTGTACTAAGAATTCCTTTTCACCACACAAACCACATACCTTCTCTGCGAGGACAATACATAAATAAGCATAAAGCTTTGTCATTGGGTAATGTTCCAATGCGTTTTACCCGCACTGAATGCAGTTTGACATCAGTATCCTGCCTGTCATCACTGGAGGAATCTTTTGATCAGGCTCCTCCAGGAAGTCATTTGGAATCTTCAAAATGCAGCTTCTCAAACACAGCAATCAGGACACATTATAAATGCTGGATGTGAGATTGTGTAAAGTGGTAACAACCAGTCGGGTATGGTAGAGTATTCTAAAAGCAGCAGAGATTATATTAGTGCTAAAAGAAACCCAGCCTGAATCTCTTATTTAATATGATGTGATGCATCTGAAGAAGCACTGGAGCTACATAATAGTGATTTTTTTTTTCTTCTCTTTTTTTCCCCCTTCTGAAATTTAATGTAGCATTAAGCTTTTCAAAAAAACTGACTGACAGAGAAAAGAAACCTGTTAAGCTTTTACGCACAATCATTGATGCATGTCTTTATGGAAACAAAGGAAATAATTCTAAAATGTTCTGCTATAAGATGTGCTAACAAAATTACATAGGCTATTTATGGTCCTATCCCTGCAATGTTTTAACCCATTTCCACAGCCATTCTTTTCCTTTGTGCCGTTCAGGTCCAGCTTGAATTTTTATGTGCCATAACAATGTTACATCCAACATTGCAGGCCATGGTCACAAAGGGACATTCAGTGGCTTTAACACAAAAAACATTTTTTCATGTGGCATAGAAAAGACATGTTTTACTGCATTGGCCTGTGCGGGTTTAATCCCATTACAAATGATGAAAATTATTTTACATGGAAATTGAAAAGGCTAAGCCTAGTGATAGTGGGGAAAAAATGTAATTTAATAACACATTTTTATGTGTTAGTGGTGGACTGACTGACCGACCAATGTTGCCATCCCTAAAGCAGGAGTCTAGGATTAAGAAGCTGTGAAATATGTTAAATGCACCCTTATGTATTGCCCATATGTCCAGGCCGTAATTGGCATTCGTGAATATCACCAATAATTCCATCAGGCCAAACAGATTGTAAAAAATGTGTTGTTACAAGAATAGAAACAGCAGAGCATAAGCAGTATGGACAAGTTTGGCTACCATTGTCAGGACTTAAAGCTGCACTAATCAAAATTCTTATACAGTATGAACAATGGAAGAAATGATTATGTGTAATGTGAAAGACGTTGCTTGTAGTGATGAACCAACAGAGGATTATTATCACCCAACTTTGTCGCTCTAGTGAGTGTTTTAGCATCTTTTAGAACATTGTTTTGTTTTTCCAGCCCACATCTCCACTCTTATCAGTCACGATTGCAGCAGGCAGTTCTTTTCAGTTCATAAATTCTGATAAGCTGAGTGTTAGCTACCAGCTACCTGCCTGGCGCAAAACAAAAGAAAACACAAGGTTAGTGATTAGCTGGTGAATATATCAGAGCATCTAACAGCTGAAGAACTATTATATTTCCCACCCCAAAATAGAGCTAAAAGGAGAGTGAATATTGGACTTATATTCATCAGGTGGCCACAAACATGACTCTAAAAAAAATGCTATCCAAATCCCAATACACTTTGTGTCAGCTGAATATGTAAATAGGCAATTGTTTGCTAACAGGAATACCATAACACCTTAAGGTGATGTGTCAGACATTGTATTTTCAGCTTGTTTCTCTGTATCCATGTGATCAGAAAAATCAATTAATGCAGCTTTAAACTAATGTCATGATTTCTGATTACATAAAGTATGGGGTGCTAAATATGCTAATCTGGATACCAGATTACAGCTGTCTTCTGTTTAGAATACGTCACTCAATAAGAGACATGCTTAAGATAAATATCTCTTCACACAAAGAGTATTTTCTAGAAACAAGTGGAACTGTATGGATTTTGTTCAATGTTTCTGCAATACATCTGCAATGTGAGGGACATCTCACCTAATTAATTATTTTTTATTAATTTATTTGACAAGGACGATACATGTGAGCTTTGTTACATTTACATAAAATGCAACTGACACAATGTATATAGGGCTTCTGGCCGTAGCAAATTGGCAGTTCTTGTCCCTGGTTAGGCGTTTAATGCTGTTGTACAACAGCTTAGCACTGAATGACATTGAAGTGTTGACTGACTGACAGAAAGTGGCTTGAAGGCAATGTTTTACTGGTTAAGAAGATTTCTTTTGTCATCTCTGGATAAAACACTGACCGATCAAAACTGTGCTGACATACAGTGATATTTCAGCCTACAGTATAACAGCAAATCTCCTCCCTGAGTGGAGCCTCATCCCTCTTTAATGTGTTCTATTCCAAGAAGGGCTCGTGGGGTGGATGCCTCTCGGATGACCTTCCACCAGCTGATGAATTCCTCCACATAAACACCACGTGGTATTGTGACAGCGCTCGGAGCAGTCATATTGAAAAGTCATGTTCTGTCAAGTGCAAGTTAAGCTATCATCCATTTGGTTTTTATGGAAAAAACGGCCTCTCTGTTTTAGATTCAATAGGAATCTGGACCAATAATATGATGCTTTTTCTCTGTGAAGTAGTGGATTGTTGATTACTTCCTTTTTAGCATGAGCGGTATTTAAGGGGCAACAATCATTTACACTGTGCATCATATGCAGTGGGGCACACCAAAAGAATAACTTTCACCAAGCTTTACATAAAGTATGTGGGAGGTAGCAAACACATAATAGACTTCTTACAGTGGATCAGGGATGCAAGCTTACTCAGATACCTATGAAATTGATTTTTCCACTGTTGGAAGCTATATATACGCTACAATAAGTCACTCATGGAGAAAACTGAGCCAATCTGATGTGTAATGCATGGCTCCGATGTGGTGCGTGCATCCACATGGTTTGTTTTTATCAGTGTAGTAAGGTGGTAGATGGAGCTTGGCAGAGTGTAATGGAACTCCCACTGTACCCCTCATCCCAAAGGGTTGAGATCGGTCTGATACTATTAATAATGACATTCTGCTCTCAAGCCAATTAATCCGCAGCTGCAACAAGAAAATAGATGTACTTCACTTGAAACATAGGGGGAGGAGAGGAGTTGCTTATGTTGCACAATGCACTCATAAATTCAATATAGAACTGGCAGTATAGATGAGGAGGAGACAAGTGGAGGCTATATAGTCCCACAGCACTATTGTTGGAAAGTTGCAACCAGGACGAGAGAAAGTATGACTGAAGCAGGGAAATACTCTTATAGTATGGAGGTGTTAAATAACTTTTATATAAATCTGTAATCAACTGTATATACACTAGGGCTGCAACTAATGATTTTCATTGATTCCATGTTGATTATTTTTCAGAATAATTAAATCAATAAATAAATAGAATGTCTGAAAATACTGAAAAATGCATGTCACCATTTCCTAGAGCCCAAGGTGACATCTTCAGATTGCTTGTTCTGTTCATCCAATGGTTCAAAACTCAAAGATACTCACTTTACAATTTTATATAAAACAAAAAAAGCAGCAATTCGTCACATTTGAGAATCTGGAATCAGCCATTTTTTTTGGCACTTTTGCTTGATAAATTACTTTAAACTATTCATCAGTTATCAGTGACCAATTATTTCAGCATATACAGTATATGTGCTGTAAATATTCATGGACAAACCCTAAAGATTTAATTCAAAATAACTATGAAGTTGCTAACCATTTCAATCACTAAAACAAAGGTGAGTGATTCTTATTAGCAGCATTCATCAATCCCTTTATGTAGTATACTAACAGCTATCACATCCCTGTTGGTCAGTTTTTGTACTTGTGAACACGGTTCCTTTTTATTGTTATAGTCAACAACCCCCGTCCCTTTGACATAATAAATAATTTTGCAGTTTTTTGACTGATGCATCTGAGGTAGTTGTATCATGTTAACATGAAAAAATCAACCTGCTGATTGCCAGAGCTCCTACCTGAGAACTGCTGCTAATTTGCATTCATCAGTAAATGAGCCACCTTTTTGTAGCAGAGATGGTATGCCTAAATAAGTTACTAAAGTCATTTTCCACAATGAAGTCTTTACACGATGAGGTCTGAAGTTACAGTAAGTCTAACTACTGACCAGAATAGCCTGTGCATTTTACTTCAATTACTGTCTCTTTACAGTAAGAGATAGTTTGCCTTTGTGCAGCAGAAACATATTTTAGACAGCACCTCAGATACAAAGTTTCCTGTACCCAGTTTGGAATTGCTATAATGTTTGTTTGGTACACCAGAGATGCACAACTCACCTAATGAGAAAGTTAACAAAGTCGTGTCATGTCATGTGCAGGATCCTCATTTATTTCCTAACACTCTGAACTCTCAGATCTTTACTTTTGAACTGAATTTAAAGCTATAATAAACTCTCGTGGTAGCACAAAGCATATCATGAATGGGCATTAAGTAATCTATGACCATCTTTACTGACCTCTTTGGCAACCAGCAGGATTTACTATATCGATACAACTGATCTCCTCCTACACAGATCTCTGATACGGCATCCTCTGACCCATCACATCCTCTAGTCACCCTGCAATTGACTTAAACAACAAACTCACATTTTCACAACAGAACAAGCCAACAAGAAAGAGGAAAATGCAGTACTACAGTATATTAAAAGGCCTATAAGAATAAGGCTTAAAAATCCTTGTAAATGAAATGAGCAGTTCAAACTACTGTGTGTGTGTGTGTGTGTGTGTGTGTGTGTGTGTGAGTGGGATTGCAGTGGAGAGTGGGGGGTGGAAGTGCCTTGAAATCCCACTGGGCACAGACTTTTTATTCCTATTTTTGAAGGCCAGAAATCTCTAATCATTGAGTCATTGGTATTGATCAACAACCCCATTAACAGTGTCCCCCTTCAACATATATTACGGACATTTGGTGCAATTGGGCAGTAAAAATCATACTTATCACCACTAAAAGAACTTTCCACTTGTCTGAAAGGGGCTTTTGGCAGTGACAAAGCTTGCAAATGAAATAACCTCACTGAGATTACATTCTCTGGAAAATGAAGATCTCAAATGCAGGCACAGTCTTAGTGGAGAGTTGGTGAACTAACTGGGTGTTCCTTATGTAAACTGCATAAATATTAAGCTTCTTGCCTCTGAAGTGTGTGTCAAAATGTTGTGAATTTGGCCTGTCAACATCCTCTGCACGGTATTATTAGAGATGCTTTTCTCCCTCTGAACTCTGAGGTCATGTTAGAGGATGGAGATGATGATGTCTGTGATATTTTGAGCCTATTCTTAATATTTTCAGTATTTTGCTGTCTGCTATTGTAAGCAACGTTTATGATGAAAACGGAACTTGACAGCTGTTCTTTGTGTTTTGGCCCCTGATGAACTATTCTGTCATGCATATTGTTTGAGCAGGACTCAAGACATTTAACATCCTGTCTGTCATGTGGCTTGAGCATTTTGTGAGGAATGTCTCTCAATGCCTGCTTCACTTGCATAAAGAAATCCACTGATCTAGCCATGCTTTTCTGCAAAATCCCTTCGATATGAGTCTGGCTTATATTCCCTTAGCTGTCTGTGTGTAATAGCTCGGGCTCAAATAGGGGTAATATATGCATGCCTCTGAAACAATCAGTCTTGTTTATCCAGAGCCCTTGAACCTCCAGGATCAGAAAGTTTCTGCAATGAATTCTGATTTGCTAAATCCCTGTCCAATTTATTGCCTCAACTCTGCGCAAACATCAAAACAAACTCTCTCCCTTTATTGTGCCACCAGCTGTTAGATTTGGGCGAGAATAACAGAAAGAAAGGGTTGGATGATAGAGACATGGAGGATTCACAATTTGTTTATTAATGTCTCTTTCCTTCTCACCCTGTCTCTGCCTCCCTCCTCTTCATTTCCTCTTCCCTGAAAGATCTTTGCATCTGCACTGCAGGGCTTCCTAACTGTGAGGGAACAGTAACATTTTGATAGAGACCTTGAAGGGTGCCATGGCAGGTGGATTCATTTGAAAGTTTCCTTGGTTGAGTCTCCTGCCACACTCAAGAGTTATATTTGGTGTTAGTAAAATTCTGTTTCCTGAATGTCTATGAAGTTGTTACAGTGAGATGGAGCAGTGTGGGTTGAGAGCACGAATGCATAATTTGTATCTCAGGTGTTCATTGAAGTACACTCGCTTGGCTGCAGTCACAGATTTGCCCAAAGTGTAATGTAAAATCTCAGTTTATGGCGCATCTGTCCTTTTTCAGCCTTGATGAAAGTAGATGGAAAATGGAATGAAAAGAGTCAGATTTAGAGCTTGAGAAATGATTAAATGCTCAAAGCCACAGTTGCTGGTTGGACATCTGCTTACTTGTCATTGTCTCTAATTATGATGCTAAACAATTAGTAATGCAAATCTGCATCCCTTTGGAATTTGGGGGCAATGCAAAAATATTTAGCTGGACATGTAGCCTGATTGTAATTTGCATATAATTCAGAATAAAATTAATTATTCTCCACACTGGAAATATTTATTCAAATTTTTTCAGTTGTTTGGTATTATCTATTTTTTAATGAGTTCACCCATAGGAGGAATCAAGACTAAGAATCTTTGTGGCTATACAGCGGTGCTTTGTGCTCAATGCTAACATCGGCATGCCAACGTGCTCACAATGAGACTATTTTACTAATGCTATGCAGGTATGAAGTTTATCATGATCATTATCTTAGTTTAGCATGTTAGCATGCTAACATTTGGTAATTAGCACTAAACACAAGCACAGTTGAGGCTGATGGGAATGTAATTAGTTTTGCAGGTAGGCCTACTTAATCATAAACCAAAGTGTTTTTTATAACTTTTGACCTGATGATGCCGCTAGATGGAAAGTTAATAGATCACACAAAATTAAATTGTAATTATTATTACAATTAATCCTAAAGAGGAACATGAATGTCTCAACCACATTTCATGGGAATCCATCTGATATCTGTTGACTGATATTTCAGTCTGGACCAAAGTGGTGGACTGACTGACCGACCAACGTTGCCATCCCCAAAGCAGGAGTCTAGGATTGAGATTAAAACGTTAATATTTGATGTAAACTCTAGTAATGTTTTCTTTAACTTTCAGTAACAGCCCAGCCCTTTAAGAACTTTCTAACAAGCTTCAGTTCTCCATTTGGTGGTTAGTTTGATCTTTTGCCAGACTCTGCATGTCAGATGTTTTGGATGGGATTCAACAGCCTTTTTTGATCTGAAGATGGTAATGGCTGTATATAGACTAGGAAATTCAGGGGGAGCATATGATTCTTCCACTCATCACAATTTCAGTGTTTTCTACACATCCAGGGGCAATTTTGCATATTTCTAATTATTTATTTATTTTTCTTTCACTAATGCCGTCTAGATACTACATTTGACACCCTAGTCGACTAGATAACGCTGAATAAGTGCAGCTAAGAGGAGAAATTCTGGCTGTGAAGTGATATACTGCATATCAGTCTATACAAACCTCTCAGATTACGCTTTTTAATCACATATCCACACCAGCAGGGCATTGGGTGGTGGATCTCATTGCAATGACAAAGCATTACATTAGGACTTCGGTTGTGTGGGATATTCCATCACTAAATTTCCCTGTAGCTGTCCACATGCCCTTTCTGCTGCCGAGTTTATCATAACAGCTTGAGAGTAGATGACCCGCCAGACGTTTGTAATCTCACACCGAGAAGCTTGTGACTGGGGTCGCAATCAGATAAGAGACCATAGGAAGGGATTATAAATGGTGACAGTGGGGAAAAGGCTATAGATTCCACCATAATCACTGATAGATGCCGAATGTCCTCTGTCACCCCCATCACAGACTACTCAGTGTAAACACATGCTATGGCAAGCCCTTTAAACATTTAATAAGTGGGGGTAATAGCAATTGTAGATATCAGAAATCGCTTTTGACTAGTTAGAATTCCAAGCCAACATATCCATGTAATTTTGTCTAATAGCATTTCTAATTAAAAATATCTACAATTCATTTCTCACTAGTCAAAATGTTAATTCTTGATATCAACAATTTCTTACTAGTGGAAATGTTCATTGTCTGTAACTTAATTACAACTAGTCAACTTTTACCATTGACTTCTATTCAAACTCAATTGCAGATATCTATAATTCAATTTTGACGTGTAGCAATGTTCATTGTAGATATCTACAATAAAGATATCATAAATGGAATTGTAGATAACTAAAATTAAATTCTGACAATTCGAAATGTAATTAATTATCTCGGCTTGGAATTGTAACTAGTAAGAATGTAATTTCAGAAAATGATATTTGTACTAGTAACAATTATATTTAGGATTTACAATTCCTTTTATAACTAGTCAGAATTGAATTTTAGATATCAAAAAAGGAATTTTCACTAGTCAAAATGTCATTTAAGATTTCTTCAATGACGTACATACATCCGAAATGAATATGGTAATTTGGTCTGCCTCTGATTGGCTTACCCTGATATTCTTACCCTAACCCTAACCAATCTCACTCCTCATGCCTAACCAACCCGACCAACGAAGGCAACTACTGGCCAGGCAGAGGCAGAGTAGGGCGGGTCTTGACTTTGCGGACATATTGGAAATGCAGTTGTTTCCTAAAATTGGAAATTAACTTCCACTAGTCACAATCCTTTATTTAACATGTGGAAATTTAATTGTAGATATTTGTAATTGTTATTCCTACTAGTGAAAAAGGAATTACTGACATATATATATATATATATAATTAAATTAAAGGTGTCTTTTAAATCAGTTTGGATTAGTTGAAATGCAATTTCTACATGTGAAAATATATTTGTAACATGTCAAAACTGTTTTACAGCTATCTTAAATGAACATTTTAACGAGTCAAAATAACATTTTGATGTCGAAATGTCATTTCCACTGGTGAAAACTAAATTGCTACTAGTCAGCCCTACTGATTAAATGTTGAAAGGGCTTGCCATACACCAACCCAATATCTGATATCTGATATACTGTATATGTCTGTTTATTTTGCAGTGTATCTAATCCCCCCCATGATTACGTTGGTGCAGCTGTGAATAAAGTGAGTGAATTTAGAGCTCACACACAAAGCGCAAGCTCATTTCTTCTTGCTAGTTTGTAAGGCCCCATTGAGAGTGTATGGTTGTGTGGGCAGGTTAATGATATCAGCTTGAGAGTAGTTTTTAATCACGAACAGACTAATGAGATAGGTTGGGCTGGAGTCACTCCAGCAATAAACAGCATCACAAGTCGCTCCATTTCTCCCTTTTTCTATTTCTTTCTTTCTGCTTTCTTCACTGCCTAAACCCAAGAATGAAGACATTTAGGAGAACCTGAGAGATGAATGAGCACACCCAAGATGTGTGGCTTAAAAGGAATCAGACATATTTACAGGAGTGAACAGCAGGACAGATTCACCCGGTGGCGAGGCACGAGCAGGTTATTGGCAATGGAGGAGCAGAATTAAGAGTCAGTCCTGGTCAAAAATTGGAAAAAAAAAAATACAAATGTCCTGACGGCTTTTGACAGAAAGATATATCCTAGAAATACATAGATAAATATAAATGATGACATAACAGGATTTAAGAGTGAAAAAAGTAAAGTAAAGCTCTGGTCAAATGGCTTTAAAGGAACATTGTCACTTATTCATAGAATTATTCATAGTAAATCAGAAGAAAAAAGATCCATTCATGTTTTTACTGTTTTGCGACTCTACAGCCCAGCAGTTCTGTAGGGAACGGAAGCTCCCTTTTTTTTTTTTTAACTCCTTAGTACTGAAACATGTTTCACTCCATTAGAGAGTGAAAATTGGAGCCATGGAAGTGTAAAGAATTGGACATCAGTCCCCCTAAGCCCCTGGGGTACATCAAGAAATGTTGGCTTGCCAAGCTTTCCCAGTTAAGAGCATGTTCAGTCTGTGGAGATGGCTTCGAGAGTACATTAATGCAATATGTTACTCCATGCTGGCTGAGCCCTGTGTTATATTTCATCCTGTAACTTATGGGTTTGGATGCTGGCTGGTCTTGATGAAAAGGCTCACACTTTCCACTACTATACTTCTATTTAAAGAGATAATCCACAACATTTTCATATAAATAAATTATCTTTTTGGTACTTGCTACTGCCGACTGAGATAGCGCTTTGTGATTTAACCTATATCCAGTTTATGAATGCTGTAGCATTTGCTTTTTTAAACATCCAATGATGGTAGTCAGAAACCGACAATTTAACTGCAAACACCATCACCAAAAATTAATAGAAAAACTGGGTTATAGGCATGAGCAATGATGTGGCTGATTTATGCGTTCTTCGTTCCCACAGTGTAGCAGTGGAACTCTTCTGTGACAGAACCACAATAATCAACGTGGTGGAAAGCTTATTACATCAGGTGAACACAGGTGAGGGGAATGGTGTTCATAAAGTACGACAAAAAAGACAATTGTCTTTCTAAATATAGGAAGTATTTTTTTATTTACTCGTTGATATCAACATGCACTTTTTGACTGTAGTGACAGTCCAATCTAAAGTTTGGGAAAATCCACATATCCATCATGTGTAGAGAAGACACCCACAAGGTGATGGTAGTCTGTTACTGTCAATCACTTACCCTTCATCTGAATGACTGACTTCTTGTCTTCGTCACTTTATAAATGCTCCAAGTTGTGCACACGCAATTAGACTCCAGAGGCTTTTTGTGGCAGATTATCTTTTTTTTAGACATCAATGTTTTTGTCTTTTTTTTAAATTAATGTTTATTATAATTCAAGAGGAGTTTTGTATCTTCATTAGCATATTGTTCTTCCAGCTGCTCCACATCTTATGTGCTTCAATTCATCTTCTTGGTTTGGTTTTCAACTGTTCTGATTCGCTGTGGATGCTAAAAAAACTAAGCCACCCATCTACATCTACATGAACATAAAGTACGAGACTGATACGGTCAACAGGAAGTGGAGATTTATTATTATTTATTTAAGATACAATTACCCTCACTGTGTCCTGCTGCAGAGACACGTACCATCAGCTTTGCCTTTAATTCAGATGAGGAAAAGAGCACCACTTCCAGGAACTGAAGCCTCATCACCACAGAATACAAGGAAAAACACATAACAGTACTGGCTACACTGGTTGAGTGACAAATCGTTTTATTTGCAGTGCAAAACCCTCCCAACAACAACAACCATTTAACACCAACAATATTGCATAAGGACATGGAAAAAAAAAAAAGAAACAAATTATAAATTCATAAATAAGTACATGAATTTGCAGATTATCACTTTATATTCATTCCAGTTGGTTCATGTTTGTGTGTTACGTCACAGTGGATTAGCCGCTCAGAATGCTGGTGTGTGTTTTTCAGTAGGCGTGGTGTGAGTCCTGCTCTCAGACTGTGGGCATTTGGTTTGGAACAGATTATGAGATTCTGCGTGTGCCGTTGGCCTTGGGAGGATAACCACACATCAGCACAGATCGCCGCACAAACTGGCATGGAACTAGGTGATGTGAAGGGCCCTGGGTAATGCAGTGTGTGTGTGTGTGTGTGTGTGTGTGTGTGTGTGGTGGGGGGGGGCATACCAATAGAGAAGAGAGAGAGCATGTGTATATGGGTAGCTTTATTCTTTTTAATCATATTAAGTTGGATCATTAGATGGACCCATTTATACAGGGCTTTCACGAGGTGTACAGGTCCAAATCCTATTGGATGTCGGCCTAATCTACTGCAAAAGCTCTGCAGCTTCCAGTTTTGGTGCAGACTCTGTGTCCCTCGGTGCAGGCCTGGGTATGAACATACGTGCAGCATTAATTTGTCTGAATTAGGATTGAAAACAAATTGCCACTCTACATTCCCAAATCCAGGCGTGATTGAGAAATAATGAGCAGCTCAGCCCACATAAATGGTTCACGAGATTATCCCCCTCTGAATTATACAGCTCACCTCTTTCCTGGCTAGGAAGTCAGATGATTTCATTACGTACAGACCGTACAGATTGTGGACATAACAAGCCTAGAAAAAGCCTTGGACCGTCCTCATCAGGCGAAGGTCCTCGGTATTGATGTCAATCCAACCATATTTCTTCTGCTCTATAATGATTTGTGATGTTTGGAGAACGTTTTCCAACCTTGTGTCCAACGCATCGGATTCATCATTTTCAGTGTGGTACACATATTGCGATAGCCCCGTAGACTTTGACCTTCCCTTGATGGTGAAAGCCTCATTCTCAGTCCACTCCCATCTAAAATGCTAAAAGATTATCCCTTAGCAGCATTTCATGCTATGATAGCGCTAATGGCAAAAATAGAATCATGCTCCTCATCGCTTCAGGATGAAGGTCCTGCTGATATGACCTTTAGAGTTCGGTCTGGGGGCTAAAACCAATACAGTCACAATTCTGGAGTTGGCTCAAGAGACCACTGAAAGTGATGATGGTCAGTGGAATTACATGATTTTAGCCCCTCAATTCATAATGCGAATCACTCACATGATGTATGAAATACTCTGTTCCACTGGGAGGGTTCCATGATGTACGGCATTCCTGGATCATATGAATGCACATTCTCACTTTATTTATACAATAATAGATGTGTGTCAAGTCATCTGCTGTGTAATCAGCATTTGTTATGGTAACATGCACACATTAACCAGTTTATCAAGCATGAACAGTCAAAAAGGTGAATAATGCTACGTTCATGTTGGACGGATATCCAACGGATATGCCAACTGATATCAGTTCAGTGTAAATAAAATATTAATAGAATAACAGAACATTAACAGATACAATCAATTCACCTGTTTTAAAAGAAGCTATATAGCCTACATACATAGCGTGTTCATATATGGCAAAATTAGTTAACAAACCACAAAAAATATATACAATGAAAGCAATAAATGTAGCTAATTTATCTGGTGTGGCTACAGAGCTAGTAGTGACATTAACTATCTTAAAATAATCTGTGAATGCGCCCAACTTCTGACAACGGGATGTTCTTCATTCCTACCATAGGCCTTTGTCACAGCAGACATTTTGACTTGTTGTAAAAGCACAGGTGAACTAAAAGCTACTAATGTTGACTCCTTTATATTCAAGTGTCCCAGTAAGCCATGATTTAAGAGCAGATAGCATAGCCACAACTGTGTACTATTTGAATTGCAAATTCAAAGAGAAACACTGTGTGATTCATTTTTTTGGAATTATTTTATTTGTATCACAGTTTGAATCAATGACTCAATTTGCTTAAAACACTTAACTTGTAGATGATAATTATACTTTTTCAACTTTTCCGACCTCTTGGTTAATGTTCATGCGGTGTTTACAAATGTTGCAAATATTCAGGAGCCTCAAAACACATCAAACACTCGTTTGAGTGGCTGATCCTTATAGATATTATTCAAAGAGGTATTCCAAGCATGAATTATAGTATGTGTGTGTTGGTGCAGAAAGGTGAGCAAGAGGAAGAGAGGTAGAGAGAGACAGAAATACATCGGCATAGATGGGGAGGGAATTGGAGTGAGATTTGATAGAAAGAGAGCGTGATAGCGTCGGAGCGTTTAGTATGCAGAACAGAAGGCAAACACTTTTAGCCCTTCTGTCGAAGTCTGGGACTCCTCTGCAGTGAGCGGTCTAAACTTTCTCATATAAGCCTTCGCCTCGAGCCGTGAGCTCAAATATTTCAGTCACATTCACTGAAGCTAAGGAAAAAAAATGCCTTATTACTTATGATCAAAGGTTGGTGTTTTCTGGAGGAGACATGGAACGTCTGCTAGAATTTGCATTAGGAGTTGAAGGCGGGTCATTTTCAGTGAATGGAGAGACATCCAGAAACAGGCGGGGATTCGTTGTTTTCCCTGCTTTTAAGCTCGCTTCCTTTTAAGAAAGTTTACATGGGTAAACAGAGCTCCATGAAATCTAAATATGAGTATTAGGAATGAAGAGTTAAATTGTGTTCTCCCAGTTAAGTCACCCTGTAACCTGCAAAGAAAAAAGTCTGCTTGACCTTTTATTTCTTTAAATCTTTACAGTAAATTTCCACAGATACAAGATTTTCTGTTACACCTTTGACTGCTGCACTCAGTGTTATCTTTTGTAGGTCTCTCTGGCCTTGTGAGAGTACATAACACAATATAAACTTGCAAATAAATATAAAACTCATGAAAGATACTTGTCGTCTCCTGTTATATTATGGAATGAATGGTATTTAAAATATGTTGAGATGTCATGAAAAGTATGGAACTCCGAAATGGCCAATATTACACAAATAAACGAAGATGTTATTAAACAAATAACCACATGAATTAATACAGAGAAATTATGAATGTAACCAACAAATGATTATGCGATTTTAGTTTTTACAAAGAAGACAACACGGACAAAACAAAACTCAAAAACTGCAAATTGGGTTGGAGTAAAAATGTATTCTGTTGATTTAGTGTTTGTTTATGTCTGTGTGTGTGTTTCACTCTGCCAGTTTGTGTGGATGTGCGTTAGTGTGAAGAGAAAAAGAAAAAAGGAGGCATGCGGGTATGGCGCAGGAAAAAGAAATAAAAATAAAATATTAATAATAGTAATAATGATGAAATAAGCTGTCAAGCCAGCGAAGCAGGATTGGAGCACCACTGGAAAGCACTCAGACTTGTCAGCTGCGTTAGGCCAGGTTGGTCAACAATATTGTAATTACTGTTTACCTCCATCACGATTAGTGTGACCCCCTGTTATAGAACCATTTTCCAATACTCCTTTTACTTTATTGTGTTGTGCTTGATATTGGTCCTCCTTGCTTTGGACCATCCCAGACCCTTAGGAGGGAAAAGACTGTCTCCCCCACTTCATCATTTAACAGATTTATTTTTCCAACAGTGATTTGTAACTGTTTTGGGAAGGTACTGACAAATGCTGTTGATGATGTCCTGATGCCAGGGGTGTCAGATCAGAAAAGGCGTATACATGTCATTCTGGAGGGCAGTTACAAATGATATATTTTGTGATTCAATTTGGAGGACTTGTAGGAGGTAGCTGGCCCATCAGGCTGACCCACTCCAGCTGCCTGGTACAGGGCAGAAGCACCACCCATCTAAGTATGAGATGGTTCAAGACGGTGCATTGTTATTTCATAGTGTCATTTTGGCAGTTAACACCTTTGTTTCACGCCACTTTTCATGAGTTTGTTGTCGGCAATCTCCACCCCCTCGCCCTTCAGCCAATCACATGCCCCCAGCCTGTCAGCAGCTGTCAAGCTAGCTCATGTTAACTTGAGAAACCAAAGAGAAAGACTCTACACTCTCTTTTTTGCCTGTCTTGTTACATCGAAGATAATAAAGAAATAACATTTGAACTGAACGTTAATAATTTATTAAATTATTTCATAGTGTATCAGTTAATTTTTAAATATATGTATGTATGAATACGATTATTTCATAATGTTTTATTTATGCATTTAATATTAGCTATTTTGGAGTTCCAGCAGCCGGGCTATGCACTCTGGAAATACTAATACATGGTTTCTGAGCAAATTACAGTGAAAAGCTTACAACAGCTCTGGCTTGTTCACATCTCTGTGACTTTTCAGGTTAAAATCAGTCAGTCAGGGTTACTCAACCTGCTAAGGAAGTGGCTTTTAGTAACACCTGCCTCACCCCTGCTAAAAAGCTTAGGATTTTTATTCATTTTTTAAAGCTGTTTTGAGTTTGATGGAGAGCTTTAGTGTGTCATGAGGTCTATCATTTCTAAAAATGTTAAAATACTCTGCAATGTTGATGGGCAGTTGAAAGATTTTCTTCAATTTTCTGGCATTAAAATGGTTTGTTGGATAAGATTGAATAGTGGTTTCTTCTATTCAAAGATATTCACATCCAAACCCATAATGACAATTTTTGATCCCTGTTGTTGTTATTATTATAGTATAACACATGGCTGTTGGTGTATGCTGAAAGCATGATTCACATGGATGTCACCTGCTGAGTGCAGAATAACAGCTAAACGCAACATTTTGCTATGCTAATTATTTTCCTTTACCAGAGTTTTTTCCACAGCCTGTAGTTATTTTGATTCCCTGCCAAGATGCTAATCCATGTTGCATTCAGACCCTCACTGCAGATGGAGTGCCCATAATAAGCTTCATTTCCCTTCATCAGTGCAAAAGGACGGTAAAACTGTTACTGACACCAAGAAATACACTCT
Source organism: Maccullochella peelii (assembly GCA_002120245.1). Classification (NCBI taxonomy): domain Eukaryota; kingdom Metazoa; phylum Chordata; class Actinopteri; order Centrarchiformes; family Percichthyidae; genus Maccullochella; species Maccullochella peelii. The sequence goes on from LKNJ01000017.1 coordinate 374,073, forward strand.
GACTGAGGGGTGGGTTTCAGTTGTTGCACCATCTGATGAGAAAGTTCTTGACTTCCAGTAGAAGCCTGCAGGCTCAGGTCATCGTGTTTCTAGGCACTGTTAAATGGAGCTGTGGCCCCAGCATGGCACTGCTGTCAGACCTCACAGCCTCTGCAGACAACTTAGGGGGCTTGTAAAGAGGCCAAGGCTGATGGGTTTTGAGTCTCCTTGGGCAGTCAGCTGGAAGAAAATTGGAATGATCCCATGGTGTGTGTGTGTGTGTCTGTGTGTGTGGCAGTCAACTTTGAAGTTCCAGAAATAAGGGGAGATGGATATATATATGTGTGTGTGTGTATATATATGTATATACACATATATATATATATGTATGTATATGTATATATATGTGTGTGTATATATATATATATATATGTGTGTATATATATATGTATGTGTGTGTGTGTGTGTATATATATATGTATGTGACACAATGACCAACAACATACCATGTGTATATACAAGTCAGATGTTTGTGTATACATAAAGATTGATTAATGTAATAGATTACAGTATATACATGTGTACATGTTAAAACATGTTTCTTCAATATTTTTCTCTATTAAATGTCAGAACACAGTGAGAAACGTAAAGACAGACAACGACATTTTATCGGCTCAAATAAAACTAATGATGCTCATAAATAAGTGTCAATTTTATTTAGACCTTTTAATTCAACAACAACAACAGATCTTTTCTGCACATTCACACACAGCTGATATAGAACCACAGGCTTTGATTTCTGATCATAATTTCACAAACTCTAAATCTTATTGACCCATATTATCTGTTTCCCACTGGTAGCTCCATCCATAGTAAGTCAATCTGTAGTCAATTGTTCATATGTTGTTTATGTTCATTACGTCTTTTATGAGGTCAGACGAAATAACCTACAGGGTGAGAATATTTCCTGAAGTCAGATGTTATTTCTTTTGATGTTAGTGCAGTGCAGCTCTTAGAGGCTGAATGTGAAACTACCAGCAGAGAGGAATTTAAACTCTGATTAAAGTCAACAACTCGTGCAGAGCAACAGTTAAAACATCTTAACTGTGAGTTTGAAGTCGGCCAACGAGAATTTGAGCTTTAAAGTTCATTCTTGACCTTGAAAACAGAATTTAAACCAAATAAACGTCACTAAAGCTCCACTTACTAGCTCCTACCGGAGCTTGTAACGCCATCTGTGGTTGAAGACGCAGTTTGAAGCTCTGTAAAAAGGTTTGTGTGTGTGTGTGTGTGTGTGTTGATCCTCTCTCTTTCTCCTCAGTACGCCATCGTGTTTAAAACGCCGCCGTATCACAGTGCAGAGATCGAGCGGCCCGTCACCGTCTTCCTACAGCTGAAGAGGAAGAAGGCCGGCGACAGCAGCGACCCCAAACAGTTCACCTACATCCCACAGGTCCAAGGTCAGCCTCCGTCACTGCACTCACGTAACAGATGGAACAGATACGCTTCCAGTGTTTAACGAGGCGCTGCCTGTAAATCTGAAGACTGAGGGGAACAGGTTCATGTTTTGGGGATTCCCTCGGTGGAAACAGTTAGCGAGTTTCAGTCCTCACCTACTCGCTCAGATGTGCAGCTTGCAGATTCATGGAAATCTGAAATTTCAGGCGAAGAAAAACAACATCTTCTGTTCTACTTTTCTCACCTTTGCCTCTCCTTCCTCCTCTCATCACCCTGTTCTGCACGCTTTCAGACAAAGAGGAGGTGCTGAGGAAGAAGCAGAAGCCGCTGCCTCACTATGAACCCTGGAGAGGAGGAGGAAGAAGTGGACCCGGGGGATTTGGAGGAGGAGGAGCTGGAGGAGGAGGAGGAGGAGGTAGGGATTTAAACATTAACTTTCTGTTTTTATAACAAAAGAAAGGAGTGGGGATTTCCAAACATCAGCACTAATAAGAATCATGTGTTGCAAAATGTTTTTAATATCAACACACAGCGTCTGTGTTAAACACCATCTACAGAGAACTAAACTACATTATTCAATAATCTCAATCATCTTCTGCATGACTTTGTTTCTGCAGGATTCCAGTACAACCAGCAGATGAATGGAGATGGAGGAGGAGGAGGAGGAGGAGGAGGAGCAGGAGGAGGAACGGGAGGAGGTTTCTACACTGGAGGCTTCACCAGCTTTGGCGGAGGAGCGCAGATGTCAGGCTCCGCCCCTCAGACAGGGGTTACCCAGCAACAGACAGGGGTTACCCAGCAACAGACAGGGGTTACCCAGCAACAGACAGGGGTTACCCAGCAACAGACAGACAGACAGACGGCAGGACAGACTGGATCGCCGCTACAACAGCAGCTGGTCCAGATCGGTAAGATGCCGCACGAAAGGAAAATGAAAGGGATGGACATTTAGAGAAATCCTTTAACCCGTTACCATAACAACAGGACACAAAGAAGGACGTCCTGTTCTGTCTGTAAGGTCACATTAATATGTGATCTCTGCTTTGTGTTTCCAGCCGCCGCCCTCCACAGCAGAGCCTCTCAGAGCGCCAGACACACCGCCGCTGCCCTGCTGCAGTACTGCAGCACTGGGGACGCCCGGGTCCTTCTGGCAATCCAGAGACACCTCTGTGGCATCCAGGACGGCAACGGAGACACGTGAGTTTTTTTAACTCTATTTTAGTACTTTTTTTGTCCTATCAGCTGGCTGCGATGACGCCAACATCAACAAGACATACATGTCTGAGTTTGACTCCTGGTTTTATCATTTCAAGATTAGCTCCGAAGGTTTGATGTTGTGGTTTTTGTTTTCCCACAGTCCTTTGCACCTGGCCATCATCCATCAGCAGACAAATGTGATCCAGCAACTGATCCACACTCTGCTCAGCAGCCAGCAGCAAAACATCCTCAACACCGTCAACCACCTCCGACAGGTAGCTAACTCCTCACGCTGCCTCTTAACACCGTAACTAATCCAAATCACTCAGCTCAACAAAGCTACCTTACCTTCAACAGGTAAATAACTCCTAGCTACCTCATCTCTCAACTTAGCCGTTAACGTCATTAATTTATGACACCACAATCAAGCTAACTATGTCAAGCTAACTTCTTGCTATCTCACCTAAACAAAGTCCACCACCTCCAACAAGTAGCTAACCCATTTCTGCAAGGTGTAACACCTCCGACAGGTAGCTAACTACATACAGGTATCTGTCCTTCTGTCCCAGCTAACTTATAAAACCAACCATCTTACTTGACCGTAACTCCGTCACTTCCTGTTGTCTCTGCAGACTCCTCTCCACCTGGCGGTGATCACCCGGCAGGTGAGGGTGGTGGAGGCGTTGCTGAGGGCGGGGGCTGACCCCAGCCTGCTGGACAACGATGGCCGCAGTCCCCTCCACCTGGCGGCGCTGGCCGGAGACAATGCCACACTCCGCCCCCTGCTGGCTCACCTGGGGGAACGCTACGCCCACCTGGTCAACACCTCTGACTACCACGGTGAGAGATTTCATTAAAGCTAACGAAGAACGGCAGGTCATTAATATCACTGCCGTTAATACGTATAAAATAATTGTTTATTGTATTGAAATTGTAGCACAGGACATTAAACAAATAGTCTATTTAAAGTTTCTCACATTAATATTTAAACTTGTTAATAGATTAAGTGACGGCTCGTTATATCAGAGTCTCTACATGAATCTGATATGAAGTTATTAATAAAAATATGAAGTGTTGTAACATCAGTATCACCTGTATTCGCCGCTGTCTCAGGTCTCCATCCTCTCCACCTGGCGGTGAGGAGGGATGGTGAGCGCTGCCTCCGTCTGCTGGTGGAGGGCGGAGCCAAAATCAACGCACCGGAGCAGAAGAGTGGAAACACCGCCCTCCACCTGGCCGTCAGAGAAAACCTGTTCAAGGTGGCCTGCACGCTCATCACAGAGGTACGACACACACACACACACACACACACACACACACGTCACCTGTACACCCACTCATCAGTGACATCACAGCGTTGCTCACTCTGTTGGTGTCGTTGACAGCTGAAGGCGGACGTTAACGCGTGCACGTTTGGAGGAAACACACCTCTCCACCTGGCAGCCAGTCTGGGCTCGCCGACTCTCTGCTCCATGCTCGTCGCTGCAGGTGAGACAACGCGGAGTTAACTACCTGTCAGAGGTGGTTAGCTGCCTGTTGAAGGTATATCGAGGTAAATGTCGTAGCACAGCCAGAAAAGATGAACTTGCAGACTGAAGACATTTGTTTTGTCCTCTATATGAGATCCAGACCCACTGAGGACAGAAATAAACCTGAAATTAACTAAATCACATCTTTAAAGTGTCGATTTACATATTTCTGTGTTGAATCGAAAAAGAAAAAGCTTCTGTAACTTTTATAAACGTACCAGAGCGACTAAATGAAGGCTGTTCTTCAGGCGCTGATAAGAACGTGGAGAACGACGAGCCGCTCTTCTTCAGCTCCTCTTCAGACGAAGAGCAGGACAAAGATGAACCAATCAGAGAGCGAGAGGCCGCCTCACAGCCAATCAACCCTCGCAAGAGACCTGCAGGAGGACACACCCCTCTGGACCTCGCCAAGTGCCAAAAGGTAACAGAGTTATCCCTTCAAAATGAAAGCAAAGGACATAATGACACTGGAGAATCAATCCAAAGACAAAGATGGTAACGTCTCGTCTCCTCAGGTGAGGAACCTGTTAAACTCCAGACAGAGTCCGAAGTCGAGTCGTCACAGCAGCAAGAAGATGAAACCGAGCAGCAGTGAAGGTTCGTTATTAATCAGTCCAGCTGAAGTAACCTGAAGGTCGGAGGTCAGCAGGCCGAGCTTCAGTGTCTCACTGCCTTTAAACTTCCTGTGAGATGAATCAAGTTCAAACTAAAGTTAAAGTTCTCAGCAGAGAAATATTTACAGCAGTTAAATAAAAAACGCTTCTTTGGTGCAAACGTTTGTAATGTGTGCTGACGCAGCAGGGGCGGAGGCTTCGAGGCTGGACGAGGACACGCTGTCCCGGCTGGTGGAGGTGTTGAGTGTCGGAGACGTTCCCTGGAGGAAGCTGGCGGAGAAGCTGGGGATGATGACGCTGACTCACCTGTACCTGGAGAGTCCAACGCCCTGCCAGCACCTGCTGCAGCACTACAAGGTAACGCGTCCACAACAGCCAGATTTCCGCTGAAAACGTGTCGTGGTCGTCGCCACAGTGCGACCGGTCTGCATCTGATGACCTGCGTCTGTTTGTGTGCAGCTGGGTGGAGGTCCAGTCGAAGGCCTGGTTGAAGCTCTTCAGTCTCTCGGTCTGACAGAAGGAGTCCGACTGCTGAGAAACACCGAGCTACGAGACGACAAACACAGCACAGGTAACACGGACACACGCACACACATGGTGTCTTTTTCTTCTTCAGCACAAACTCAGCTACAAGTCCGACTTCTCATTTTGTCCATTTAACAAAATGTGAAGCTGCCAGAACCCAGAATACAACACAAATGACACAGGCGCATGTAAAAATGTTAAAATATTTAGTGATAATCACTCAACATATTATTATAAAACAATTCAAGGTTGTAAAAAATCTTGTTTGACTGTTTAGACAAAAACAGCAGAAAAGTGTAAGAAATCAAACTATAACAGTGTCTTTACACTATTTACACGTTTTGGTGCCTTTTTCATTAAAAGTCTCTAAATCACTGACAATATTAATAATTCACAGACTAAAAACATATTTTAAAACATTGTGATGGTCTACAGACGTAACTGAGCACAAACATCAGCATTTCTCAGCTCGTCTCTACATGACGTATAAATACAGTTAGGTTGCTATAAATAAAGTTTTAGTTTTGATCCTATAAAGTTATTTTACTATAAAGTTTTGTTTTATTATGTTTGCTTATTATAAGTTTTTGTTTTGTTCCTATAAATAAAGTTTTGTTACTGTAAATAAAACCTGTTCAGATTCAAACTGCAGACACTCACCTTTTGTGTTTTTCTGTCCAATCAGACGCCACGGTCGACAGCGGCTTCAGCAGCCAGCCAATGGAAGAAGAGGAGCCGCCTGTGGCCAATCAGTGACCAGCAGGAACTCAAATCCCATCTTGAGCAGCTTTGGGAACGTCATCTCGTCCTGCAGGAACCAGAACTCTGCAGAACTGGACTGTAACCTGCAGACGGACGCATTTAAAACTCCAGCAGAGACTTTTACCTGCAGAGGAGGCGAGTGCTGCGTTCCAGACCGACAACGAGATTGTAAATTCACAGTTTGGTCTTTATCAACATGTTATGTCACAGAAGTCACCAAAAATGTGCCCAAAGAAATGAATTTAAGGACATTTTTTAAAGAGAAATGAATTGTTTCATCGATAGAAAAGTGTTTTGTTCCCGTTTTCAATTTTGTTACAGTTTTAATTAATTTATATTTCGTTTCTTGTTTTCATTAAATAGTTTATCTGTTTATTTCTGCGGGTTGTGTGATGTCTGACAGACCAACTCTAGTCCTTAAATTTCACCAAACAACACCTTGAAAGTCCTTAAATTTGCCATCCAGGACAAAGTTGGAATATTTGTTGATTTTCAATTATCTGTTATGTTTATCTGTTTTTATTATTAACTGAAGAGGGTGAAAGTGGATCTGAGCTGTTTGAGGATGAACATTAGCTGTAAATCTGTGTTGTGTTTACAAAGTGCGTGTTGTGTGTTACCTTGTTGCTGCATTTTCGTCTTGTGGGAAATGGGAATTTCCAATTTTCTGTCCAGTCTGGAACGCAGCACATCTCACCTGTCTCAGTGCAAGCAGTGACGTCATCAGAGCAGGTTCACGCGAGTTCAAATGTTACTCACCTGATACGTGGCGCCTCGTTTGTCTCTCAATAAAAAGGTGACATTTTATGGATGCCCACTGATGCCAGGAAGGAAAAGATTTTAAATGATATAACGGATAAAAATAAAAAATACTTGTAGGTAAAAATGATGACGTGTTAATTCATATTGTGACAAATTATGAGATCATTTTGACTTAAATTAAGAAATACTAAATCAAACTAGAAAATTCCAAATTGAAATTTTAAGGTGTGCCTGAAGTGCCCAGCGTGACCTGGGCCCCCGCCCCAGAGCTGCGGTGCGTTAGGTCCCGCTCAGTCCTTTTTTTTTGCCCCGTCTCTTGCCATACGTGGGCCTTCAATTTTAATTATGATCAAACCACATCCTCCATACATCGTAATTATGACAACAAAAAGCTTCCAAAGTTTACATGCGAAGTGTAGTAAGATGGGGCTGTTGGCAGCCAGCAGCTTGTCTGGGGAGTTTGTTTAGGACAAAACATTTGAGAGTGCACATGGACAGATTTATAAGACTAAAACAAGTCTGAGTCCAGAATCACACACAAGTGCAACCAATCTTTTTAAGACGCATCTCAAGAGGTATGGATTCGATTGCTTGCGTATTAATCGTGCAAACTGTAGAGCATCGCAAAACTAAATGCTTTGACTTCCAAGTGAATCTACATTGTTACTTCACTCCGACTTCTACAAATGTCCGGCTTGTCGCAGTCGAGGTCATTTTTCCAGACAGCTGAAATAAATTTGACCCCAACATCTGGATTTCAGCATATATTTTTAAGACACATTAGCCAGCAGGATTAGCATGTTCTCCCACATGTTCAGGTGCTCTCAATTGTGAAAGATTAAGCTAACACAAAATCTGGACTTTGCCACTTAGAATATGTTCTATGCTCATGAATTTGTCTCTGAATGCTCAAATAATGACTTTCCTATTGATCAAGGTTTGCCGTGTTGTGCTTGATGTCTGTAATTAATTATATTGCATATCTTTGCGTGGGAAGAATATGGTCATCTTGTATTGCGTCTGTGTAGTTTAAAATATTTAGTAAAGGTGACATTGTTCAGTATCAGATTCTACAGCAGAGTGTCCAATCATGGTTTCAGGGATTGAATCAGTTATTTAGTTGTGGTTCCTGAATAACAGCCGGTATGGGCTATAAATCATATCTGGGAAATTTAACAAAGCGCTCACAGATCTAGTTTAATATGTGACGACATCCCCGATAACTGTTTCCGTTTAACTCTACCTCTGTCGGCAGGTTTAGCACAGCGGTAACACCGCTGACTTTGGTGCAGGAGATCAGGGGTTTGATTCCCGGTCAGGGCAAGGCCAGGGTATCACAACTAGAGATTGAAAATGGTAAGAGACATAATGCTACGGCAAGGGGGAGCCAGGACAACAGGTCAGGTTTTGGCTACCAAGCCCCAATAACAAGTCTAGTAACACTGAGGTCTGAAAGTCTACTAGAAGTGATGGGTGAAATGAGATTAGTTTGTAGTTAGCGACTTAAGATTGACCATTAAGACCAGCTATATTATTTATGTTCAAGTTTATGTGTTTTTACTAATACTGTGGTTTCTCTTCTCAACCAAACAGCCTGGAAGTTAAATACTTAATCATCAAGTATGGAACTTTGAATAAAAATGACCCTCAGACCTTCGAGTATTTGTTTTTCAAAATGTTTTTATTTTTGCCTCTAAGCCTTCAAAACATTTGTGTTTCACTACGACCATAAACCTCACAGGATGTGGACAGTATGTACAGCTATCGATTGGCGAGCCGACGGCGAACATTCAGGCCGCAGCAAAGCCGCAAGAAAAGAAACTTTCACAGAAACTAAATTCAGCCTTTGTCGTCGATCGAGTAGACGACGATGATACAGAATAAATAAATGGTGGATTCAACCCCTCTGAGGAGATTTAACATTCTGCTTTCACTCTAAAATATCTAAACCAAAGTGCCCTAAGACGCAGCGAGCGCTAGCTAGGCGTTTCAGCCCAACTACAATATGGCTTCTCAATGTGAACTCGTACATTTATTTACAAGGTTTGGACACAGACAAAGAGCTGAAAGCGGCCATGACTTTTAGACAAATTCATCCTATGCTGCTTTACATTGCACAGTGCGACAAATACACCCGAAATACACAAGTGTTACAGGATATTTGAGGGAGTAAATACGACCCAACGGGGGTCAAACAGCACGAGTAAACCTGATCCCTGCTGTCTGTTAGCGTCTCAGCAGCAGCTGATTCAACAGCTTCCTCCTGCATCAACCAGCATGTCGATGTTTGTCTGATGGAGGATGAAGAGAAGAGGCTGAAGGACGGATTTAGTCAGATATCCTCTCTGATCTTCACGTCACCGCATTCAAATAAACCACAGAGGTCTTTGTGGATGAAGGTCTGGTTATAATTTCAAAGGTACTCGTGGAGTCGTGGACTCTGTGAAATGTTGCCGGACATTTTTAAAGCGCGGAGATCGTCAGAAATCAAGTTTGGACCCAATCTGAACGAGACGACAGAGTCCGAATCAGGACAATTAACCAAAGTGTTGCAGGTGGATGATGGGAGTTGATGACGTTTCCATCGTAGCACTGCGATTCACAATTTCATAATTTTGACCAAGATTTTATTAGATGGATGTCACACTGCGAGATGGTTTCTGATTATCTGACATCAATCAATCATCAGCTCACACACAGACTCAAACGCTGGAGACGCCATTCATTGTGAATTGGACCTGAAAAAACATGCCGGTGCCGCCTAAGACTCAAACATCATCTGGCGGCACAACGTGGGGGCGTTGAGAAAAAGGTTCAAATGTATGCAAATGTCCTCTGACACAACCAGGCGGCAGGTTTTGATCCCCTGATCAACCACGGCAAAGAACCTCAAACAAAATGTAGGAAAAGCTGATCGTCGCTGTCGGCAGCTCCAGGATGTGAAGAAGAAACATGAAGAAGAGAAACACGAAGTGAACTACTTCATGCATCAGTCCAACTGTCCAATCAGAGCGGAGTATATAAATGACACCTATAAGCTTCATGCTCCTCAGAGACAGTTTGAGTCTGCATGTGTGAACAAGAACAGATCAGACATGCTGCTCTGTAGCCACGTCCTCCAGCTGTTTCTAGGAGATCTTGAAGCATTGCAAGGCCTGATGGGATATGAAGTCCGTCGAGTGTGTTCTGGACCTGAACCACCTAAACTGACTCCTTTCAGCACAAAGGAACAGCGGTTCTCCTCTGAGCTCCGTAACTGGGAATTCACGCCAAGACGCCAGCGGCGTGTAAGAAGCATCTGTCTGATCCACATTGACTCCAACCTCCCTGCCGGACCCAGAGCTCACAATCCCTGATGAGGACTGAGATCCAGATCGACGGGTGTGACGTGCAATGAACCTGGAAGATCACAGTGTGTTTTCTCACTTTTGTCTCAAGAAAACGAGTGAATTCATGTGATAACTTTCTTTGGACCATGACGTTAAACATTTTTAATATCATTTAACTTCTCCGTAGAGTCTCAATTCTCTCAGTACCTTTGAAATTAGTGTTTTTTATGTTTCTAAAGTCCTCTGTGGTGTTTTTTAAGTGTCTTTACAGTCTGAACAGAACAGAGTGGAGAAGATCGCTCGCCGGTCCACATATGGACCAAAGAGAAAAACAAAAACAGCTTCATTCAAAAACACAAACTCTGAGTGTTTCCTGTTCTGCAAGAATCAACCGTACAAGACTAAATCCTGGAGATGATCAGTCCAGCAGAAACAGCAGCATCAGTGTTTGTAATCCGTCAGGAATTTAACAAATCACACTGATTTCCGTCTGGAAGCTTCCAGCGCTCACGGAAAAACTTCTCATTGTTGTTCCCGACTGGAAACGGCCGAAAATCAACCGTCAGAACAGCTTTCTTCTTTCCTCCGTTCAGAGACAAAATCTTCAAGTTTTCCTTTAGTGTTTTCAGGTTTTTTGGATACACAGAACATCGTTCAGGATTAAAAAGGTTCCCTCTGTTTGTGCTCCTGATCACAAACCTGTCAAACTCACGGAAATCTGAAGAGTTTCATTTCAAAATAATGCAAGAGTGTTAGCAAAGTAACAGAAGATGTGAAAGTTATCTTAAGACTTTTACTTAAATAAAAGTTGTTTTTGCAGATGGAGCTTTTGCCTGGTGTAAACTACGAATGTGAGCAAAATATACATTTTGAAATGAAGCTTTTCATTTTTAAATTTTCATTCCTTCAACACGTCGCCTATAAAACCTTCAGAGTCCTGAAGAAGCACCAACAAACAGCTCTCCTCTGCTGCCACCTGCTGACCGCTTCCTGTCATTACATTTGTTTTCAACATGAATCAAACTGTTGAGTCTCCAGGAAACAACATGAAGCTCCTTCTGTTCAGTGTTTCACACCAACATTGTTATTCATGATGAACAACAGGATTATTAGTGTTACATCAGTGACTGCATGTTTTTAAGTTTCACGAATGCTGAGGCGCCAAAATATGGAAGTCCAGGACTGCCTAACAGAAATAAATATTAATAATTATACCATGACCTGGACTTTAATAAAGTTGGACTTTTGGTTTTGCACGTGTGAAATGAGAAAATGTCATTACAACGTGCAGAAAACGTTTTTCTGAGGCGACATCCGTCTACATTTGGTTTTCCCAGATAGCAGCTGTCTTCAACTGTTCTGCAAATGAAAAATGCCTAAAAAATATAATATTTCAATCATGTTTTACTCTTTCTTCATCGTTCAGGTTTTTTTTAATTATGAGTCGTCCCCAAACTTAAAAAAAAAAAGAAAAGAATATCAAGACTAAGTACATTTACTACAATTTTGTATTTTTGGAAGCCAATATTGTACTTTTCTTCTGCAAGTTTATTTGACATTAGTTACTTTGCAGATTCCGATTATTAATACAAAATATGAATTAACTAGTAAATTATGATATATTATTATATTATATAAGCTACGCAGCAGTAAATAAAGTACCAGCTGCAACATTAAAGTGATGAACACATGAATGCATCAATAATTATAATCCAATGATATCATATATGTTATTCTGCATGATGAGTACTTTTACTTTTGGTACTTTATTTTGATGCTGGTACTTTTGTACTAAAAATTTTATTTGCAGGACTTTTAGTGGTGTTACTACTTTTAGTCAAGTAAAGGATCTGAGAGCTTCTTCCAGCACTGATCTTTCTTTCACTGTTGAACTTGGGAATTCTGGGATTTGAGGAGAGCGATAACAAACTCTTTTGTGTTTACTGGTAGAAATGTCCGAACTCAAGGAAACAAAGAAATTCTACTCTGCTTCTGTGCTGCTTCGTTTACAGCTGAACTTCACACTCTGGTGACCCCAAGTGGCAGCAAGAGGTAACTGCACGCGGAGGACTTCATTACCCAGAAATCCCGTCTGCTGTCTGACAGTGAAGATGATCAGGAGACACTTTTCAGCTCGCTGTCTTCACTTTAACAAGATGGCCGAAGTGAAGAGCGTCAGTCTGTCATCAGACGCGTCGTTTGTTTCATCAGCAAACAGACGATTCAAACGTCTCTCCGATCAATAAACAGACAAGATCACTTCAGCGAGAGACATAAACATTAAGGAAAGAAGAAACCTGCGATACGTTTATGAATATAAAGTGGACGGATTCAAACATATTTAAGTTTCCAGCATCGTTTTCAGCACAGAGAGAGAAAACCTATGGAAGTTCATTAACGACGAAACTATTGAGCGAGCACAAAACTGATTCAAACTGTCCATACTCATCGCCTGAGACTGCCGGCACTATTCAACTGAAGTCTTACACTTTAATTTTACTTTCATTTGTTAAAGTTTTCCAACACAAGAATAACTATTTTCTAGAAACTCAAATTCTTATATTTTAGGGACAAAATTTTATAATCACAAACATAAATAAAAATAAAAATCTGCTGCCCAGTTTGCTGCCTCTTCTTTCAGAAATGCGTCTAATTATTTAAGCTACATGAAGAACAACAAAAGTTCCTTATTATTGTCTCATGTAAACATGTTTTTTTCCTTTTAGTCTTTCTTAGTTGATTTTATTTATACCGATATATTAAATTTAGCTCTTGTTCACTTTGAGGCTGAGACCAACCAGCTGCTGTTCTTCATTTTTTCACAGTAATTTATGTTTTCATATTTATTTTAATGTTTATAGCAGTATAGAGAGCCGAAGTCATGACGTCACTTCCTGTCTAGCCTCTGATCCACTAGCTGAATGACGCGTCTTCCTGGAGTCTCCTTCCCATATTCTCAGATAAATCAGCTCCACTACAGCCGTCGCAATAAGAAACTGAAACCGTTAAACAACGATTACTTTGTGAACTCAGAAAAAAACTACAGCTCATGAAAATTTACCAGTGTGGGAACTTCATCGTAACTTGGTCATTTTCCACTTTTGTGTATAAAAACCTCGACAGACGTGTGAACTAACCACAGACACTCGAGCCGCTCGCGGACGCGCCTCTTCTGTCGAGCCTTGAAGGTCTGGGGCTGATGGGAAACGGTGTTCGTTAAAGGCCACTAAAAAACTGAAATATTAAATAAACAACAACATTAGGTCATATTTCAGTAAACTACCGTCCAGATCTAAACATATGAAGTGAAACACACGACATACTGTCGAGAAAGGCTCTGTTCAAGGACGGAGTTTTAGTTATTATTAGAATTATTACAAATGTCAGTGGGATTTTGAATGAGGTTTTCTTACTTCTGGAACAGAATCTGGAAGTTCTGGTTTCACTTCGGCTCTCTATAAAGCAGTAAAACAGAAGTATTGTTCTGAAGCGGCAGCAGTAACTGTGGGATGGTATCCGGCCCTCTACTCGGCCTGGAGATTGATTCAAGTTTAAATGATTATTTTTTGCTCAGTCAGTAGTTTTTGGTCAGTAATAATCTTCCGTACAGCCTGTTAGTTCCAGCAGAAGTCAGCGAGGAAAACAACATGAATAAAACAAACCGCTGTGACACTTCGATCAGCCTCCATCCAGCATGTTCAGCTTGTATTTACACATCAAGTGCTAACGCAGTATTACTGTGTACTTTTACACACACACACACACACACACACACGCACACACGCACACACGCACACACTGAAGTGCGGAGGAGGTATTGTGTTCCCGTTCGTCTCTGTGACGCATCATCACAGCCTCGTCTGTCTGTCTGTTTGTTTGTTTGTTTGTTTGGCCGGGGGAGTCCTGACTCCAGAGTCTCAGCCTCCCTCTCCCCCCTCCCCCTTTTTTTTCCCTCTGTTGCCACGGCAACAGTCCCACGCGCTCTGTCCGTCATATGTGGTCGGCATGGCAACCTGCTTCCCCGTTTGTTGCTAGGAGAAGCAGAGCGACGCAGGAGGTGCAGGAGGTCAGCGTTTGTCGCTCTGAGAGGAGAAAAATAAAAGTACCTACAAACTGTTTCTGTCTCAGAAAGACCAGATCCAGACGGCTCCTGGAACCAGATGCTGAAACTGTCCCTGAAATGAAAGATTTGACAGGAAATAAAGCTTTTGCTCTGAAACTCACCAGCTGTTTTGACAGTTTGTCTGCTGAAGACGAGAAATAAACGGACTGACGGTCTTCGGATCAGGTTCAGACCTTGTTAGTGTTTCCTGAATGTTTCGACTTGTGAAAAAAACGCAGCACTCGTCCTCGTCATGACAAGCGTTTCCTCTCCCGCCGACCTCGAACATCTCAGCTCGGCTCTGGAGGAAAATCACCTCGGCCAATGAGAATCAGGTTTAACAGAAAAGGTTTAAAGGAGGATGTCAGCCTGCTACCCATGATGCTTCATGTCCGTCTCCAGTCACACACTTCGTATAAAACCTGATTCTCGCCGCCTTACGGAGCCTCTTCCTGTTTGCTGCTCTGTTTCTGCGGCTCTGGCCGCTGGTTGTTCCCGCCGCCGTTCTTCTGGCTTCCCTCGCTGGTGCTGCCGCTGGTCTTGGAAGATGTGACCTTTAAGCTTTTTGACGTCTTGGTCCCGCGGGTCTTCTCCTTGTTGATGCCTTCCAGAGGCAGCGTGGGGCTGGAGTGCGCCCTCTGCAGGCCGCCATCGTCAAACAGCCGCGACTCGAAGGCCGACAGGTCCTCGTCTCCGCTGGACAGTTTGGCCCGAAGCAGCATGGCGTACGTACCGTACCGGGTTTTCTGTAAAGGAGGACGGAGACGAGAGACGGCGGTTAGTGATGCCAACGTCAGGTGGTCTCAGTGATGTCACCTGAAACATCACTTATGGAGTCGACGGTTTAAACAGAATAATATTTTATTATAAAGTCTGTTTAACCTTTTACATACTACTTCAACAACATACTGTTAAATAAAATAAAAAGTATAGGAAGAAAATGACAACAACATGATTTAATCAGAATGTGATGACACAACAAAGCTCATTCAGATCCGGTTTGTTATTTCTGAAGTTTCTGAGGCGGATTTATTTCGGCTTTTATGACTTTTGTTTGCATCAGGAAGCTGACGTCCTCGAGTAGTAAAAGAAAGAAACATCTCGTACAGTAATACTACAAAGTAATTCCTGAAATACTACATGTGTTTCTTGTAAATGTATGACTTTAATATTATATTGGCCTTATTGTAGTTTCTATAAGCAGACGACGCTCAGCTGTACGCGTCCGTCTGATCGAACCGAAACGACGAGAAGCTGCACATCAAAACATTTTCTCTTCTCTGCGACCTTTGACCTCAGCTTTACACTAAGAATTTGGTTTATATTAAGAAACTGTGCATTCCTGCGATTACTCTTACACATTAAACTAAAAGAAAACTGTATCTCTGCTTTTCTTAACTGATGTTTTTGTTCTTTTTTTGTTACCTGTCACCGTCTGTTGTTCTAAAAGCTTTTATTGTGAAGTACTTTGTATCTTTTGTTTTGAAAAGTCCTGAATAAATAATCTTTACCTACTTAAGTACAGAAGTAGTTTTTTTCTATCTTTACGACAGGACCTGAACTCATCGTGTCTGTTCTTATTATTTTATTAGACCTATTTTTCAGTTAGCGGATGAATTCGCTCTCTGCAGGTTGATTTTCACAGAAACGAACTTAAGCCAAACAGAGCGAGATGAACAGACAGTAAACAGCAGAGCGGTCCTTTAACTGAGCTCCATGTTCCCGACACACTGAGTTTGTGTCTCCGCAGCCTGTTTGACACCCGACAGACGGATTCAGTGACAGAAGGAGCTGCAGAGGAGCTTCAGTCTGTCAGTCAGCAGTTTTATTTCACTGCATGTTTAACTTCAGGATGAAAAATAAGAGAGGACCAGCTGTGGAATATGAAACCTAACAAACAGGAATGGAAGAAGTACTCAGTACTTTTACTGCAGTAAAGGATCTAACACACACTGTGAAAACACTCTGCTACAAGTAAAAGTCCTGCATTCAAAACCTCACTTAAAAGTATGAGAGTATTAGCAGCTAAATGTAGTAAACGTCTGTTTCCTGCTGCATTAATGTGGATGTTTCAGGCTGAGCTCATCTGAACTCCTTTATATCCTGTTGGCTAGTTTCATCTGCAGCAATGCATCATGGTCTATAAGAGCATCACCAAAGAGTTTATTTAGCTGAAGGAGGAGGAGGATTTTCTCCGTGGGCTTCAACAAACTCAGGGAGTTTATCTTCAGGTAAAAGTTATATATATATATATA